>CM035425.1:8342700-8807700 GCA_020310875.1 Ceratopteris richardii
CACTGGTGGTTTAGTGCAACAGATTGGGCATTCCTTGCACAACTTTTGGACATCCGCTTCCATAGTCGGCCAATGCACTCCGAGTCTCCTTAGCGTCTGTAAAGTTCGTTGCTTTGAGTAGTGTTGCTCTAACGCACCTACATGTGCTAATTGCAACCATTTAGCGTACTCATCCTCTTCTACGCAACAAGCCAAGATCCCTTGATCTGTGTGCTTGTACATACTTCCTGCCATGATGTGGTACTTTTGGGCTTTTACAACCTCTCTATTCCGTGTGTTTACCACTGGATGGTTAGGCCCGTATGTCAATACTGGTACCAATGGCTTAGCCCACTGCGGCACCACTTCCAAATTAAACAAGTAAGCATCAGGAAGGTCATCTGATACTCCTTGTGGGGCTTCTCCCGATGTGAGCCTAGAGAGATGATCTGCTCTTAAATGCGTTCTACCTTTCCTTACCACAACTTCAAAGTCATATTCCATGAGCAAGAGAAACCATCTCACCAATCTTCCTGTATTGCATGGCTTGTTTACGAGGTATAGCAATGCCTGATGATCAGTAAAAAATTTAAACTTATTTGCAAGCAAATAGTGTCTAAATTTCTTAACTGCATATACCATGCCTAATCCTTCTCGCTCTGTAGTGGTGTAATTCCGTTCAGCCGCATTCAATTGTCTACTGGCATAGGCAATTGGAAGATCCATATTACCTTGACCAGTAGGTTGTGCAAGCACACATCCAATAGCATAATTGGATGCATCCACATGAACATGGAATGGCTTATTCCAATCTGGTGTGGTCAAGATTGGTGCTGAACATAATCTTCGTTTAAGCTCCTGGAAGGAATTCTCACATTCATCCGTCCACTCAAAGTTAGTCAGAAGTCCGTACATGGGCTTTGCAATGACAGCATACATGTGTATAAATCGTCGGTAATAACCACAATGCCCCATGAAAGCTTGTACTTCCTTGACATTTTTTGGCCTAGGTAGCTCTGCTATAGCTCTCACTTTCTCTTCGTCAGTAGATATGCCATTATTTGACACTATGTGTCCTAAGATCTTGCCTTGCCTGACCATGAAAACACATTTTTCTGGGTTTAGGCAGACTTGATATTCTCTACATTTGTCAAAGATTTGTCTGAGTTCAGGAATATGGGTTTGTCTAATATTGGAATGAGCACAAAGATCATCAACATAGACTTCTAAACTCTTCCTCAGGAACTCCTTAAACACATGGCACATCAGCCTCTGGAAGGTAGCTGGTGCATTGGTAAGCCCAAATGGCATTACTCTAAAAGCAAAAATGCCCCATTCTGTGGCAAAGGCTGTCTTATGCTGATCCTCTAGAGCTATGGCTACTTGATTGTAACCCGAAAATCCATCAAGGAAGCTGTACACTTCCTTGCCTGCCACTCTTTCTAAGAGATGTTCTGTGATGGGAAGCGGATAGTTATCTCGAATCGTGGCTGCATTAACCTTCTTCAAGTTAATGCACACACGCAGTTTGCCATTCTTCTTGGGCACCACTACGATGGGGGATACCCATTCAGTGTGCTCAATTTCGTAGATAAATCAAGCTTCAACCAGTCTATCTATCTCTTCTTTGATCCTAGCAGCATAATTATCGTTATATGTATAAGGCTTTTGCTTAGAGGGTTTGGCATCTAAGGTCATGGGGATGGTGTGTGAGCATATGTCTGGGTCAACACCCTTCAAATCCTTGTAACTCCAAGCGAATACATCTCTGTATTCTCTTAGCAAGGCAATCCATTCGTGCTCTTCTTCTTCAGTCAGGTCATGGCCTATGTACGTGCATCTCTCTTCCCCTTCTTCTATGGCTATAACCACTTTCTTGGTAGTTTCTTTGTTGTCATAGGCCTCCCCTGATTGTGCCTCTCATTTAGGCATTCTAATCATGACTCTCCTGTCATCTATCTCATACTTTTTAAAGTTTGCAGGGACCTCAAACAAAGATTCTTCTTCCTCTGGTGTGACAGATTTCTTCTTTCTTTTCTTTCCTTCTTCCTTCGTGGTCATATGTGTGGCTAGCCTTACATCACTTGTAAGCTCTCCATGCCTCTGGGGTTGAAATTCTACTTCATAGAAGTATTCCTCATCTGATGCAAAAGGTGGGTCCATGATGATTGACTCGAGATCGGAGTCACTTGCATCCTCAAATGCATCAGGGCTAGGTTCGCATTCTTCTAGAACTGCCTCTCCCATGATTGGCTCTATGGAGAAGACTGAAATGTCATAGCCATCCTCATCACAGTGAGGTGTCCATTGTTCCTCATTGATGGCTACATCCATGGTTGCTAAAATTTCTGCCCAGCCGTGAGGTTCAAATTCCTCATCAGGAAAGACTACAGGTGCATAGGCTGGGTCTTGAATGGGTCTTTGAGTTTCGTTTGCACCTATTTCTCTGGCCTTTTCTCTCTTCTCTTCCTCTACTGCTACTTTGCACATCCATAAGTGGGTGTCTTCATGCATCCATGAGGATCCTGAGCCTATGGAATGCACGGATTCCGTATCATCTTTGGCTCTATGGATGGGATTCCATTGGATGGGAGGGACATCTCTATGAGAGTAATCTTTGAGATTCACTTTGGTCGTAACACCTAAGTGCTGCAGGTACAAAGAATTGGTTCCCCAATCCTGTACCACTTGCAACTGTCGCATAAATGGTCTTCCCAAAATCATCTCATAGGCATGATTCTTGCTAAAATCACATATAGCAAAGCTATGCTCAAACTCAACACCACATGTGGTGAGAGTTATGCCTTCTAGCAATCCCAAGGGCCTCTCTATATGACCATCGGCCATTTGCAATTTCATCCTCGTGGGTCTGAGTGCTGGCTTGCCCCAACGCTTCCATAGGGAGGTGGTAGCGATAGCAACTCCTGCACCTGAGTCTAAAATGGCCTTGGTGGTATGTCCTTGATAGGTGATGGGCAGGTAGGTGTTTCCTCTTCCCCTTCACACATTTCTCCTATCTTGTCCAATGGTATTTCTGGCACTGTCTTCTGGGATCCTACCCGGGAACGTGGCTTTGCAACTTCAGTTACTTGACTGGCTACATATTTCCGCGCTTTTGGTCTATCCTTAGGCAGTTCTTCCAAGGTGAGATCGCGCTGCACCTTGGTGTTCTTTACTACCTCCGTGTTCCTAGGTATGACTGAGTCGTCGTTCCTTACCATGACTGTGGGTGCTCTCATACACGTGGACTTTGCTTCCCATGGGCCTCTGAAGTGGGGTAGCTCTTGTATGGAATTAGACTCAAAGTCCAATCTCTCGTGAGACTGAGTACTCTCATGTTCCCCGTAAATAGATGGGATGTCTTGTGGGAATTGGTCGTGTGCATCATCCACAAGTTCAAAGGGAGGGGCGACTTCACTTTCGTTATCCCATTTGTCTTCTTGAATCTCTCGTAGGAAGTCTGGTGCAAACCGATTCATAGAAGAAGAAGTGTCTGGCTCCGTAGAATTAGGCACATAAGCAACCTGGGAAGGAGGGCTTATTCTATCGTTGGCTCTCTCCTCGTTCTCATAGATGGCGAGAGCACAAGCTTCCTGGGGAGGATTACTTATTCTATTACTTTTCCGAACAGGCTCATACGCTCCCTGAGAAGGAATGTAGGCAACCTGTGGAGGTACGTAAGCTTTCGAGGGAGGCTCATCTGCTTTTGGGGGGAAAGATAAGCTTCTTGAGGAGGCACATGGGCTTCCTGAAGAGGCTGGCTTATCCGTTCCCTTGCCCTTTCCTTTCTTTGAGGGGCAGGTTCCTTTTCTGATTGTGCAATTAGCCTCTCTATTCTTTCTAGCAGTCCCTCAAAGTGTAACTGCGTCTTAGCTGAGCTAGAGATGTTAAAGAGGCGGCTAGCTTCGAACATGGCTTGAGCCAATTCCACCATCTTAGCACAAATTTTAGTTCGTTCAAGCTCTAGCTCGGCTCTAGGGTAGCATTTTTCATGATCGGTTATGGTTGGCCCTTCTTGGATTCTGGCCTGATATGCTTTAAGCATCATGTTTAGGTCCTCGGGAGTGGGATCTGCTAGGACTGATCCTACTTTGGGGGGTGGTGGAGTCGTATGAGGCGGGTTGGAAGGTGGTGGGTCGGATGGAGATGGGAATGGTGGTGGTGGAGTAGTGTGAGAGGGAGTTTGAGTTGTGAGTTCGGTTATTCTGGCTCTTGTTTCTCTTACGCTTTCCTCGAGTTCACTCATCTTCTTTGCCCATTGCCTTTTCATTCTTTCCTGACTATCTTTCCAAGCTCTAGTCCTTTTCTTGGTTATGCTCTCAGTTTCACTAGCCTCTGGGCCCTTTTCCTGGCTTGCCCCTTGGTTTTGCTACAATGCCTGAGCTCTAGTGACTACCTGTACTGGTGCAGTGGAAGTGACACTTCCTGAGGAATCTACAACCAACCCAATCACATTAATGGGAGTGATTTTTGGCATATTATTAGGATTCTTAGGGCAATCTCGTAAGAGATGCTCCTTTCCACACTCTTGGCAATAGCCTTGGATCGTCACTGACTGGTTTTGTGTAGGTGCAGGTAAGGGGCAATCACGAATGAGGTGATCTCCTTGGCATCTGTAGCACGGTCCTTGTAGCTCAAGCGTAAGCACCACCTCCTTTACTTGTCAATCCGCGGAGACGTGAGGACCGGTATGAAGACCACGAGCAAGTGAAAGCACAAGTGCGTGAGTGAAAGCACACCAACATGCACACACATACACGCACACGCGCACAAAGTAAGATCAAAGAGAGGAACAATGGAAAGCTTAGATTGCAAGAGTTCTCTTACAAAAGTTCTATTCTCTAACAAGCTAACCTCAAAAATGAGCTCTCTAGCTCTTTTTATAGTTTTTTGACTAGTTTTGGCCCTGTCCAGACCTAGTGTCCGGCCTAGTTAAAAATTAGGTTCCAGGGCTTATTTGAGGGCTCAAACGAAGTCTAAAAATTATGAAAATTGGTACGATGGTACTTCTAATACTCCTCAAGCTCGAGGACTCCTCGGCTTGAACAAAATGGAGTTACTAAAAATAGATAATGGTATTTACAATGGTTTCTAGTGATGAAAATCACTATTTTTGTAGGGGATTCTTCTGAAAATTTGACATACACTTCTTGGAGCTCCCTACTTGCTCTCTCTTCTTCTATGTCCACTTCTTTGATGTGCTTCCATGCTTTGTCCTTGACCTTGAGCTTCAACACTCCCCCCCCTCTCGAGTCTGTCGTCCCTGACAGACCCTTGTTGTAGTGATTGTTCCAAGTAGTGCCTTGAGAGGGAGTGTCCCTTCTGTAGAACACAAGTCGTCCGACGTTCTTCATCTATCACTGTGAGTCTTTGCAGGTTGTAGTCTCTTGGTATGTGCTTCTGCCTTGTATTCCAGCATGACTGTGTCGTTGTGAGTCTCCGTTGATGTTTTCTAGATCTTCCAAAGTTGATCTTCATAGTAGTCAAGCCAAGTACTCATAACCCATATTGAGTGATGGGTAAGTGTGTTCGTGCATGGGTTGAAAAAAGTATGTGCCTTGTGCACGGCCTTGTAATGTAGCCCTACGCATGCTTACTTGGAAAATGCATTGGAAGAAGTATGGTGCAAAAATTGCGGGTCTTGAGCTAAGTGCTCAAGGGTATGCTGACGAAGAGGTTTCCTAAACTATCATGGTTATGGTGTTTCCAGAGTAAAGATACTTACCATGGCGAAGGTTGATGGATGTTTGCCTCTTCGTGTTGTACACTCGGCCTTTGGGATGGAACCTTGTTGATGAATGTCCATGTTGATTGTCCACTGATGAGATCTTTTGAGTGGTGGATCCCCTCTCCTCTTTTCAAAGCAACATTTGTCACTAACAATGTGCATTTCTGAGCTTGGGCTCATGCACGTTCACTTCCCTATATTGACACTCAGAGGAATATTGGACACGTGCCGGTTTCTCAGAGATTACCATGCTGATTGACATAGACCCTTCACCAGTGCTACTGTTCCATACTGGTTCAGGAATTATTGAGAATTGAATTGCTTTATATTCCTTGGCAAGCAACATTGGGTAACTACACCAAGCTGAGTTTCACATATGCTCTTTAGCTCACCATGTGCAGGAGTCTTCTCCTCCAGAACTACCTTTTGCAGATATCTCCTTGGATGCTCTGGTACATGAAGTAGTTAAGCATCACTCAAGCTGCGGACCTTCAAGCTCTTCATTCCTACCATGGTAAGAGAAAATCATAGTTGTAGATGCCATGTTCATGCCAAATGCTTGTCCTCTACCAGATAAGACAGCAATAATCTCACTGCTGGCCGAGACACACTGCGATCCAAATTGATAAATGCCTAGTAATCAACAGTTCCACCTTCAACTAAGCATGACTCATTCATGTTTCATAAGCCAAACCTGGGAACAAGCTCTCTCCCACTTCTTTTTTTTTTTTTTTTTTTTTTTTTTTTTTTTTTTTTTTTTTTTTTTAAAGAAAAAGGATATCACAAAACAAGAACACAAAAGTTAGTATCAATAGAAATGTTCGACATATGTCACTGTGCTCTTGTGCATGGGATTCTCAAGTGTGTCTATGCACGGCCGTGTAATGTGGCCCTATATTAATGCATACTTTGGAAATGCATGACCTGAATGGTGCAAAAGACAGGGTTGTGCAAGGAGCACATGGTTGTTGCTCGTTCGAGGCTTTCGATGTTATTTGTGGAGGTTGATGCCGGCCTTAGTGGAGGTATCGATTGAGTCTCGAACTGATGTCATCCTCCTTATTGGAGTCCATTTTAGAACATCATTTGGCACTGTAGAGGTCACTTCAGGCGTCTTTCTCTTTGGATGCTTTCTGAACTGTGGTATCCAGTGTGGTTGATGCTTTGGTTCGGTGGAGGCTACTTGCACTTTTGGCTTCCAAACCCATATCCTTTTTGCATGTCTTCCTACTAATGTTGAAGAGCTGATTTGATCTTCCTTTGGTCTCTGTACGTGGTTCTTACCCTTTTCTCTTTTTGGCCTCTTCGTTGAAACCTTTTGCATGTGGGAGAACAAAGGTTGTTGTGGGTGTAGGATCTTCTTAGGTACCCACATCTGTAATTGCCCTTGTTGAGCTGCAGCTAACTTCTTAGGCACCCAAACTTGTTGGATATCTTGTGACGGAGCTTGTCTGAGCTGCTTCCTTCGTCTTCTGGCTTGGTTAGTGTGCATGGATGGGATTTGTGGGGGTAAGGCTGGTGGTTGCTCTCCTTTGCGTACCCAGATCTGCTTCATGCCCGGAACCGCTTTTTTACCGAATGGTGTCTTTCTATTTGATGTAGCAGTTGTCGTGAACGGTGGTGTTTGCTTGTGTGGTGGGCTCACTACTGTGGCTACTTGAGTCTTTGGAGAAGAAGAAAGATCCACCCGCCTTCGAACCTGGTCTTCCACGACTGACTCCTTCTGCATCATAGAGCTTTTGACACATACAACATCTTCTTTCATATGATTAGTCTTGGAAGAACTAAAAGAGTGTGTGGTGCCATGATCTAGGAGCATGTAGTTCTCTAATTCTAATGTAATGCATTGTTCATGTACCCAAACTTGAAGAATTTGACTTCTTAGGTTTAAGTTAACTGCATGGTCATAGATCCAATCTTGACCCAAGACAAGTGGTTCTGTAAGGTTCTCATCTTGACATACTAGCGCTTTGACTTTCATTGGAACATCTTGAAGGTAGATGGGAAGTTCCACCTCGCCCAAACAAGGGGTTTCCACACCTCCCAATCCTATGAGATAAGCTTCTATGGGATTGATGTTCAACCCCAAGTCTTGGCAGTAGGAAAGTTTAACTGCACTACTTGCTGCACCTGAGTCAATCAATGCTTTCACCGTCCTTGCACCCTTCCCTTGTCCTATCTCTATGGTCACAAAGGGTCTTCGGTCAATGACCTGAGAAGTCGCAATGCCTGACTTTTGACACATATCCATGTGATATTTTGGGGCTTTTGAGTTGACATCTAGGCCTAATCGCCTTAACTTATTTTGCCTAATACGCTCTCTGGCCTCTTCCTGTGCTTCTTCTCTCACTCTTAACTCTTCTTCTTTTCGCTTCTTCGCAGTGTTGAGTCTCATTAGCATATCCTCAGTAAGAGGTTCTTGATATAGCTTGACTCTACAGCCACTAATATAGTTTGGCAAGATATCTCCTTCTAGAGTGGCCAACTGAACTGCACCACTAGTGGAAATTCTATTAATGATCATGGGTCCATAACCTCTTTTTTCCAACTTACGGGCATGTTGTTTTAGTGTGTATACCAACACTAGATCTCCCTCTTTCAATCCCTTATCCTTGATGTGTGCATCAAAGTATGCCTTTTGCCTCTTCTTTGCAGCGTAGATGCCTGCTGCCGCTCGTAGCCTCGTTTCACCCAAGCGTTCGAGATCAAAGATCCTAGAGGACAATTCATGCCCATTCCACTCATACTCTTGTGCTACTTTTAAGGCAGGGATTAAGAAATCTAATGGTAGCACAGCGTTCTGTCCGAAGACCATCTGAAATGGGGTGGCGTTGAGTACCGTTTTGTAGGCAACTCGATAAGCCCAAACAGCATGATGAAGTTGTTTGTCCCAATCAGAGCGTTTATTATTTACCAATTTTGTCAATACGTTACAGAGGATCTTATTGGTACTCTCGGCTTGTCCGTTGGCTTGTGGATGATAGGGGGCGGATTTCTTATGTATCACCAAGAATTCTTGGAGAAGATTTTCAATGACTTCATTCAAGAAGTGTGTGCCTCTATCGCTCACCAACTCTATTGGTAATCCATATCTCGTGAACACATTCTCGAATAAGAACTTAGCCGTAGTCTGAGCATCATTCTTTGTTGTGGCTTTGACTTCTACCCACTTTGTAAGGTAATCTGTGGCTACAATGATGTACTCTGCATGGGAGTTTCTAGCTGGGGGGTTAATAGGACCTATGAAGTCTATGCCCCATTTCGAAAATGCACGTCCTCCCATCATTGGCCTCAAGGGCATCTCGTCTTTTCTCACTGGATATTGTGCACGTTGGCAAGTTTCACATTTCTTCACATAGGTATGTGCATCCATATGAAGAGTGGGCCACCAAAGTCCTGAGAATAGAATGGTTTTAATCACTCGGTCAGGGCCAAAATGTCCCCCTGCAACACCACTGTGTGCAGTCTCTAAGACCCTTAAATAGTCTGATTCATGAACGCACAGTCTTAAGTAACCATCTTTACCTCTTCGGTATAGGTTTTCTCCTACTAAAGCATAGCCTTGAGCCTCTTGCTCCATATTTCGTCTTCTTGCTAGACTGGCCTCTTTGGGTAATCTTCCCGATCTCATAAACTCTACCAATGGAGTACTCCAATCTGGAATTAATGATACTTGATAAAGGGTCGCATGCTCCACTGGTGGTTTCTCTCTACACATTGGACAATTCTTGATCCACTCATGTATTTCTTTGTCCATGCTAGGCCAATACACTCCTAAACGTTTCAAATTCTGCAATGTTCGTTGTTTAGAATAGTGATTTCCTAGCAATCCCTCATGAGCTTGCTGCAACCAACTACTATGTTCATCATCCTCGACACAACAAGCTAATACACCCTCAGTATCTTGTTTGTACATGCTTCCTGCCAATATGTGATATTTTTGTGATTTTACAATTTCTTCTTGTGATGTTTTCACATTCTTATTTGCAGGGCCGAAGGTTAGGACTGGTACCAACTTATTTGCCCATTTAGGAACAACTTCCAAATTGAACAGATAAGCATCAGGTAGTTCATCAGACACTCCTTGTGGTGACTCTCCTGAAGTAATGCGAGAAAGGTGATCTGCCCGAAGGTGGGTTCTACCTTTCCTGACAACAACTTCAAAGTCATACTCCATTAGTAAGAGGAACCATCTTACTAAGCGTCCAGTGTTGCAAGGTTTATTGACCAAATATAACAAAGCTTGATGATCAGTGAAGAACTTGAACTTGTTGGCCAATAAATAGTGTCTAAACTTCTTTACAGCATATACCATGCCTAACCCTTCTCGCTCGGTTGTGGTATAATTTCTTTCGGCTGGGTTTAGTTGTCTACTAGCATATGCTATGGGCAAATCTAAATTCCCTTCACCTGTGGGTTGTGCCAGCACACATCCTATGGCATGATTGGATGCATCCACATGGACATGGAATGGTTTATTCCAATCAGGAGTGGTCAGTATTGGTGCTGTGCACAAACGTTTCTTCAGTTCATTGAAAGAATTCTCGCATTCGTCGTTCCACTCAAAATTAGACAACAAGGCATAAAGGGGTCTAGCTATGATCGCGTACATGTGGATAAACCTACGGTAATATCCACAATGGCCCATAAAGGCTTGTACCTCTTTAACATTCCTTGGCCTTGGCAGCTCCGCTATGGCTCGTACCTTATCTTCATCCGTTGAGATTCCATTCTTAGAAACAATATGACCGAGGATTTTACCTTGACGCACCATGAACACACACTTTTCTGGGTTCAGACACACTCGATATTCTCTACACTTGTTGAAGATTTGTCTGAGTTCAGGGATGTGAACCCGTCTTTCTTGGGAATGAGCACATAAATCATCCACATACACTTCTAAGCTCTTTCGCAAGAACTCTTTGAAGACATGACACATGAGCCTTTGGAATGTTGCAGGTGCATTGGTGAGCCCAAATGGCATCACCCGAAATGCAAAGATTCCCCACTCTGTAGCAAAAGCTGTTTTGTGTTGATCTTCTGGGGCAATGGCTACTTGATTGTAACCTGAAAATCCATCAAGGAAGCTATAAACTTCCTTGCCTGCAACACGCTCCAATAGGTGTTCTGTGATTGGAAGTGGATAACTATCTCTAATCGTAGCGGCATTAACTTTTTTAAGGTTAATACACACTCGCAACTTCCCGTTCTTCTTGGGTACCACAACAATGGGGGACACCCATTCGGTATGCTCAATCTCATAGATGAATCCAGCCTCAATCAACCTATCAATTTCTTCTTTGATTTTGGCTGCATAGGTATCATTATATGTGTAGGGCTTCTGTTTGGTGGGCTTAGCATCAGCAGTCATGGGGATAGTATGAGAACAAATTCTTGGATCTACCCCTTTCAAGTCTCTATAGTGCCATGCAAACACATCCCTATATTCCCTTAATAGAGCTATGAGCTCCATTTCTTCTCTTGCACTTAGATCATCTCCTATATATGTGCATCTCTCTTCGTTCTCTTCAATGGTCACTACAATCTTCTTGGTCTTTTCTTTATTATCATATGATTCTCCTATGATGGCCTCTCTCTTAGGCATTCGTACCAGAATTTTGCGGTCGTCAACTTCATATTTCTTGAAGTTTTCTGGTACTTCAAACAATGATTCCTCCTTTTCTTGTTTCACTGCTTTTCTTTTCTTTTTCTTTTGACTACTCTCACTTCCATCCTTTGAGTTTACTGTTTTAATACTGGTGAGAGGTTCTTCTTCTTTCTGGGTGAACACTCCTATATCTTCTAGATAGTGCTGCTCTGAGTTAAAGCAACTATCCATCACAATAGACTCCAAATCATCGTCATTCTCTTCTTCTTCTATGACATCACTAGGGTCACATTCTTCTAGCAGGGGTTGACACATGAACACTGAGATATCATAACCCTCCTCATCACAATGAGGTGTCCATTGTTCCTCATTGACAGCAATGTCCATGGTGGCTAAGATTTCTGGCCAGCCATGAGGCTCAAACTCCTCATCTGGAAAGATCATCGGTGTGTAGGCTGGGTCCCTAACTGGTCTATCTCCTATCGAAGTTCCTTCTTCTCTTGCCTTTAAACGTTTTTCCTCTTCCTTTGCGACCTTGCACATCCACAAATGAGTATCTTCATGCAGCCATGATGGATCAGGTGAACTTTCAGAATGCACAGAGATGGAATCTTCTTTCGCTTTGTGGATAGAATTCCACTGTAGGGGTGGTACATCTCTGAAGGTGTAATCCTTCAAATTGACCTTAGTGGTGACCCCTAAGTGCTGTAAGTACAAGGAGTTAGTTCCCCAATCCTGTACTATTTGCAATTGTCGTAGGAAGGGTCTTCCTAGGATCATCTCAAAGACATTATTTTTCTCAAAGTCACATATAGCAAATGTGTGCTCAAATTCTACACCACAAGTGGTTAGAGTGATCCCTTCTAGCAATCCTAGAGGTCTTTCAAAATGACCATCAGCCATTTGAAGCTTCATTCTAGTTGGTCTTAATGTGGGCTTGCCCCATTGCTTCCACAAGGAGGTGGTCGCAATAGCAACACCAGCACCTGAATCTATGATTGCTTTGGTTGTGTAACCTTGGTAGGTGATGGGAAGATAAGTATTACCTTCTTCACCCTCACACATGTCCCCTATTTTGTCTAGAGGTATCTCTGGTACCCTTTGCTTGGAGCCTGCTTTTGGCATGTTGGAATCAAGTTCTGGAACCTGATCCTTCACATGATTCCAGAGCTCAGGTTTTGCTTTGAGCAGCTCTTCTACAGTGAGATGACACTGAACCTTAGTGTTCTTCACGACATCAGTGTTCCTTGGAACCACTAAGTCTTCATTTCTTACCAGTATTGTGGGAGCTCTAATCTGGAGTGATTCAGATTCCCATGGGCCTGGAAATTGAGGCAGTTCTTCTAAGGTATTAGATTCAAAATCTAATCTTTCGTCTTCTTGTTCTGCTTCATCTTCGTAAATAGATGGAATGTCTTGGGGAAATTGATCATGAAGATCATCAATCTCAGGAATAGGAGGGGAATTACCCTTCTCCTTGGCCCATTTCTCCTCTTGTATTTCCCGCAAGAACTCTTGAGAGTACTGTTGAATAGAAGGAGGTATTCCAGCATCCGTGGAATTAGGAACATAAGCTCCCCTGGGTGGTGAGCTTCCTCTTTCAATAACTGGTTGAGCCTGTGGAGGTAAAGAAACTTGTGGTTTGTTTACCAACTGCTCTAATCGTTCTAGTAAGCCTTGGAAATGCAAATCCGATTTGATAGAGTTTGTCTGATTGAACTTTTGACTAGTCTCAAGTATGGCTTGAGCTTGTTCTACCATTTTCATGCACATTTTCATCCGTTCAATCTCTAAATCTGCTCTAGGGTAACTCTTGTCTAGGTTTGCCGCTGTAGGCCCTTCTTGAAGTCGAGCCTGGTAGGCCTTGAACATCATGTCCAAGCCTTCTGGGGTTGGATCTGCAAGAACAGACCCTGGTTGCGGTCTATTTACAATGGGTGGTGGGGTGGGATGAGGTGGAGTGGATGGAGTTTCGGCATGCGAGGGGCTTTGAGATGCAATGTCTTCTATTTTTGTTTTCGCTTCTTTTAAGCTTTCTTCTAGTTCTGATAACTTTTTATTCCACTTGCGATTGGCCTTCTCTCTGGTATCCTTCCATGTTCTTGTTTTCCTCTTACTAGGCTCTCCCGATTCACTCGACTCTGATTGTTCTACTGGTTTATCCTGTTTTAAGGCTTGTGCTCTAGTGACAGCTTGTATAGGAGCCACATTGCTACTACTTGAACTTGGATCTGCCACTAAGCCTACCACATTAATGGGTGTAATCTTGGGTGCACTAGAGGGGTTTTTTGGACAATCTCTGGGGAGGTGGTCTTTGCCACAATCAGGACAAAAAGCCTGTATTGTGATAGCCTGTCCTCGACTCGGAGATGGTGGGTGGGGACAGTCACGAATGAAATGGTCACCATGACATCTGAAACAAGATCCTCTAGGGGCTTGTGGTCTCATTTGTCTCAACTGGGGCCTAGGGTTAGGATTTGTGTACATGACATTGGAGTATTCTGGCTCCCAATTTTGCTCCATAGGCGGTGCCTCATATTGATACGAGTAAATCTCACTATGTTCAGGTGACTCTGTGTAATAAGCATGTGGACTACCTTCATGGGAGTAGTCTGAACTATGAGCATGAGAGTCATTATCTGGTATCAATGGGGTTAGTGGCACCAAAGCTCTATTTGGATTTTCCTCTCCCACAGCATACTTGACTGGAATCACGTTGGCTGGAGCTGGTGGTTGGTTTACCAAGACAGGTTGTGGCCTATATGGTACCTGATATTGCTGTTGTGGTCTGTAATATGGCTGTTGGTATTGATTCTGATACCTACCTTGTGGGTAAGGTTGCTGATAATTTTGTCTAACAGCCTGCCTATTGTAGGGACAATCTTGAGCCGTGTGGTTTGTGTATTTTCTCTCAATAGTGCAATATGGAGCATTCCTTTCTCTAATGTTTTGGTTTTGCATTGGGCATACATTAGCCATGTGGTCGCCCCCACAAGTATAACACCGATTCACTGGAGTGACTCTCTGTGTTTGTTTATTTTGGACTCCCAGCTTCTTGGCAACTTGCTCGGCTATCTCTTCTATTTCTGTGGAGATCTTTGAAGTATGACTAGTGGAACTATCCGAATCTTTGTAGAGTTTCGACAATCCTAACTCCTCACCCAAGTTATCTTCTATGTCTATGCACGTCCGCACACACTCTTCTATGGATCTAGGATCTTTCAAGTATACATAGGATCTTAACTTTGTGCTCAGTAAGCCATCTAAAAACAAAGCCACTTGTTTGGCTGGTGTGGGTAGCTCTGGAGCAGGGCATCTTTCTAGGTACTGTCTAAACCTTCTACCTGCTAGTCGCACTGTTTCTTGGGGTGTCTGCTTGAAACTATGGATCAAGGACGATGTGTTATGCCTGATACCACTCTTGGAAAATTCTACAATGAATTCGTCTAACAGTTGACCTATATCGCGATAGCTGCTTCTACTCAATGGTTGAAACCAAGCTAAGGCAGTGCCTTTAAGGGTCAAACCAAATGCCTCGTACTGGGTGAACCAATCCTCAATTTGTTCGGCTCTCAGCACTTGTTTGTACTCGGCCACATGATCATAAGGATCCCCTGTCCCATCGAAATAGTTCTTCATTGCCTTGATCACGTGACTGGGTTTAATGGTTCTTGGGTACTCCCGGGGTCTAAGCAATGGAAAATCCTGTTCATCTCTTTGTTGCCGATGTGCTTGATGTCTCTCTCTTTCAGGTCTTTCATTTTCAAATCCTGACCTATTCCTGCCCACGGTGTGTGCAAAGCTTACCTCAGGTCTCTCTCTAGTTCTTTCTCTCTGGGCTTCATGAGCCTGGGATGATCCTACCCCTTGGAGGCCATGGGAAACATTGGATCTTGATGGGGGGAAAATCATTTCATTCTTCCAAGTATATGCATGTCTATCATGTTCTGTTACCAAGAAAATTTTCTCTGATGTGTTATCCAGGTAGACAACTTTGCCTGGTATCTCAGGATCTTTGAATTCATAGATGATCACTATGCCCAATTGGCTAGGTTGATCTGGCTTGAACCTCCAAAAGGCTTCCTCTGTTTCTCTATTCAAAAATAGTTCTATGCTTTTGTTGTCTTGAGGGATCCAGTCCGGAGTGATCACTCGGGTCAAAACTGACTTACCTCTAGGAGTCTGGGGTCCTTGTCCTACGTTTCCTTGTTCTAGGTCTCCTATCTCATTCTCATGAATGATATTTCCAAACTCATCGGTCCTATCTGGTTGGTTGGTAACCACATACATGGTTCCTTCCTTATCAATGTATGAACCCTCTTCGAACTTGACCACCGGGTGTTCAAGTCCAAAGGATTGATCTGGATTTTTGAGTTGGACCACTGATCGCCTCAGACCATCCTCATAGATGCGAGCACCTAATTGGTTGGTCCGAATATATTCCAACTGTGTCTTATAGGGACCTTCCGGTGTTTGTAGATGGGCAGTCCCTGAGCCACCTGCAGGTTTTCCCATACTAAAAGACATTTCTGAATCACTTGTGTCTGATCTGAGTAAAAGATGACCCCTTAGTTGTTGTGCCCAAGACTCGGATGTATGGTTGACACTAGCCTCAGAAGATCTAATGCTTTGTTTATCCTTGCCTAAGTGTCTACCAGATCTCAGGTTCATAAGCTTTAGTCAAGAGTCCAAATTTTCCCTTTGGTATGGTTCATAATTCTTTAGAGCCCCCTTGGTTCCCTAGTCCCACCTGAGGGTCAACTTCAAATTATCCTATCTCAAAATCAACGCATTATTCTTGAAAAAAACAGTTGAGATCGTGTAGGATTTGAAACGAGCTTTCCAACAAGCTATAGATCTCAAAAAATGGACTTTGGATGAGAAAGTTATATCAAATCAGGCTCCTGGGGGTCAAAACAGGCAAACAGGACCTTTGGAGAAAATCGCGATTTTGTGAACTTTCTGAAAATCGCGATGCTGTGAAGTCAAAAAAAATCGCGATGTTGAGCACAAAATCGTGTTTTTGAAAATCGCGATTTTGAGCAGAAAATCGTGATTTGAAAATCGCGATGATGATCACAAAATCGTGTTTCTGAAAATCGCGATGTTGATCACAAAATCGTGTTTCAGAGAATCGCGATGTTGATCACAAAATCGTGTTTCAGAGAATCGCGATGTTGATCACAAAATCGTGTTTCAGAGAATCGCGATGTTGATCACAAAATCGTGTTTCCGAGAATCGCGATGTTGATCACAAAATCGTGTTTCTGAAAATCGCGATTTTGACTCAGAGAATCGTGATTCACAAAATCGTGTTTTTGACTGAAAATCGTGTTTTCTCAGAATCGTGTTTTTGACATGAAAATCGCGATTTTGAGCAGAAAATCGTGAATTGAAAATCGCGATTTTGAGTAAAAATTCGTGTTTTCTCAAAATCGTGTTTTTGACTTGAAAATCGCGATTTTGAGCAGAAAATCGTGAATTGAAAATCGCGATTTTGAGTAAAAATTCGTGTTTTCTCAAAATCGTGTTTTTGACTTGAAAATCGCGATTTTGTCCCACAGAATCGTGTTTTTCTCAAAATCGTATTTTTGGCTGAAAATCGTGATTTGTGAGAATCGCGATTTTGAGCAGAAAGTCGTGTTTTTCACAAAATCGTGTTTTTTGCTGAAAATCGTGATTGGTGAGAATCGCGATTTTGAGCAGAGAATCGTGTTTTTTGAAAATCGTATTTTTCACATGAAAATCGCGATGTTGAGCACAAAATCGTGTTTTTTGAAAATCGCGATTTTGAACAAAAAATCGTGTTTTCACAGAATCGCCTTTTTCACAAAATCGTGTTTTTGCTGAAAATCGTGATTGGTGAGAATCGCGATTTTGAGCAGAGAATCGTGTTTTTTTGAGAATCGCGATTTTGAGCAGAGAATCGTGTTTTTTTTTTTTTTTTTTTTTTTGAGAAAAACACAGAATCGCGATTTTTTTCAACCACTTTTAGGCGGGAAAACTGAAAATCGTGATTTTTCAAAAAATTTTGAATTTTCAGAGAATCGCGATTTTCATCACAGAATCGCGTTTTTTGGCGGGAAATTCAAATTTCTGAGCGCCGGCTATGGCGAGCTCCGTATGAGCAGAAAATCATGAAAAAAATACAGCGCTTGCTCTCCCTTGCACCTCCTAACTCCTTCACACACAATAATGCATGAAAAATGGAATGAAAATGGTGAAAATGCACTAAAAAACAAGAAATTTCTATGAAGAAGAAGATGGAAGAAGGTGGAGATGATGATGATGATGAAGATGAAGAGGAAAAAACAGAAAATGAACTGAAATGATAGTTTTTTTACCTTCCAACATCGCAAATCTACGATCTTACCATCACAACGCTCGTCCTCGAAGCTCTCTCCCCGGCAACGGCGCCAAAATTTGGTGTAGCTCAAGCGTAAGCACCACCTCCTTTACTTGTCAATCCGCGGAGACGTGAGGACCGGTATGAAGACCACGAGCAAGTGAAAGCACAAGTGCGTGAGTGAAAGCACACCAACATGCACACACATACACGCACACGCGCACAAAGTAAGATCAAAGAGAGGAACAATGGAAAGCTTAGATTGCAAGAGTTCTCTTACAAAAGTTCTATTCTCTAACAAGCTAACCTCAAAAATGAGCTCTCTAGCTCTTTTTATAGTTTTTTGACTAGTTTTGGCCCTGTCCAGACCTAGTGTCCGGCCTAGTTAAAAATTAGGTTCCAGGGCTTATTTGAGGGCTCAAACGAAGTCTAAAAATTATGAAAATTGGTACGATGGTACTTCTAATACTCCTCAAGCTCGAGGACTCCTCGGCTTGAACAAAATGGAGTTACTAAAAATAGATAATGGTATTTACAATGGTTTCTAGTGATGAAAATCACTATTTTTGTAGGGGATTCTTCTGAAAATTTGACATACACTTCTTGGAGCTCCCTACTTGCTCTCTCTTCTTCTATGTCCACTTCTTTGATGTGCTTCCATGCTTTGTCCTTGACCTTGAGCTTCAACAGTCCTCTTGGGAACGGAGGTCTTACTTGCCTAGGTTGAGGCCTAGGGTTGGGGTTTGCATACATGACGTTTGTGTAATCTGACTCCCAACTAGGTTCATTCGGCTCTTCGCTGTAATAGGACTCACCATGTTCTGGAGACTGCATGTAGTACGCCTGGGGACTATCAACATGTGTAGAATCAAAGCTATGGTCACCCGGGTCACTTTCAGAAAGCAGTGGTGTTACAGGGACAATCGCTCTATTCAGGTTTTCTTCTACTGCTGCATATTTTACTGCGATCGCATTAGCCGGAGCTGGGGGTTGTTGTGCTAGCACAGGCTGAGGCCTTTGTTGGTTTTGATAGGGTTGGTAGGTTTGTTGAGGCCTAGCATACTGCTGAGGTGGGTACTGGTTCTGGTATCTTCCTTGTTGCGGGTATGGCTGAGGGTACGTCTGCCTAACGGTTTGCTTATTATAGGGGCAATCTTGCGCGGTATGATTGGTGTACCTTCGTTCTATGGTGCAGTACTGACTACTAGGATTAACTTGGGGTTGGGCCATAATGGGACATACATTCGCCATGTGGTCACCACCACAAGTATAGCACCTTTTCAGAGGGGCAAACCTTGGGATTTGTTTGCTAGTTACACCTAACTTCTGAGCTACTTTCTCTGCAAGTTCCTCGATTGATGTGGATTGCGTGGAAGAGAGGCTAGAGGCACTATCCGAATCTTTGTATATCTTGGAAAGCTCTAACTCCTCCCCTAGGTTGTCCTCAATGTCAATACACATGCGTACACACTCTTCTATGGTCCTAGGGTCTTTCAAGTACACATATGATCTTAATTTGGTACTTAACAATCCATCCAAGAATAAAGCCACTTGCTTGGCTGGTGTGGGTAGCTCCGAAACAGCGCATCTTTCTAAGTAATGCCTAAATCTTCTTCCTGCAAGTCTCACGGTTTCTTGAGGGGTTTGCTTGAAGCTGTGAATCAGCGAGGAGGTATTGTGCCTTATGCCACTCTTAGAGAATTCAATGATGAAAGCCTCTAGGAGTTGGTCTATGCTCCTGAACTGCCTCTCATTTAGTGGCTGAAACCATGTCAGGGCAGTGTTCCTAAGGGTCAGACCGAAGGCATTGTACTGCGTGAATAGATCCTCCACTTGTTCAGCTCTCAAGACTTGCTTGAACTCTCCCACATGATCATAGGGATCTCCTGTGCCATCAAAGTAGTTCTTCATGGACTTAACTAGCTGGGTCGGTCTCAAAGTCCTTGTGTGCTCTCTAGGTCTCGGCAGAGGGAATCCATCCACATTTCTTTGGTTCCCCGGAGCTCTATGTCCCTCAGGTTCCCCTCTATTTGTTTCCATCCTCGTTCTTTCTCTGCCCACTGGGTTGGCAAAGCTTACTTCTGGTCTATCTCTACTTCTGTCTCTTTGCATTCCATGAGCTTGGGATGTTCCAGCTCCAGGGTGACCATATGATACATTTGATCTTGGTTGGGGGAAAACGAATTCACCCTTCCAAGTGTAAGCATGCCTATCATTTTCCGTAACCACAAAGATCCTTTCTGAAGCGTGATCTAAGTAGGTCACTCTGCCTGGGCTATCAGGGTCCTTAAACTCATAGATCATGATTGTTCCTATATCAGTTGGCTGATTAGATTTATACCTCCAAAAGGCTTTGTCAGTTTCTCGATTGAGGAGCAAATCTATGCTCTTGTTGTCTTGGGGAACCCACTCAGGTGTGATAATCCTAGTGAGAACAGATTTGCCTCGGGGTGTTCTATGTTCTATTCCCATGTTTCCTTGTTCCAAGTCACCTAAGTCCGCTTCTGAGATTACATTTCCAAATTCATCTGTCCTATCTGGGTGACTGGTGACTACGTATATGGTTCCTTCTTTGTCCAGGTATGCACCGTTTTCAAACTTGACAGCTGGGTGCTCTAGTCCTATGGATTGATCAGGATTCTTAATCTGTACCACAGATCTTCCTAGGCCGTCCTCATAGATGCTAGCACCTAATCGGTTGGTCCTAAGGTATTCCAACTTGTTTTGTAAGGGCCTTCTACCCTGTGCAAGTAAGGCACTCCTGAACTTCCTGTAGGTATGTCCATGCCTTGAGACATCTCTGACTCACTGGTCTCAGAGCTAGGGTAGTACGAGTGGTGGCTCAACTGCTGGGCCCAAGACCTAGCAGTGTGGTTAACACTATCCTCTGAAGATCTAAGGCTTTGTCTCTCCCTTACTAGATGTCGTCCTGATCTAAGGTTCATATGCCTATCTAAGTAGCCCAATTCTTTGCCCAGAGTACAACCTCGTTGCTGGTTACTTTATATTAGTCGCTTGGTTCTTTTTAGTTATTTCTCGTGTTTAAGGTCTTGTCTGATATTACGTCGTCAGGAGTACTTGAATGTTCTTCGTGCTTTTAGGTTGATCGTTCCACGTTAGGTTCTTTTCCTTTATGTTATCGACAGTACAGAGATTAGATTTTTAGCTTGAACTTGAGTTTTTAGGTAGTCTTCAACTTGATAACTGCCTATCGTCGCCCTGACTTACTCCTACCTCTAGTCGTTCTTAGCCTAAACTATGAATTGACAGAGGGGGTTAAAAGTTTCCAACCTTTTGTTTCTTGCTTGGTTGCCCTTGAGTGCCCAGGAAGTGTGTTCCCAAGCTTGCACTTACACTTGCTTAGAACACCTTTCGAAGCTCTCAATAGATCTGTAAGAGTTCCAAAGTTAACCTTAAGATTTAAATTCCAAAGACAGAACCGATGATTTTCAGTCCTGTAGCACAAACACTAACTTGCATAGTGATTTTTAAGAAAACAATTCTAAAGACCCTTGACTTTGATCCCCCTGGGTATGGTCAACTTCAAAATACCCTATCTGAAAATCAACGCATTATCTTTATAAAAAACAATTGAGGGCGTGTAGTATATGCCACGAGCTTTCCAACAAGCCCTAGAGCTCAAAAAATTGATTTCGTATGAAGAAGTTATGACTGTTCAGGGTTTAGGGGGTTAAGACAGGATTCAATCTGGCTGGCAGATCCTAGGATTTTCTCCCAAAACACAAGTGTAAGAACCTCCAATAATGCTAATGGATTGACTATTTTGCCCCAAAATTATCCCAAAGTTTGCCCTAATTTTTGGCCGAAAAGCCTGTCAATCGCGATCGACAGGTCTGTCAATCGCGATTGACAGAGGTGTCCGTCGGGCCTGTCAGTCGCGATCGACAGTGTCAATCGCGATCGACAGAGTCGATCGTGGCTGTCAATCGCGATCGACGGTATCAATCGCGATCGACATGTTTTCCAGATTTTTCACCGAAATTTCAGTCAATCGGGGGCCTTTCGGTCGCGATGGACACATGGCTACGCGTAAAAGTCAATCAGTCGTTGAATTTCAGTCGGTCGCGATCGACGATGTCAATCGCGACTGACAGAGGTGTCGGTCGTGGTTGTCGATCGCGATCGACGGTATCAATCGCGCTTGACAGGGTCCTACGTGGCAGTCTGTCGATCGTGAGGTCTGTCGATCGCGATTGACAGGGTCTGTCGGTCGCGATTGACAGGGTCTGTCGGTCGCGATTGACAGAGGCTGTCGGTCGCGATTGACAGAAAAACACAGAATTTTTCTACTGTTTTAGGTGATTTGGGATGTGCTCATCATGCTTGTGCTAGTGGTGAACTTTGTTTTTACCAAATGATCGAATTTTCTGTCGATCGCGATCGACAGAGGCTGGCGACTGCGAGACAGATTCGATGAGTTTCGTACCTGCGCAGGGAGCTGGGGATGGTGATTCAGCAAGGTCCTGCAAAAAGCTCAAGAAACATGCAAGAAAACACACACGCAATATCGCTCTCTCGCTCTCTCTCACAAGTGCAATGAGGGAAATGAGGTGGGAAAGGTGATATGATCAAAAAACAGAAATTTTCGCGACGATGGAGATGGAGGTGGGAGATGGTGATGATGATGATGGAGATGAAGATGGTGAAGAAAAAACAAGAAAATAGGTGAAAGTGAAGAAAATACCTACGACTCCAACGCGTCAACTCTACGTCTTACCATCACACGCTCGTCCTCAAAATTCGATCCTCGGCAACGGCGCCAAAATTTGGTGTAGCTCAGTGATGAGTAGCACCTCCTTTAATGTCAATCCGGGAAGACGTGAGGATGGTATGAAGACCTCGAGCAAGTGGCGGCACAAGTGCGTGAGTGAGAAGCACACAATCATGCACACACATACACACACACGCGCACACACGGCAAGACAAAGAGTGAGAATCAATGGAGTTCTTAGATTACTTTCAAAAAGCTCTTACAAGTTTGTTTCAATTACAATCTAGCCCCAAAATGAGCTCTCTAGCTCTTTTTATAGTTTTTGACTAGCTTTGGCCATGTTCAGACCTAGTGTCCGGCCTAGTTAAAAATTAGGTTCCAGGGCTTATTTGAGGGCTCAAACGAGATCTAAAAAATAGGAAAATTGGCAGGTAGATACTTCTAAAGCTCCTCAAGCTCAAAGACTCCTTGGCTTGCACAAAATGGAGCTACAAAAATATGAAATGGTATTTACAATGGTGTTTAGTGATGAGAATCACTTTTAATTGGTGTAAGGGTTTTGAAAAACTAAAGGGTTGCCTTAGTGCTAGATCTGCGTGAATGCTCATACGTGCTTCTTCCTAAAGAAAATTATTGGCCTATTTGCCAGATCTTCATTGACTCCCTTGTCTGCTTGTGCCTTCTCTCCCTTTTGACTCTCTTCTCTGACTGCCATGCCTCGTTAGTCCTTCAGTTCCTTGTCTGCTGCTAACAGCAGTCCAGGAGCGGCGTCGTGGCACTGGTCCCCAACACGGATTGTACTTCAAATGCAAAGGTGCCTTTACCCATGTGCTCATCATCTCTGGATACTGCTGTAGTAAATCTTTTCGCCACTCTGGTTGATAGATCCTTCCTTTCTGTGCATCTAGCGGCAAATCATCCGCCTCGAATTGAGTTGCATGCGATGGTTTCTTACCTGTCTCTTTCTCAATGGCTAACTGGTATTCGGCCATTAACATGAAATACGGTTTATACTGTAGCTCGTGCCCAGATATGTATCATCGCGGGGCCAAAGGAGCAAAGAATGGAGACTGTAATATCTTTTCTTCTATCATCACCATGGCATGTAATTGTGCCTCTACTCTCGCTGAGTGCGTTGTTCCAATTTCCTCAATAGTCTTCATCCACGCGGGGGTCAGAAGTTCGTACGTCATCTGACCTTCGGCCGTGACGCGTCCGCCTGGGATGGGTTGTGGCTCGTACGCTTCTTCAAATGTTTCCTCCACCGGGATGGTGACCGTTTCTTCCTCAGCTGGAAGCTCAGGTGGGGAATCTGGCCTTGGTGGCGCTTCATATACTGCAATCCTTGATTCAAGGGTCGATACCTGGGCCCGTAATGAGTTGAGTTCCTCTAGGAGGTCAGGAGAGGGGTCCACAGGTGCTGGTATGTCTTGGTGTGCCGGTTCTCGTAACTGGAGTAATTTGTGATCTTCTTTGAGTTTCTGTAACTCCTCGTTCATGCGGTCTTATTCATCTAGCAATCGTACATGATCGTCTAGCAGCATCCTCATCGAGTTTGAAGGAATGGCTTTGAACCTGCTAGGACTGAGCGGTTGGTCTGGGTGGTCGAGCGCTACTTCTAAGTTTTCTCGGTTCTGATCCTGTAAGCGCTGGTTTTCTTCCTTGGAGGCTGCTAGGTGTCTTTGTAGTAATCCCATGTTTCGTGTTAGCGTTGCATTGCGGACTGTCTGGGCCCTTAATAAGTTATCCAGGTCAGTAGTGGCTTCCTTGGTCTTTTCTTCGCTTTCTAGTTCCAATTTGTGATAAGCCTCGCGTAATTCTTGGTAGCGGGTGTTCAGAGAGGCATTCTCAATAGACAATAAATTAAGCTGCGACTGTAAGTCATTGGTTGTCCTCTGCAGCTGCTGATAATTATCACCAAGAGATGTGAACTCATCTCTTACTTGCGTCATACACATGAACATCTGTCAGAATGCATTATCTACAGTGGGTGATAGTATTAATGGGATGCTAAATGAAGATGCAGTTGGTGTAGATGCAACGGGAATGGGGAATGGGGGTGGGAAGGTGGATGATGTAGTGATTGTTGAAAATTGTGATGTGCCTAAAAATGTTTGTGCCGTGAGTGAAGTGAGTGATGGTGCAGTGGGTGGTGAGATGTCCATGTCAGTGGACGTATCTAGTGCGGTGACCGTGAATATGGGTGTGATCGTGGGTACTCGTGCTGGTGTAAATACGGGATTTACAAAGGTTGAGGGGTAATTTACAGGGGGGCTGGCTGGCGCAGCTTGGTGGAAAGGGGAAAGAGGGGTTACAGTGGGTCGGGGAGGTGAGACGGGGGAGAAGGTTAATGGCGGTGGGAATGGAAAAAGGGGTCTTGGAGTTGTGGGGAAAGATGGAAAAGATTGATGAAGGAATGGGTTGGATAGAAAGGTGGGTGTGGGAGGGGGTAGACTAGGGCTAATGGGTGCAGGAATTGTGGGGTGCGTGGTCGTAAAGACGTTTTCTGCAACACCACCGGCGAATGAAGATGTTGGTCGGGGGGAAGGAGGGTGAAGAGGGGAGGCTGGAGGAACGAGCGGTGAGAGAGGAGCGGTTGGGGTGGTCGGTACGTCAGTGACTTCTGAGGTCTGTACAGTTGTAGCGCGGGGTGGGGAATCTACAAAGATGGTTTCTACTGCCAACGAACTTTCGGGGACGAGGCGTGCCTCCCTGGCTTGTTCTGAAGACTGTGCTCCGGTTGGTACACGAATGTATTCGCCGGGCTTTGAAAGCAGTCGTACTCTACGGGGGTCAAACTGTGGTAGTGGCTTTCTTTGCAAGTACCTGAGTGCTTCGTTGGAGTCTACTGATTTGACTAATTCTTTGAATCCTTTGATGTATGCGTCTTCGAATCCGCCTGTGACAAGTTCTTGTTCTATTATTGTTTGACTCTCTTCCTCTGTCAGCTTTTTGTGTGCCCAAACTTTTTCCATAGTTCTATACAGCTTCTTGATAGCTAGTGTGTAAGCTGCTGCCTCGTAAGTTTCATCTTCATGGGTACTTGTATCGCCATGTGTGTCTGTTTGTTGGCCTTGGCCATCTGTCCGTTCATGCTCTTGGGATTCATGTGTTCCCTGGCTAGCTTCGTCGTCTCCTTCGTCGTCATCGGTTGCTGTTCTTTCGTCATCAGAGCTGGACACGATCTGTCCTTGTGGCTGATCCCTGGGTGTGGTAGGGTAGCTAGGCCTTTCAAATTCTTGAGAAAACAATTGTCCTTCTGAAAACTGGAACTCATTGGAGAATGCATCGGGCATCTCAAAATCAAAAGCTTGGTCCAGTGGCTCTGCTTGTCCTGGTTCTAAATGGGGTATTGGAAAAGAGAAAGCTTCCGCACCAATAGTGGTGGGAAGTTCAGCTGTTGTGGTGATAGGTTCTGTGGTTGTGGCTGTTTGAGGTGCAACAGTACTGGTGGTGCCCTCCGGCGAAACTGGTCTTGATAACCGTATACGAATTGGTGGTACCGTGGGAGCGGCTGCTGTTGGTGACTGCTCTCGAGATGGTTGTGGCGAGGGTGATTCTGGGACTTGTAGGCACGGGATAGTACCTCTCATCCGCTTTCCGGCTCTACCTTTACTAGACTTTCTAGCCTTCCTAGTGGTGCCTTTAAATGCTTTCAGTTCCTCACTGGTCATGGCACGCTCAATTGGTAAGTCATACGCCAAGCACATATATATGATCTTGGTGAGGGCACAGCATCCATTGATTACCTTCTTTCGCTCCCATCTATGTTGTGCCAAATAGAGCTGATCAATTATCCAGCTGGCTAGATCAACCATTTGAGGTCCAGTACATGCTAAGTATAAACCAAACCAGATTCTCTTGTGGGGCATGGTAAAACGATCCTGAGCCGGGAAAGCAAAGTGCTGCATGCATATCCGTAATGGCTTAGAGAGCTCAGGTGTTATAGCAGAAATATCCTCCCACTTAGTTACGTCACCACGTTTCATCTGCTCTGGGACTAGCCGTTCTCTCTCCGTCGGAGTGTGTGTTCCATGTATTTTCAGAGCTGCGCGAATTAAATCTTTAGACAAATAAAACCTTCTGAATGGAGGATCATTCACCAAGGATGGTAACATGAATGTGCCGGGTAGATCCTTGTTCTCTGAAGCCGTTAAGGTGGTTACCAAGTAAAAACATCTGTAAAAATCAGGTTTAGGCAGAGGGTCGCTAAAATACTCTGTAAATCCCGCTCGTGCCCAAACGTGCGTTAGATCTTGTGTATTCTGCAGTCCTTCAAATTCTCATGAAAAGAACTGGTACTTGGCCCATGTGCATAAATCAAATGCCAAATTGGCCTCAAATATGAAATCAGCGTCTGCTAAGGGTCCTGCTAGGCCTTGAAACCAATGAGAATTACGATGAATCTTCTCAGTATATCCTCTAGGAGGATCATCGATGGGCATGGGTCCTGGAAAACCTTGAAACTCTGGTGGTTGCATCGTAGGATAAGATTCCGCTAATAATTCTCCAATAGTGGCCATCGGTGCACTGGGGCCAGCTTCTGATGGTCCTGCTTCGGTTTGCATGATGACTGACGAGCTAATGGAAAAGATCTGCTACAAAAGATTAACACATTAGCATGGAAATTAATTATGATCCCATTAAGGTGAGACTGCAATCCCTTTCCATAACCGATGTGTAACCCGTGTAGCCAAGTGTCGTGAAGTGATTGATGCAATGATTATTTGCAAAACTAATGCAGGTCTCTAGACGCCTACATGGTCAGGTCATGCCTACAATTGTTGATGAGCTTTTATTATGCATGATGTGGGGTTTGGGTGTATGAATTTATACAAGGTTTGGTTGAGGGTGACTTATTACAAGGGTGGAGTTTAAACGGGGTGGGAGAATTGTTAGATAAGGGGGTACAAGAAGACGTCTGGATACGTTTCGGTATCCATTTCCTAAGAGTCTTGGAGTGGGTGGTATGTTTCTGCTGAGGGACAAAAAGTGGTACCGGGTTTGGTGGTATTGAAGGATGAAAAGGTTTCTGAGGGGTATATATTACATGGCTTGAGGGTTGGGCTATAATACATTGTTTAGGTACCCAAATCTGCATGGGTGTGGGTCGATTGATAAGATACTTCTTGGCGATCCAAATATGTCGAGTATTTGTACTTGTAGAAGAAGATCGAGGGGACTTTGGATGCTGACTCTGCTTCTGTTGAAATTTTGTCCTGTTCTTGTCTGCAGTGTTGCCAATAGCCTGTGGTGGCTGTCCTTTCGGCACCCATATTTGTCGCGTGCCACTTGTTCTGTGGTGTTGATACTGCTGCTCTCTTTGCCTTATCTGGTGGTGTCGTCGGTCTGGGTTCCTCTGCTGTGGTTGACTCGTTCGTGGTTGGGTTTGAGAGGTCCATTGGACGCTCTGCTTTGGAAAAGAAGGGAGATCCAACACTTGTGTGACCTGCCCATTAGGAAGTGATTCGTTATGTATCTTTAATCTAGGCCAGTCCGCAGCAAGTTTGGAAGGATGAGCACCGCAGGGTGTTGTGCTCATTTGGCCGCTGATGCAACCCACCTGACCGCTGATTGTGTTCATCTGCCCTAGCGGTTGGGTAGCTGCCCCTTCTAGTTTGCAGGAAGCCCCAGGGAAGATCTCCTGTCGTCCTTCTGATTGACAATTGTCCCTAGCCAAGCCCGAGTGGGTTGGTGTAGACGTAATGTGACTGATCTGACCCAAGATCTCCCGGTCTTCCGTCGCATGCATTTCGTAGGGTCTAGGGTTACAAACCTCAATCGAAATGCCGTTAGGGAAGTCAAGTGGTATCACTCGCTTCTGCTCTAAGGTTCCAATCTGTAAGGAGCCTTGTCTAAGATTTAGGTCCACTGAGTGATCGTAAAGCCAATCTTGGCCAAGGATTAGGGGTTCTATCAGGTCGTCATCATGGCACACTAGTAGCTTCGCTATCATGGTCACATCCTTAATGAGGATAGGAAGGTCCACCTCACCCATGCAAGGGGTTTCCATGCCTCCTAGCCCTATGAGGTATGCCTCAATTGTCCGCATTTCTATTCCTGAATCCTTATAGTGGGACCATCTAATAGCACTAGTCGCAGCACCTGAGTCAATTAAAGCCCTGAGCTCTTTGCAAGGGTTGCCGTGCTCTAGCCTAACTGTAATGAATGGTCTCCTGTCCACTATGCTAGGATGAGTGGTTGACTTTACTTGACACATGGCCATGGGGTATCTGGGTGTAGTTTCCAGATGGTTATAATGTTCTCTCCCTAGTCCTTGTCTTCTTAACTTCATGCATTTAATGCGTTCTATTGCTTCTGCCTGAGCTTCCGCTCGTATTCTATTTTCTTCCTCCTTACGCTTCTTTGCCAACGTGAGTCGTCTAAGCATATCCTCAGTAAGAGGTTCCTGATATAACTTGACTCTACAACCACTAATGTAATTAGGCATTATATCTCCTTCTAAAGTGGCTAATTGTATTGCTCCACTTGTTGAGAGTCTGTTAATGATCATAGGTCCATAACCTCGCTTTTCTAACTTACGTGCGTGTTGTTTCAGCGTATATACTAGAACTAAATCTCCTTCTTTTAGGCCTTTATCTTTCACATGTGCATCAAAATATGCTTTCTGTCGCTTCTTCGCTGCATATATTCCTGCTGCCGCCTTTAGCCTGGTTTCTCCTAATCGTTCCAAGTCCATTATTCTCGCTAATAATTCATGGCCGGTCCACTGATGTTCTTGTGCAACCTTAAGGGTCGGTATCAAGAAGTCCAAAGGAAGCACAGCATTCTGACCAAAAACCATCTGAAAGGGAGTTGCATTGAGTACGGTCTTGTAGGCCACTCGATATGCCCAAACAGTGTGGTGTAACTATTTGTCCCAATCTGAACGTTTGTTGTTCACGAGTTTCGTCAGTACGTTACAAAGGATCTTATTAGTGCTTTCAGCCTGACCATTGGCCTGAGGATGATATGGTGCAGATTTCTTGTGAATCACCATAAAATCTTGTAACAAATATTCAATGACTTGGTTTAGAAAGTGAGTGCCTCGATCGCTCACTAGCTCTATAGGCAATCCATATCTTGTAAAGACATTCTCAAATAAGAATTTTGCAGTTGTGTGTGCATCATTCTTTTTCGTGGCTTTTGCCTCTACCCATTTCGTAAGATAATCTGTGGCAACAATAATGTATTCAGCATGTGTACCTTTTGCAGGGGGGTTAATGGGTCCTACAAAGTCTATACCCCACTTAGAAAATGCACGTCCGCCCATCATGGGTTTCAATGGCATTTCATCTCTGCGAGTAGGAAACTGAGTTCTTTGGCACACATCACATCTCTTTACATAGGTATGAGCATCCATGTGAAGAGTGGGCCACCATAATCCTGCAAAGAGGATGGCTTTGATTATCCTATCGGGTCCAAAATGACCTCCTGCAACACCTTGGTGTGCAGTCTCTAGTATGCTCAGATAATCGCTCTCATGAACACATTGTCTTAGATATCCATCTCGTCCTCTTTTGTATAGATTATCGCCAATAAGTGAATAGTCGTGAGCTTCCTGCTCTAGACTACGTTGTCGAGCTAAGGTCATTCCTTGAGGGAATGTGTTAGTCCTCAAGTATGTCACTAATTGTTCACTCCAGTCTGGTGTGAGAGACACATGATACAATGTAGCATGCTCTACTGGTGGTCTTTCACAACAAACGTTGCATTCCTTACACAACTTGTAGACATCTGCTTCCATCGAAGGCCAATATACTCCTAATCTATGCAGAGTCTGTAATGTTCGATGTTTTGAATGATGTTGCTTTAATGCACCTATGTGTGCTAATTGCAACCAATTCACATGTTCTGTTTCATCTACACAACAAGCAAGAATCTTTTGATTATCCTGTTTATATATGCTTCCTGCCATTACTTGGTATCTCTGAGACTTGGTAATCTCTCCTTCTTTGATCTTTATCCTAGGATTCTTGGGTCCGTATGTCAGAATAGGGACTATAGGCTTAGCCCATTCTGGTGCTATCTCAAGGTTAAACAAATATGCGTCTGGTAGATCATCCGCTATTCCTTGAGGAGCTTCTCCTGAGGTTAATCTTGAAAGGTGGTCAGCTCTAAGATGTGTCTTTCCTTTCCTGACTACGACTTCAAAATCATACTCCATGAGTAATAGAAACCAACGTATCAGTCGTCCTGTGTTACATGGTTTGTTGACTAAGTACAATAGGGCTTGATGATCCGTAAAGAACTTGAATTTGTTGGCTAACAAATAATGCCTAAACTTCTTTACTGCGTAGATCATCCCTAATCCTTCTCGTTCTGTCGTGGTGTAATTTCTTTCTGCTGCGTTCAATTGTCTGCTTGCGTAAGCTATGGGGAGATCTATGTTACCTTCATTCGTGGGTTGTGCTAACACGCATCCTATGGCGTAATTGGATGCATCCACATGTACATGGAATGGCTTACTCCAATCGGGGGTTGTCAATATAGGTGCAGAGCACAAGCGTCGTTTAAGTTCATTGAATGAATTTTCACATTCATCTGTCCATTCAAAATTGGTTAAAAGAGAGTACAAAGGCTTGGCTATGATTGCATACATGTGTATGAATCTCCTATAATAACCACAATGGCCCATAAATGCCTGTACCTCTCTCACATTAGTTGGTCTAGGTAATTCTGCAATTACCTTCACCTTTTCTTCATCCGTAGAGATTCCATTTTTTGACACAATGTGTCCTAGAATTTTGCCTTGTCTGACCATGAAAACGCATTTTTCTGGGTTCAAACAAACCTGATATTCTCGACATTTGTCAAATATTTGCCTTAACTCTGGGATATGTGTCTGTCTTACATTTGAATGTGCACATAAGCCATCGACATAAACTTCCAAACTCTTGCGTAGGAATTCCTTAAAAACATGACACATGAGTCACTGGAAAGTGGCGGGTGCATTTGTTAAGCCAAATGGCATTACACGAAATGCAAATATGCCCCATTCAGTGGCAAATGCCGTCTTGTGTTGGTCCTCTGGAGCAATGGCTACTTGATTATAGCCTGAAAATCCATCAAGGAAGCTGTAAACTTCCTTGCCCGCAACTCTTTCCAATAGATGTTCTGTGATAGGAAGAGGATAACTGTCTCTAATCGTGGCGGCATTAACTTTTTTAAGGTTAATACACACACACAATTTTCCATTCTTCTTGGGCACAACCACAATGGGGAATACCCATTTGGTATGCTCAATTTCGTAAATGAATCCTGCTTCTATCAAGCGATCTATCTCCTCTTTAATCTTCGCTGCGGAGTTATCATTGTACGTGTACGGTTTCTGTTTCGTCGGTTTGCATCTGGAGTCATAGGGATTCTATGAGAACATATATCTGGATCTACTCCTTTCGAATCTTTGTAACTCCACGCAAAAACATCTCTATATTCACGCAATAGGGCAACTAGCTCTTCTTCTTCTTCAGTTGTCAAATCATGCCCTATGTATGTACATTTTTCTTCTTCTCCTTCGATAGCAACTATTATTTTCTTGGTTTTCTCTCGGTTATCATATACTTGTCCGTCATTCACCTTTCTATTAGGCATTCGTACCATGATTCTTCTATCTTCGATTTCATATTTCTTGAAGTTCTCGGGTACTTCAAACAAAGACTCTTCTTTTTCTGACATGGTTTCTTTCTTCTTTCTTTTCTTGCCTTCACTCTTGTTAGTCACTTCCGTGGCTAACCTCACCTCATTCGTAATTTCCTCGTGTCTCTGAGTGTGAGTCTCTACCTTGAAAAAATATTCTTCTTCTGATGCAAAGGGTGGGTCCATGATAATTGATTCTAAATCAAAATCGCTTGCATCCTCAAATGCATCAGTGTTAGGTTCACACTCTTCTAAAATTGCATCGCACATGATTGGCTCTATCGTGAAAACTGATATGTCATAGCCATCCTCGTCACAGTGGGGTGTCCATTGTTCTTCATTGATGGCTACATCCATGGTTGCTAGGATTTCTGCCCAACCATGGGGTTCAAACTCTTCGTCTGGGAATACTACAAGTGCGTAGGCTGGATCTTGAAGGGTTCGTGGATGTTGTTGTGCACCTAAGGTCCTTGCTTCTAATCGTTCTTCCTCTTGTTTGGCTACTTTACACATCCATAAATGAGTATCCTCATGCAACCAAGAAGGATCTGATTCTAACGAGTGCACGGATTCCGTCTCTACTGTTGTCTTATGGATGGTATTCCATTGTATTGGGGATACGTCTCTATGTGAATAGTCTTTAAGATTGACTTTGGTAGTCACTCCTAAATGTTGCAGGTACAAAGAATTAGTTCCTCAATCTTGTACAATTTGCAATTGACGCATGAATGGTCGTCCCAATATCATCTCATAAGCATGATTTTTTGCAAAGTCACAAATGGCAAAGGTATGCTCAAATTCTACACCACAAGTGGTGAGAGATATGCCTTCTAGTAAGCCTAATGGTTTTTCTATGTGTCCGTCAACCATTTGTAGCTTCATCCTGGTGGGTCTTAATGCTGGCTTGCCCCAACGTTTCCATAAAGCGGTGGTAGCTATGGCTACTCCGGCTCCTGAATCTAAGATGGCTTTCGTGGTGTAGCCCTGATGGGTTATCGGAAGATAAGTGTTACCTTCCTCTCCTTCGCTTACATCTCCGATCTTTTCTACGGGTATCTCTGGTACCTTATTTTGTGATCCTATTTGTGAGGGAGTAGTAGCAAGCTCGGGGAATTGATTTGCTACGTGCTTCCACAATTCTGGTTTTACCTTTAACAACTCCTCTAGAGTGAGATTACATTGTACTTTGGTATTCTTGATCACTTCCGTGTTTCTAGGGATTACTGATTCTTCATTCCTCACTATTATCGTGGGTGCTCTCATACTAATAGACTTTGCTTCCCAAGGTCCTGTGAACTGAGGTAATTCTTGTAACGAATTAGATCCAAATCCTGTGTGTTCACTCAGTTGTTCCTCCTCTACCTCATCGTAAATAGAGGGGATGTCTTGGGGAAATTGCTCCTGCAAGTCGTTTATTTCTTGAATAGGAGGATGAGTTCCTTGTTCTTTTCTCCATTTCTCTTCTTGGATTTCCCTCAAAAATTCATGTGAATATTTATGTATGGAAGACAAATTGTCTTGACTTTCTGTATTGGGTACTTGAGACAGGGATGGTGCATTCCTTCCCTGTGTCTCTGGGACAATAGGGTTCCTAGGCTGATCCTTTTTCTCTTTGCTCTCTATCAAGTATTCTAGCCTCTCCATTAGTCCTTGAAAGTGTAATTCCGGTTTTGCCATGTTATTCCAATTAAGATATCTAGAGGCTTCGAACAAAGCTTGTGCTAGTTCTACCATTTTCATGCAAAGTTTAGTTCTCTCAATTTCTAGATCAGCTCGAGGGTAGTTTCTGCTCATTTCAGCTACTTGAGGTCCTTCTTTTAATCTAGCCTGATATGCACGAAACATCATGTCTAGATTTTCTGGTATGGGTTCCGCTAAAACTGATCCTGATTTCTGAGCTGGATTCTCTTGATTCAATTCCTGTGAAGTCAATTCTTGGATTTTGGCTCTAGATTCCTTCAAACTTCCTTCCAACTCAGTTATCTTTTTACTCCATTTTCTCTTAATTCTTTCTCTAGAATCTTTCCAAGATTTTGTCTTTTTACTGCTAGATTCTGCAACTTCACTACTTCCAGCTACTTTCCCTTGATTAAGCTGTTGGTTCTGTAAGAGCGCCTGGGCTCTTGTGATAGCTTGGATAGGTACGTATGTAGGGTTGGATCCATCTGTGTTATTTACAATACCTATCACGTTGATCGGTGTCATATTCGAAGCGTTAACTGGATTTTTAGGACAATCTTTGATTATGTGCTCTTTGCCACAATCAACACAAAAGCCTTGGATGTTATAGTACTGTGATTGTCCTGCTATCGGGGGATGTGGATAGTCCTTTATGAAATGATCTCCTTGGCACCTAAAGCATGGTCCTCTAGGGCCCTGTGGTCTTTGTTGTCTTAATTGGGGCCGTGGATTTGGGTTTGTGTACATCACATTAGCATAGTCTGGCTCCCAACTAGGTTCCACTGGTGGACTATCATAATGATATGTCTCCACATGTTCTGGTGACTGTGTGATAAGCGGGTGGACTATCTACATGCGTAGAGTCAAAACTGTTTGAGTGTGGGTCACTTTCTGTGATCAAAGGTGAAGAAGGCACTAAGGCCCTACTTAGATTCTCTTCTGCAGCCGCGTATTTGACTGAGATGACATTCGCTGGTGGGGGTGGCTGCTGAGCTAAGACAGGTTGAGGTCTCTGTTGAGCCTGGTATGAGTAGTTCTGAGGAGGCCTATAGTAATAAGGCTGAGCATTGTATTGGCCTTGATACCTACCTGGCTGCGGGTATGCTTGCGGGTAGTTCTGTCTCACGGTCTGTTTGTTGTATGGGCAGTCTTGAGCCGTATGATTCGTGTATCTTCTCTCAATTGTACAGTATTGGCCACTAGGGTTGGCTTGAGGTTGTGGTGCATTGGGACACACATTTGCCATATGATCACCACCACAGGTGTAACAACGCTTGTTCATTAGTACCCTAGGTTTACTAGAAACTCCTAATTTCTAGGCCACTTTTTCTGCTAGGTCTTCTATTGAGCTAGACAATTTTGTGGATGCTAGAGATGAACAGTCTGAGTCCTTATAGACCTTGGAGAGTTCCAACTCGTCTCCTAAGTTGTCCTCAATGTCTATACAAATTCTTACACATTGCTCTAGCGTTCTGGGTTCTTTTAGGTACACATAGGAGCGTAGTTTAGAGCTCAACAAGCCATCTAGAAACAATGACACTTGCTTGGCTTGTGAGGGTAGCTCTTGCATTGGACATCGTTCAACATATTGTCTAAACCTACGTCCTGCCAGTCTGACTGTTTCCTGAGGGGTCTGTTTGAAGCTATGAATCAACGAAGACGTGTCATGTCTAATCCCACTTTTAGAGAATTCGGTGATGAATGACTCTAAAAAGTGATGGATGTCTCTAAATTGCCTTTGTTGCAGAGGTTGGAACCAAGTTAAAGCGGTATTCTTTAACGTTAGTCCAAATGCGTTGTATTGCGTGAACATGTCTTCAACTTGTTCGGCTCTTAGTACTTGCTTGAACTCTGCGACATGGTCATAGGGATCTCCTGTCCCATCAAAGTAATTCTTCATTGATTTTACTAATTGAGTGGGTCTCAGTATTCTTGTGTGTTCACGTGGTCTAGGTAGAGGAAAATCATCTCTACCACCTAGTATTCCATGATCTCTTTGTCTATCCGCTCTATTAGTGTCCGTGGTTGTTCTATCTCTCCCTACGGGGTGATTAAAGCTTACTTCCGTCTCTCTTTATTTCCCTCTCTTTGATTTCCATGGGCTGAGGATGTTCCTGCCCCTTGTTGACTTGTATTCATGTTCGTTCTAGATGGAGGGAATACCAATTCACCTCTCCATGTGTATGTGTTTTTAGCGCGGTCAGGTACCACAAAGACTCTTTCTGAAGTCTCATCCAGGTATACAACCTTTCCAGGTGTATCCGGGTCCTTGAACTCGTATATCGTGATGATACCTACCTCACTAAGTAGTTCTGTCTTGTATCTCCAAAAGGCTTCATCAGTTTCTTTATTTACAAACAACTCTATGCTTCTGTTGTCCTGAGGGATCCATTCCAGGATTAGTACTCATGTCAGTACAGATTTCCCTCTAGGTGTTCTAGGCTCTTCTAATGGTTCTTTTCCTTGAGATTTTGTTTCCGTCTCTGGTTGAATCACGCCAAACTCGTTGGTATTGTTTGGCTGCGTACTTAAGATGTACATCGTTCCTTCCTTGTCTATGTATGCGTCTCTCTCAAATTTCACCACTGGATGTTCCAATCCAATGGGTTGATCGGGGTTGTGCATTTGCACCACTTGCCTTTGCAAACCATCCTCATAGATGCGAGCACCTAATCGGTTGGTTCGGAGAAACTCTAGTTGAGTCCTATAGGGTCCTTCTGGTTTTTCTAAATAGGCTACATTCGACCCTCCTTCTGGTCTTTCTGTGCTAAATGCCATTTCTGATTCGCTGGTATCTGAGCTCTCGTAGGGATAACTAGTGTTCAACTGTTGAGCCCACGATCATGCAGTAGTTCTTACACTTGCCTCTGATGATCTAAGGCTTCGTCGGTCTGCCTTACCTATATATTTGCCCGATCTAAGGTTCATTAATTTTCTTCCTTGCACACTCAGTACACGCTCAGATCGTCAATGATTCTTTGTTATTACGGTATTTTGAGTTCTCGTTCCGTTAGACTTATGTTCTTTTCTTTAGGTTTTCGTGTCACACACCTTTATCTGTAGTCTTAGACTTGAAAGTTAATTATCTTGAACTTGAGGTGTTCCTATCGTCTTTAATCCACAATGCTAATGTTTTTCCTAAGCTAAGAATTGACTGAGGGGGTTGAGTAATCTTCCAACCTCGAGTCAGCTTTTCTAGTTGCTCTGATGCCCAAGAAGCCGCGCTTCCCAAGCTTTATGCCCTTCACTGCCTTGCCTTGGTTGCCTTCGATTGCCCTTGCTAGACCTAGAAAAATCCAATATTAGACCAATTCATAGTTGGATGATCAAGCACTTGAGTATATACACCTTTTAAGTCCCTTCCCTTTTGCCCAACTTTTTAATGCTTGCCCCCTGGCTTTCTAGTCCCAAACTAGGTCAACCTCAAAATAGCTTATCTAAAATTAGACGTATCCTTTAAGCTCAAAAAACGGACTTCGGATGAAAAAGTTATGACTGTTCAGGCCCTGGGGGGTAAAAACTGACAAACAGGTTTTTCTGCAAATATGAGCTAAGGGGCCTCCTATGAGTCTAATCACCCAAAAATTTCCCAAAAATAGCCCCAAAATTGGCCAAAAAATGAAACCCTAAAATTTGCGATGGGGGTGCACAATCGCGATGGTGTGAGACAATCGCGATGGTCTGGGACCGTCGCGATGGCGTGAGCGTGAACCGTCGCGATGGCGTGAAAGTGGACAATCGCGATGGCGTGAAAGTGGACAATCGTGATGGCGTGAAAGTGGACAATCGCGATGGCGTCAGTCAACGGTCAATGTGAACAATCGCGATGGTCCAAAGTGAACCGTCGCGATGGTCACAGATGTGATGGCTTGAGCCAATCGCGATGGTCTGAGCGCGATGGCGTGAGCCAATGGCGATGGTCCGAATTTTTGAAGTGTCGCGATGGTGTGAGGGTGTCGTCGCGATGGTCCAAAAAATGAACCGTCGCGATGGTCTAGCTTGCCACGTGGCACCGTCGGCGCGATGGCGTGAGCCAATCGTGATGGTGTGGGGTCAACCGAACCGACGCGATGGTCCGCGAACCGTCGCAATGGTCCAAATGAACCGTCGTGATGGCGTGAGACCGTCGCGATGGTCCGGCCGAGCCGTCGCGATGGCGTGAGCCAATCGCGATGGTGTGACACAATCGCGATGGTCTGAGACCGTCACGATGGTCCACCAAACTATGAATTTTTGAGATCCGCCTGTGGATTCGTGCAAGCGCAAGGGTCGCCTACCTCGTGGTGTGGTCGCCTACCAAAAATACCGAAGGTTGCAGACCATCGCGATGGTCTGACACACTCGGAAATTTCTGACAGAAGGTGATTTTCTTACCTTTTTGCAGCCTTCCTGATGCACTGGAGTACTGTACCTGCAAGAAAACTCAAGAAAGCAACAACACACACAAGCACAAAAGCTCTCTCTCACTCTCTCGCATGCACAAATGAGGGGAAATGAGGAGAATGGGTGGATATGGTGAATTTTCTGATTTTTTTTGGAGATGAAGATGATGATGCGGTGATGAAGATGGAGTGTGGGGGAGGTGAAAAACACTAAAAACTAAGTAAAAACAACAACAAAAACTGAAATTTTTACCTTCCAACGCCACTTCTTGCTATACTCTTACCATCACACATTCGTCCTAGACTCGATCCCCGGCAACGGCGCCAAATTTGGTGTTGCTCTAGCACAATGGTGAGAACCACGTTAAGAAGCTTCACCTCCTTAATGTCAATCCGCGGAAGAGATAGGAGTGATATGAAGATCATGAATGTGAGATGAAGTGAGAGTGAAGGTGAGAAGCATAGAAATGCACACACACATACACACACTACGAAGAGACAAGCAAGACACAATGGAAGGTGAGAAATCAACTCTATTACTCAAGAACACTATTACAAGCTCAAAAGAACTCTAAACTCCAACAAGCTAACACTAACCACCTCAAAAATGAGCTCTCTAGCTCTTTTTATAGTTTCTAGACTAGTTTTGACCGGTTTCACATCTAGTGACCGGCATAGTTAAAAATTAGGTCCTAGATGCTATTTGGAAGGGTAAACGATGTCTAAAAATAACGAAAATTGATACGCTTGTTCTACCTAAGCTCCTCAAGCTCGAGGACTCCTCGGCTTGCACAAAATGGAGCTATGGATTACAAAATGGGGTTTTCTATGTTACATATGTTACAATAGTGATAAAAATCACTGTTGGAGGTTTTTGAAAAGTGTTTTTAGAACATGATTCTTTGAAAAAAGATTCGACTGGCTCCCTGCTCTGTCGTTACATGCTTCCGTGTCGTCTGTGCCTCTGGCTGCTTCCAACACCAGGTGTACCGCCAATACATCCTAATGTCTCCATGGCCCTTCGACCACCAGAACTAGGTAGAAGACTAAGGCCAATTCAAGTAGACAAGTGCATGAGGAATCATTATGAGAGTCGTATGATCATATTGATGAATTCAAGCAAGTGCTATGTGTCGAGCAAGTGGATGGTTTCTTTGTGCAATACAAATCCTTTGACCTAACCCTTACTAGAACAATTTTGACCTGGTTCCAACCTTTGGACCATAATCATTTTGTAAATATTGGACAATTCTTCCAAGAATTCATTGGTGAGTTCACCAAGAGGGGTATCAAACAAAACTCCTCTTCATTGATTCATAGCTTCAAATAGACCCCCAATGAGACTGTAAAAATAGTAGCCAGACCAGTATGTAGATAGGTGTCGTGTGACAGAAAGACCCTCTGAACAAAAGATGATATCTCTATTTTTAGATGGCTTAACCAATGGGACATTAAGAACCTTGGATTATGTGAAACACTTACAAACATTGAGTGAATGTCTATAGGACTGTATAGACTTGGAAGAAAACCTAGTAGATAACCTAAAAATCCCACAAAACCCAACAAAATAGGAGGATACGATTAGTAATGCAACCTCTAACACCAGCAATGTAGAAGAACTCGTGGATCTTGTAGCTAAGAAGCTACGTGTTGACAAAAAAATGTCCAAAATCCTCCATTGAGGGTACCCATGTAAAGAAGGTGCATGCATTGTGGTGGGGACCATCCATCTCATACTTGTGTAAGAGGAGGACCGGTACCCTCACAACCCTATCAATTAAATCCACAACAAGCTTAGGTACCCTATGTGTATTGTCACATTGAGCAAAAATACACCAATCATAGCATGGAAAATTGTCCCTTCAATAGATAGCCTAGACCCTCTACACCACCTCAATATCAACCTTATGGATACCCCCTAGAGATCAAGGCAGAAAGGTTCCTAGATATTGTTGGTGTATAAAACACCACAAGAACTAAACTAATGTGGTATTAGAAGACCTCCATAACCATCATTAGCTTAGCAATACTCTCAATGTGAGTCTTCATCTTTGAACTTAGTGAAAATCAAAATTTCACTTCACAGAAATCTGCGCCTTTTCTTCAAACCTTCAATCTAACTTGTATTAGCTTGATCTTTGCAAATTCCTTTGATCATTTACTAAGAGAAGTTCTTGCTAATGTTAAGTAACACATAACAAGCAAAACTTTCAAGTACTAACTTCAAAATCTTCTGAATTTGCTCCAAACTTTTCACCATGTCTGAAAACTGAAAATCGACTTCATTGATTTGACATACCTTCACTGTTAAGCTGATTTCTCTGAGTATGCGTCCCGTTTCTTAAAGATCTTTTGACCAAATGTAGTTGAAGATAGTAGCTTTAAAATGAGCTATCACTTACTGAAAACTTTACAGTATACTTCGAGATCTGACCTTAAGAAGTTCAGGTAAATGTGCGCCAAAAAAGTCGTAACTGTCAACTAACTTACACAGTCATGTGAAATCACTTAGAACTCAATGTACAAGAGGAATTAGACTTAATTCTTCTACACAAACATATGTTGTATATCAGAGAGGATGTGTACGAATTGGCTTAGCCTAATTTTGCTCATAGCCATGGAAAACTCTCTCACACTCAGAAGTTTTTCCTGAACCTCTCTCTCAGAAAAGACACGACTTTTCTCTACTCACTCAGATTACAAAATTGAGTTCTCTCTACATGTTTTTTATCTCAAATTAACTTATATACCTATGGTTTACATTCTCCTAGACTTGAACTCGTAAGTTCTGAAGATCAATGAAAAACTAGACTCTAATTTGCACTAATTTACAATAGTGAAATTGTCCCTTCACTTAGGCTTAATTTTCTGTATGCTTTTTCTTCACTTCTCCTTTCCTTCTTCCTTTCTTCATATGTCTTCATATATCCATGCCTAATTAGTGAGTGAAGCCCCAACAGCTCCCCCTCAATCACTAATTAGCATGCTTTGATTTCTTCATATAGTCTTCTTCTCTTTTATTCCTGCCATCTCCTTGAACCTACTTGTCTTCACTCCATCCAAGCTCTTTGTCATAATATCTGCAATCTGATCTTTTGTAGAAGTGTACACCACTTCAATCTCTTTCTCCATTACCTTTTCTCTGAGAAAATGATACTGTATTTCTATGTGCTTTGTCCTTGCATGAAATACAGGATTTGCTGCAAGATATAATGAGCTCATATTATCTCCATGAATGATAGGTATACCTTGATCAATTCCCAAGCTTTTGAATAATGTCTGCATCCATATTACTTCTTTTGCTGCTTCCACAAGTCCTTTGTACTCAGCTTCTGTTGATGATAAAGCCACTGTATGTTGTTTCTTTGAACACCAACTCACAAGTTTATCTCCAATGTATATCATGTAGCCATGAGTAGATCTTCTATCATCTTGACTTCCTGCCCAATCTGAATCACTATAGGCTCTCAATCTTATATTTGATGTAAAAGGATAATACAATCCTTCTTTCAAAGTCCCTTTGATATATCTAAGAACTCTTTGACCTGCAATCCAATGTGGATCCTTTGGACAATGCATGAATTGAGAAAGAACACCCACTGCATAACTAAGATCAGGCCTTGTTAGTGTAGCATAAATTAAACTTCCCACTAAAGATTGATACTTCCTCATGTCTTTGAACTCTGCACCATCATATCTACTGAGTTTATGATTGACCTCTAGTGGTGTTGATGCCTCTCTGCAATTCTCCATGTTAAACTTCTTTAGAAGATTCAAAAGATACCTTTCTTGTGATACATATATGCCATGTTCTGCATAAGTGATTTCCATTCCAAGAAAATATGACAATTTTCCTAGATCACTTATCTTGAATTCCCTCTCAAGTAACTTCTTCACCTCCTTGATTCCTTCATTTGAGGTACCTGTAATTATAATATCATCTACATAAATACAAATGTAGATCATACCTTCATCTGTTCTTTTGATAAGTAAACTTGCATCTGCCTTTGAACTTTGATATCCAAGATCATTAAGATACTTTACAAGTCTATAATTCCAAGCTCTTGGAGCTTGCTTCAAACCATAAAGTGCTCTTCTCAGCCTGCAAACATAATTTGGAAACTTGTGATCTGCAAACCCTTGAGGTTGCTCCATATAAACCTCATCTGATATATATCCATTCAAAAATGCATTCTTAATATCCAATTGACTCAATGTCCATCCTTTTGATGCTGCAATGGCAATGATTGTCCTTATGGTTGGCATTTTTGCCACAGGACTAAATGTCTCATCATAATCTATGCCAAAAGTTTGAGCATAGCCTTTAACCACCAATCTGGCTTTGTATCTGGCTATTCTTCCATCTGCATGCTTCTTAATTTTGTAAACCCATTTATTTCCAATCACTTTCTTACCATTAGGCTTTGGAACAAGTTCCCAAGTTTTGTTTTCTTCAAGTGCATCAAACTCTTCCTTCATTGCATCTTCCCATTGTCTCTTACCCTTTGCTTCATCATAGCTTTGAGGTTCTTCATCTTCCTTAACCATGTAAGCATAATTTTTCTGAGTCAAGTAAGAAGTATCATAGGAATACCTTGTAGGTTGCTTCCTCATTCTGGTTGATCTTCTTGGTTCACACTCTTCATGTATATCTGGATGTACTTCTTCATCAAATATTGGTCCATCTTCATTTCTTCTATATGATCCAACTCTTGATGTGCTTGCTTGCATATGTTCTTCATCTCCATCTATCTGCATATGTGACTTACCTCTTGCACTCCTTCTTATCTCTTCTTCAAATGTTTCAAGGTCACAATCTTTATCTGCATACCAACTCTTCTGTTCATCAAAGGTCACATCTCTGGAAACAACAAAATGTTTAGTTAAAGGACTCCATAGTCTATAACCCATTTGCTTTTCATCATACCCAATAAACACATATTTTTCTGCCTTTGGTTCAAGCTTATGTCTAAGTTGTGATGGCACATAAGCATAGGCAATTGACCCAAACACTTTACAATGGTCAAGTGTTGGTTTCTTACCCCACCAAGCTTCATAAGGGGTCATACCATTCAAAGCTCCACATGGTAGCCTATTCACAAGGTATGTAGCTGTATTTACAGCCTCAGCCCAAAGATAATTAGGGCAATTCTTTTCTTTTAACATTGCTCTTGCAAATTCAACCAATGTTCTATTTCTCCTTTCTGCCACCCCATTATGTTGAGGTGTATACCTGCAAGTTATCTCTCTCTTGATACCTGCATTCCAAAGATAGTCATTAAACTCTTGGGAGAAGTATTCTCCCCCTCCATCAGACCTTAACCTCTTGAGTTTTTGACCTGTAACTCTTTCTGCATAAGCATGAAAATGTTTGAAGGCTCCAAATACTTCTGATCTTTCTTTTAGAACATAAAGGGTTATCCACCTTGTAGCATCATCAATAAACAAAACATAATACCTAGATCCATTTATTGATCCTTCTTTTGTTGGTCCCCATACATCTGTATGTATGAGTTCAAGAAAACCATCATGCTTGAAACCTTTCTTCTGAAATGGTAGTCTGTGTGCTTTTCCCATCTGACAAGCTTCACACTTGTATATCATATGTTGACTTTTCACATTTGGTAGCCCCATTACAGATTGGTTCTCCACCATAGTTTTGATTCCTCTTTCATTGAAGTGTCCCAATCTCTTATGCCAAAGATCTAACTCTGTAATTACTTCATCACCATGTGTGATTAGGGCTTGACCAACATTTCCTTGCACTTTGAGAGTAAAAAGTCTACCTTCCTTCTTACCACAAACAATGGGATTGTATGCATCCTCTGGATCTTCAACAAATACTCCTTCATTTGTAAATCTGACTTGAAAACCTTTTTCCACTATTTGTCCAACACTAATCAAATTCTTTGGTATTGTTGGAACATACAAAACATTTGTTAACAAATCAGCTCCACTCTTGCACTTCACTTTTCCAATTGAATGCACATTATGTTTTGTATTATCACCTGTTTGTACTGTATGACTTGAATTGCCTTCTTCCAATTCTGACAATAATTCTATATTACCTGACAAATGATTTGAACAACCAGAGTCAATATAAAATACCTTGAGATCCTCCTTCTCTGATGAACTTATTGAATTCATCATCAATGTTGTATGAATGTCATTCTGTGTATCATTTGCATAATTGTAATATGTGGTATTGTAAGACTGATTCTGATTCCAATTTCTTCCACCACCTCTACCAAAACTTCCTCTTGAATTCTGTCTTCCTCTTTGAAATTGATTCTGAAATCTTCCACCTCTTCCTCTGCCATTGTTGTTTTGATTTTGGCTTGATCCTTGTTGATTATGCCAACAATCATATGCTAGATGATTGCTCAATCCACAAATCCAACATGTCTTCTTGTTATTGTTCTGATTACCTCTACCTCTTCCATTTCCTCGACCTTTACCTCTGCCAATACCTCTTCCTCTTGCATAATTTGCTTGAGTTGTTGACTCTTCTTCATCCTTTGCTTTGCCTTTATCTCCTTTCTTCTTGTTCTTCATGTACATTGCAGAACTTTGTCCTTTGTCTCCATCTGACTTCAAGTCTTGCTCAAATGTGAGCATCAATCCAAGTAATTGATTCAATTCTGGCACATAATGATTTAATGAGAGTTCTGTTGAAAGTACAAAGGGCTTCCATCTTTCATCACCTCTTAACCCTGCAAGTAATTGTGCTATCAACCTATGATCTTCAATATCCTCATCAATAGATCCAAGGCTATCTGCCAAGTCCTTCATCTTAGTGACATAATCACTAATGCTCTGATTTTGCTTTTTCTTGAATGTGGTGAACTCTGACCATAAGCTAGCTTTCCTAGTAGTGTTTTGGAAGTGATCCTCCAAAGCATTCCAAATGTCTTCAGCTGTTTCTAAACCTCTGATATGTGGTAACAAATGATCTGTAATAGTGTTATATATATAAGCTCTTGCACTTGCATCTCTCTTCTGCCATAGCTTCAAAGCTTCTAGCTCTTCCTTTCTTGGATGACTCTCATCTTCAAATTTAGGCTTTTCTTCTTCACCTGTCACATATACCATTAGGTCCTTACTCATAAGTAAGGCTTCCATCCTCATCACCCAAGCAGGGTAATTATCTCTGTCCAATTTATCAATGGACACATGATCTGCCATAGTATTCTTGCTTCTGCTTCAACCTGTAAGGATAAAGTTAAAGAATGATACCTTTTCTAGACCTTTACCTTTGGAAGTAACTTCGAAATAATCTTCTGATGACTTTTATTTGTTGAACACCTCAGCTTCCACCTTCTTTGATAAAGAACTCTTCAATTCTTCTTGTATCTGCTCTCCCTTTACTCTCGAGGACCTTATCTGCTCTGATACCACTTGTTGGTGTATAAAACACCACAAGAACTAAACTAATGTGGTATTAGAAGACCTCCATAACCATCATTAGCTTAGCAATACTCTCAATGTGAGTCTTCATCTTTGAACTTAGTGAAAATCAGAATTTCACTTCATAGAAATCTGCACCTTTTCTTCAAACCTTCAATCTGACTCGTATTAGCTTGATCTTTGCAAATTCCTTTGATCATTTACTAAGAGAAGTTCTTGCTAATGTTAAGTAACACATAACAAGCAAAACTTTCAAGTACTAACTTCAAAATCTTCTGAATTTGCTCCAAACTTTTCACTATGTCTGAAAACTCAAAATCGACTTCATTGATTTGACATACCTTCACTGTTAAGCTGATTTCTCTGAGTATGCGTCCCGTTTCTTAAAGATCTTTTGACCAAATGTAGTGGAAGATAGTAGCTTTAAAATGAGCTATCACTTACTGAAAACTTTACAGTATACTTCGAGATCTGACCTTAAGAAGTTCAGGTAAATGTGCGCCAGAAAAGTCGTAACTATCAACTAACTTACACAGTCATGTGAAATCACTTAGAACTCAATGTACAAGAGGAATTAGACTTAATCCTTCTACACAAACATATGTTGTATATCAGAGAGGATGTGTACAAATTGGCTTAGCCTAATTTTGCTCATAGCCATGGAAAACTCTCTCACACTCAGAAGTTTTTCCTGAACCTCTCTCTCAGAAAAGACACGACTTTTCTCTACTCACTCAGATTACAAAATTGAGTTCTCTCTACATGTTTTTTATCTCAAATTAACTTATATACCTATGGTTTACATTCTCCTAGACTTGAACTCGTAAGTTCTGAAGATCAATGAAAAAATAGACTCTAATTTGCACCAATTTACAATAGTGAAATTGTCCCTTCACTTAGGCTTAATTTTCTGTATGCTTTTTCTTCACTTCTCCTTTCCTTCTTCCTTTCTTCATATGTCTTCATATATCCATGCCTAATTAGTGAGTGAAGCCCCAACAGATATAACCCATACCAAGGAGACCCATGGCACCAAGACCATATGAATACATAGGGTACAATCAACCTCAATGTGTGTTAGGGCAGCAACCCCACACCGTCAAAATGTGCTAGTGAAGTATGCTCAACCAGAAGAAAACTTGGAGAGAGCCATTATGTCAGCCAATCCATTGACAAACATAGAAAACCTAGGCCAGGGATTTGATCAAACCCAAGGAGATTACTATTCATATGATACAAGTCTTGTGGAGTACGGCTAGGCCTACAAGAAACATTATTATGGATACAAGGGATACAAGAGCTCAGATGGATTGGAATATACTAATCTCATGTACACTACCCCCAGGCCCCGAGTTCCAAACAGAACCACAACAAGATCTGTTGGAGTTAGACGTCTGCGAAAGCACGCTAACAACACAAGCAAGAAGAAGAAGCTTGGAGCACAACACACTATACTGAATGTATTACTAGAGAATGTACAAAGATAAGTAGCCCATTAGGGCAATAGGCGCATATACAAGCCGGGTAAAAAAACCTCCTAAAGAGGGAAAAAGTGCCCTGGTGGTCCTAGAGTGTTCACACACATCACTACCTAAATATATCAACAAATCCCCCCCTGGGAGTGATGCGGTGAACAAGTGGTTGGCACTCATGTATAAGGAAGTGCCAAGCTATGTGGAAATCACTCCACAAAAGGAAGTAAGCCCAAAGCTTTGCGGAAAGCTTCAAACTTCTCCCTAGGTAGAGCCTTTGTGAGAAGGTCTGCAATGTTCTCCTGTGTGGGCACATATGCCAAGCTGATCTCCCCAGCAGAGAACCTCTCCCTAACATAATGATAGTGCATCTCAATGTGCTTAGTGTGAGCATGGAACACAGGGTTCCTCGCAACTGCCAATGTGCTCTGACTGTCAGTGAAGATGGTGGTGGCAGAAGACTGACAAACACCCAAATCAGCCATAAGGCGTCTGAGCCACACACACTCAACAGTAGCTGTGAAAGCTGCCCTAGACTCAGCCTCACAACTGGAAGTGGCCAAAGTAGGCTGTTTCTTGCTCAACCAAGATATACATGAGCTACCAAGCATGAAGCAAAAGCCACTAGTGGACACACGAGTGTCATAGCAACTAGCCCAGTCTGAGTCAGAAAAAGCATGAAAATCTGGCGGTAGTGATCCCCCTTTGGATAAAACAACCCAAGTAGCCAAGTACCACTCAAGTAGCGAAAGATGCGCTTAACCGCCTGCCAATGCTTGACACCTGGGCAATGCATAAATCTGCTCATCTGTGAGACAACAAACTGAATATCTGGCCGAGTAATGCATAAGTAAACCAGGCATCCAACAGCCTCCAGATAGAGGACAACATCAAATGCATCTCCAACAGCATGAAGACTCAATTGTAAACCTGTCTCCATAGGAGTGGTAATGGGCTTACAGTCTTCAAGGCCAAAATGCTGCAATAATGTGTGAATATATTTCGTTTGACACAAAGCCATTCCACCATCAACTTGCATAAAGTGAATGCCCAAATAGTGATGTGAATGCCCCAAATTAGACATCTCAAATGAGGCATGCAAATCAGCCTTAAAATCAGCAATATGCTTCTCAATAGGACCAATGAGCAGCATGTCATCCACATAGACAACAATGATCATAAGCACATCATTAGCACGCTTAACATATAAGGTGCTTTCAGTTGGACTGTTCACAAAACCATGTGCAATCAGATAGGCATGCATCTTCTCATACGAAGCACGTGGTGCTTGCTTTAAACCATATAATGCCTTCTTTAACCTGCACACCTGGTTTTCATGCCCTTTCTGTACAAAGCCACGGGGCTGAAAAACATACACTTCTCCATGCAAGTCACCATTCAAAAATGCAGTTTTAATGTCCAACTGATGTACATTCCAACCATGATGGGCTGCAAGTGCACAAATGCTCCGAATAGTAGTCATACGGCATGTAGGTGCAAAGGTCTCATCAAAATCAATGCCTCTTTCCTGCACATAACCCTTTGCAACAAGCCTAGCCTTATACCTGTCAACTGTACCATCAGGTTTACGCTTCAGCTTGTATACCCACTTATTGCTAATGGCCTTCTTGCCAGGTGGCAAGTCACATAAAGAACAAGTACCATTCTTCATTATTGCATCATATTCAGATTGCATAACAGCCATCCAATTTTCTCAATTTTGTGCTTCATCAAATGAAACAGGCTTAGTCTCGTCACAGAGACTAGATGCAGCCATAGCATAGCAATCTGATGCAAAAGAGGCACTATGAGAGCCTGATCAAGTATGATATGACAAAGGTGCATCTAATTTGCTATCACGCAAGGTCTGCACCAGCCATTTTGGCATAGTTCTTGCCTGCTCAATATCAGCTCTCTCATCAATAAGTGCATCCTGTAAATCTGCATCAGAAATGGAATGATCTGCATCATCACATGAAACCTGCAAAGGCTGAGAATTTGCCTCATTAGGACCAGCACTAGACTGTCCACCTGTAAAAAGAGGCAACAAAGTATCATACATGTCTTTGGAGCTAACAAATGTCTCCTTAGTACATGAAAGCAATGGCTGAATAGCATCTTCCACAAAAACAACATCACGGCTAACTAGAATGCGTTTAGTCTGTGGATGATACAAACGATAGCCTTTACTTCCAGAACTGTACCCAACAAAAATACATTTTACTACTTTATCATCCAATTTTCTGCGATGTTGTTCAGGTACCAATGCATATGCGAAACAACCAAAAACATGCAGATGAGCAACAGATGGCTTGTGTTCATGCCAAGCCTCATATGGAGTGATACACTGCAGTGCTTTAGTGACCTGTTCTTTCATTCAACAAATCCATTGTGTTCAGGTGTATATAGCACTCTACAATGGTGTTTTATCCCACGTTCAACCAGAAATGCATTAAAATCAGAAGACATATATTCCCCCCCTCGATCAGAACGAAGCGTGCCCAATTTACATGTTGATAGATTTTCAGCCAAAACCAAAAACTATTTGAAGCACATGAACACTTCGGACTTTGCCTTCAATGGATATATCCATGCATGCCTAGAAAAATCATCGATGAATGTCACGAAGTAAAGATATTTCCCAAAAGAAGGTGTCTGCAATTTCTGAGTAGCCCAAACTGAACCATCTTTTGAAAAGGATGAATGCTGCATTTTGGCCAGAATACAACCTTCACAAACATGTTTTCCAGGTGCCTCAAGTTTGGGCAAAGAGGACACCATTTCAGATTTCTATAGGCGTAACAAACTAGCAAACTTCAAATGACCAAAGCGTGCATGCCAAAGCTTTGCATCTGACATAGCCTGAGAATCATTTACTACACATGCCAAATCATTTACAGATCTTTTGTAGTCTATGAGCTTATACAGCCCACGACATAAAATGCCAGAAGCAATAATCACATCGCCATTTGACAGATCATGAACTGTACACGTGTCATCAACAAATTTCACAACCAAGCCAATCTTGGCTAATGCAGAAATTGATAACAGGTTCTTCTTGATCCCTGACACAAATAAAGCATCTGACAAAGTAAAAGAACTACCATCAGCAGTAGTCAAAATGATCTTACCAACTCCCATAAGAGGATAAGAGGAGTTGTTGGTGCATGTAACAGTATTCCCTGTAGGGGCAGGCTCGAGTGAAGAGAAGAAACTACGCTGCGAGGTAATATGTTTGATCGCCCCAGTGTCAAAATACCAAACACCGAGTCTACTGTAGATATGCACTGCTCATGAGAAGATGGTTCAAAACTGCAGACAGTAGTAAACACCTATTCTTCTTCTTGCACAAGATTAGCAGACTCTGTTTTTTGTGTAGAGGCCTCTACAACAACCATTCTAGCCTCTTTCTTCTTTGCCTCTTTAGCAGCCAGTTTTGGACAGTTCTTTATGATATGATCATTCCCTTTACAGTACTTACAAAACAATTTCTGCTTTTCTGATTTCTTCTCATCTTTATCTTCCTTCTTTGAATATGCAGAATTAGCAAATTTCTGCTTACTAGTTGAAGAGCTCCATTTTCCTTTACCCTTCTGACTAGCCAGGAAAGCTTGATCTGCAACTCGCATAATGGACCTGTTTTGCCTCAACTGATCTTCCTGCAATAGAACAGAGACTAACTCCTCAAATGATAAGGCATTCGGATTGAATTTCATCATCAATCGAAGAGTAGAAGGAAAACTCTAATATGAATCAGGAAGACCATTCAGAATGGTCTACACAAGTGAGCTATTCAGCAGAAATCAACTGTTCCTTCAAGTCTTTGATCTTTGTTAGGAAACTATCCATAGAATCACCTTCATTCATGTGCTCACTCTCCAACTGTTTTTGGAGGTAAGCAACACGAGCATCATTCCTAGCTTGGTACAATGTGGTAAGTGTATCCCAAGCATCCTTAGCTATTTTGCAAGAGCGAATGTGAGGAATAATGACACGTTTGATAGAAAAGCTATCAATGCATCCGCATTAGGTGCAGCAAAAACCACAACACGAATAGGAATATGTAGAATACTATCATCTTCGACACCTTCTACGTCAGCTTCAGTCCTGTAGTTGTAACAGTTGCAGGTGTGATAGGATGTTTTTCGACACCCTTCACAATGTTCCCATAGTCCTTTTGCAACCAACACATGTCACATCATATAAGCCCATAACGGGTAGTTGGTACCATCCAACTTATCCTCAACAGCCAACATACGGAATACATCACTGCTTTCAGCAAATTATGCACTGAGAACAAGCTCTGAGAAGATCACTATTCTCATGAAGTTATAACAGGGAAGTGAAATGAGAATGTAATGATCATATATGTATTAAATCATAAACAAATACAATGTCATTGACAATCATACATTGCTCAATGTGTGAGAGTTGAATGATCTATGAGATAAGCTCTCACCTCACAATGAAACTCACTCAAAATGATCTCATGGGCTCGAGATAACATGCGGGTCTTTTGATCCCCTTTTTATAGTTGTACTTGGAGCCAAAGTTTGAATTCAAATTCAAACATCTACCTAAAAGGTGAATCCTAAAGTATAGGATAGATTCCCTCATCATTCAACAACCAAATGATTCGTGATTTAGAGCTTATTAAATCCACGTGGATGTGTACCACTTTTACAAAGGTAAATGTGAAGAACATATTACAAGAGGTTGATCATATGAAGCCTTCCATAGTAGATCATGTATGAGTTAATTAATCAAGTATGTGGGCTTGGCTTTAATTGCACCAATAACCCCCCCTCAAGCCTAACATGCTTCGTCTTCATTTAGGATAGTTGAATATCCTTGCTAAGCAATTTCTCCCTTACATAAGGATAGTGCACTTCAATGTGCTTAGTCCTTGCATGATATACAGGATTAGCAGCCAAATGAAGTGAGCTAGTGTTGTCTCCAAAGACTATTGGAGTGTAAGAGTGTATCTCCAAATTTGCATATAGTTGCTTAAGCCACATAACTTCTTGAGTTGAATTTGCCAAACCTTTATACTCCGCTTCTGTGGAAGATAATGCCATAGTTGCTTGCTTCTTAGATGACCATGATATAAGCTTTGAACCTGCAAAGGATAGGTACCCTGAAGAGCTCCTCCTATCATCCTCGGAGCCATACCAATCTGCATCAGAATACATCTTTATATCTATGTCAGAAGTGAAGGGATAGAATAACCCTTCATTCATTGTACCCTTTAGATAATTAAGCACCCTTTTTGCAACTTCCATATGAGGCTTCCATGGTGCATGCATAAAGTGACTCAAGGTACTTCCTCCATCGGCAATGTCTACTCTTGTTAGAGCAGCATAATTGAGACTTCCCACAAGTTGTTGATAACCTATAACATCATCAAGTAGTTCTCCTTCATGAGAACTCGCTTATCGTTGCGTTCCATAGGAGTACTTGCACTTTTAGCGTTCTCCGTCTTAAACTTTACCAAAATATCATGTATATACTTCCTTTGAGTAATAAATATACCAGAATCTGTGTACACAAGCTCTAAGCCAAGAGAGTAGGTTAATAAACCAAGATCACTGATTTTAAATTCTTCCATTAGTTGAGCCTTAACCTACTTGATGCCATTAGCATCATTCCCTATAATGATGATGTCATCTACATGGACACACAAGTAGATAAATTTTGATTTGTTCTTCTTGACAAATAAAGAAGAATCTGTCTTACTAGCCACAAAGCCTTGGTCCTACAAATAAGTAACAAGCCTATGGCTCCAAGCTCTAGGAGCTTGCTTGCGACCATAGAGTTCCTTCCTTAGCTTGCATACATAACCTGTTTTATCTTCATCTTCTAAACTTGGTGGTTGTGCCATATACACCTCTTTTGATATCCATCCATTTAAGAATGCATTCTTGACATCTAACTCGTATAGATTCCAATTTTTAGAGGCAACAATACTTAACAAAACCCTGATTGTTGGCATCTTTGCCATAGGTGAAAAAGTTTCTTCATAGTTCACCATGAGTCTGGGCAAATCCCTTTGCCACCAACCTTGCCTTGTACCTGTCTATAGAGCCATCTGAGTTCTTTTGATTTTGTACATCCACCTAGATCCAATTACCTTCATGTCTAGATTCTTGGGAACTAGATCCCAAGTATGGTTTTCTTGAAGTGCTTCTACTTCTTCTCATATGGCTTCTCTCCATTCTTTCTTCTTCCTAGCCTCTTCAAATGAAGAAGGCTCTTCTTCCATAGAATCTTTAGTGATATACATAGAATGCTTGGTGACTAATGATGTATCATAGCCATAGCTTATGGGCTTTTTGCTCTCTCTTTGTGATCCCCTTAGTACTTGATTTGAAGACTCTGGTATTTCTTCTAATTGCTTGAGTTTGAGCTTGCCCCTTGACTTCCAAGCCTTGAAGTCAATCTATTCTTCATCCTCTAAGTTGATATCTTCTACTAATTGTTGATCTTCTTGATTGAGGGTTGGAAAATCATTTTCCAAATCATATGGTAACTTACTTTCCTACAATGATCTTCAAACCATGAATTATTTTAATCAAACACTACATCCCTACTAACTATAAATGCTTTGTTAGTGGGATTGTATAGCTTGTACCCCTTTTGGTTTTGATCATACCCAATAAATATACATTTCTGAGCTTTAGGGTCAAGATTCCCTCTTATTTGTGAAGGAATGTGTGCATAAGCAAAGCACCCAAACATTTTGCAATGGTCCAATGAGGGTCTCTTATCATCCCATGCTTCATAGGGTGTCATACCATCCAAGGATTTGGATGGAAGCCTATTGACCAAGTAGGTGGCTGAGGAAACAGCCTCTGCCCATAGGTAATTAGGTAGCTTCTTCTCATTCAACATAGACCTAGCAACTTCAATAATTAATCTGCTCCTTCTCTCTGCCACTCCATTCAATTAAGGAGTGTATCTTGTTGTTTCTTCCCTCTTTATGCCTCTATCTTGTAGAAATGAATCAAATTCATGTGAAAAATACTCACCACCTCCAACTGATTTGATCCTCTTTATGCTCCTTCTTGTTTGGTTTTCAACTAGTGCCAAGTACTTTTTGAAACATGTAAATACCTAATCCTTATGCTTCATCAAATAAAGGATTTTCCATCTATTGTAATCATCAATAAATGAAACATAGTACCTTGAACCTGAGATTGATGGATCTTTCCTAGGACCCCACACATGAGTGTGTACAAGCTCCAAATAGTCTTCATGAATGTATCTCTTTCTGTTGAATGGTTGCCTATGAGCTTTGCCAAATTGGCATGCTCCGCATTTGTATATCATATGTTGATTGGTCACATTGGGAATGCCAAGCAAACTTTGATTCTTGCATATTTGCTTTAGAGTTCTTTCTCCTATGTGTCCTAGCTTTTTGTGCCATATTTCTAACTCAGATAAGGTTTGATCTCTATAATTGAATAGTGCTATGTTCCTTGTGTGTTCAATATCAAATGTGAATAATCTACCAGACTTATCACCTTTAGCAATCCTTTTGAAACCTTGTTGAGGGTCATCCACATATGCTCCATGTTTAGTGAATCTGATCTATAAACCTTTCTCAACAATCTGCCCAACACTAATTAGGTTTTTGGTTATAGTTGGCACATACAAAACTTTACTCAAAAGGTTCATGCTACCATCAGATATTTTGACATTTCCAATTTTCTTGACTAAGTGTTTAGTATCATCACCATTCTGTACTTCATGCTTCCCTTTGGGTTCTTCAAGGTCAGATAATAGAGCTACATTTCTAGCCACATGATTGGAACAACCTAAATCAATATAGAAAAGATGCTCATCATCTTTACCTTGCTTCGATGTCATGTTCATGATGAGTAGTGAATCTTCTTGCTCTTGAGTATAGTTGTTGTAGTCCCTTCTTCCTCTAAAACCTCCTTAATAATTGTTGTTTTTGTTGTATCCTTGATTGTAGTTATGGTTGTAGTTGTGTCCTGCATTGTTGTACCTGCCTCTAGATTGTCCATAGCTACCTCTATGGAAGCCTCTTCCTCTTTGATTTTTAGTATTCTTGAAGCATTTTTATGTTGTGTGGTTGGTATGACCACAAATGTTGCAAGGCGGATTGTTGTAGGATCTCCCCCTACCTTGCTTTCCTCCTCTGGCCCTTCCTCTAGCACCTCTTCTTGCAGAATTAGCTTGAGAGGTACTAGCCTTGTCTTCATTCTTCTTACTTTTACCTTTATCCTTAGATTTATTCTTATCTCTATAAAGGTAAGAAGATTGATTGCCTCTCGAGTTGTCACCATTCTTGTTGAGCTTTGTCTGATGGCGAAGATTTGCCCCATCAACGTGTTGAGGTTAGGTATTTGCATATCCATGTAGAGGTCCATTGCTGTGGTGAAGGATTCCCACTTATCATCAGCATTGATTCCATTATTGATCTACCTTACTATGTGTTCTTCTTCTATCTCCTCTCCAATACTTGCAAGCTGATTAGCAACATCTTTGATCTAAGTTACATAATCAGCTACTCCTTGCTTTGGTTGTTTCTTTAGGTTTCTAAATTCCATCCATAATTGATTCTTCTTAGTTCTCATATTTGATGAGAAATATGATGAGAGCACTTCCCAAGTCCCTTGGAAGGTCTTGCAATTCCTAATATGTGGTAAGAAGAAACCAGAGATTGAGTTTAGTAGATATGACTAGGCAAGAGCATCCTTTGCACACCATGTGGTCAACCTTTCTTGCTCCTCCATTATAGGTTGATGTTTGCTCCTAAAGATTAGCATTTCTTATAATACTTCCCAAGTCTCTTGGGAAGTCTTGCAATTCCTAATATGAGGAAATACAAAATTAGATATTGAATTGAGTATATAAGACCTCGCTCGAGCATCCTTTGCACACCATGCAGCTAGTCTCTTTTGCTCCTTTCTTGTAAGTTGATGTTTCGCTTCTAAGGGTTGGCATTTCTTCATCTCTAGATATGTATCCATACAAGCTTCTTCCTTGGAGGTAAGACTTCATCCTTAAGGAACCATTCTAGATAATTTCCCATGTCCAATGTATCAATGAATGATGGAAATCTATCTCCCATTTTACCTTGATGTTGCTTTCATACCATTGTTGGAGGAGATGGTGGACACCTTCTAGAGATGAGATGGTGCTACAAATTCCTGCTTCACACCAGCCAAAATTGCATTTATGAGTGCAACGTAGACCTCTTGAGCTTTCCACAAAGCAAAAATAATCACCCAAGTACTTTGGAATATGATCCTCAAATCATTGGATCAAAACAGATGAGTAGGAGTTTCAACTATGAACCAAAACTTACTATTTTGGTCACTATGCCTGCTCAAAGAAATGAATAGTACTCCTTCTCTAGTAACAATTGAGTAAAATACTTTTGGGCATATCTAATTTACTTTAATAGATAACGTTTGCAAGTTATTTCACTTGAAATTATGGACTATACTTAGAGAATGATGCTTAGCAAGTTAGAGATGCATCCTGACATTTTTGGGCAGTAACAATATGCAAACTAGTGAGCAATGTTTTTCCCATAACTCAAGATTAGATAAGGCAATTGTTGGAAGATGCATTTTTGGAAACCTTTTTGAAGGAAAATAATTGTAAAATGATAGAAATTTGTAAAAATATTTATGCAATTGTTGTAAAAATAAGGAAGAGTCTTCCTTATGTAGGATAGAATCTTATGTATTTTTTCTAGAATTTTGGGAAACTCCTAGATAGCATATTTTTAGAATAATAGAGGAAAGGACCAAAATCCAAGTGTGAAAAGGGACACTTGAAAATGTATATAAGCTAATTTCCTCTATTATGAGGGGGTTGGTTAATCATTTGTGTACTTGCTATCCAAGTGAATAGAGAAGGAGTTTCTGCTGAAAATCGTGTTTCTCCTCTTCTATGTGGTTTCTTTGATTTGTGAGTCTAGATCTTGTGTATCCATGGAGATTTGTGAGTTTCTATTGTGTAAATCTGTAGAATGTGTATGAAGAGAGCTGAATATTGTTGTGTTGAGTGATGAGTTGATGAAAAATGGTGCTGGAGCTGAAAATCGTCTGTTTGCAAAGAATCGTGATTGTCTCGTCTGTATGATCTAGGTGATATTTTTTTATTTTGACTTCATAATTGTGTTCTGCTGATAAAATAGCATGGAATAGACACCACGATTGTAGAAAATGGTGTAGATTTGCTCAAGATAATCCAAACCCTAGAAATTTCCTCTTCATCTTCACTATTCTCAGAATTCCAGCCATTATTCTCTTATTTCTTGGATTCTATCATCTTGAAGGGGCTGTGGTCTCAAGAATACTTCCAGGATTGACAAAATAAAGATGTCTTGTTGATTCTTTATGCTAAATGATTGGAGAGGACAACTCCAAAGATCAATAACAAACATTTTTTGGCGCCGTTGCCGGGGAATAATTCAAAAGCTTCATTGAAGTTGGACCTTGCTGGATCTTCTAATGGTGATGGTAACAAACACAAGGGAAAGGTAACACTCTTTAATCAAGAAATGTGAACATGAAAAGGTAGATGTCTTTTGTTTGTCTTTGGGGAAAAGAAAGCAATAGATCATCTTTTAGAAATGGAAGTGCTGAAATTTATGTAAATTGATAGTTGCTCATTACATTTTGGAAGTAAAAGTGCAGGTGTGTGGAAGATATAAGCCAAGAAAGCTGAAGATGAGGTAACATGTGTCTATTCTTGCACTTTTAGAGTTCTTTTTGACCAAGTACTAGGCACCATGGTTGATCTTGGGAAGATAATATGGTTGCACTAAGGAAAAGTCAGTTAAAGTAGCTAGATGCAGGTATAAAAGATTCATGAGTCTATTCTTGCATTTTTAGAGTTCTTTTTGACCAAGTACTAGGCACCAATGCGGATCTTGGGAAGATAACATTGTTGCACAAAGGAAAAGTCAGTTAAAGTAGCTAGATGCAAGTAGAAAAGATTCATTTGTTAACCAAATCTGAGCATAAATCTTGAGTTGAGCTGCATTTTGAAGAAAAATATGTGATTGAGTTTATCTTTGCAAAAATTGCTTGCACTTCATAGCACATTTTCTTTGGAAAAACTTTCTTATGAATTGTTGTGATAGCTGAGCCATAAGAAATCATAACCAATCAAAAAACATAGGAACAGTAGATCACCAAAACAAGGAACCCTAAGTAAAGTGTTCTCCTTTATTTTAGGGCAAAATACTAAAAAAAATTCATAAAATTCATAAAAACAATCAAACAAATTTCTTTTCTTCTTAGGAAGTTGTATTGGAGCTGTGTGGATGAGAGTGATAGGGACCAAGTAAGAGAAAAGCAAAAAATTTGTCAAAAATTAGCAAATTTGGAAAACACGATTTTCTGTACAACATCGCGATTTTCTGATTAATGATGGTGGTGGTGAGGTAAACTTGCAGGTGATTGTGGAATTGGAGTTGGTAAAGGATACTGAGGGGAACAAGAGTAGAGAATACTCAAATTTTCATAAAATCAGAAGTTTAGAAAAAACACGATTTTCTGCACAAAATCGCGATTTTCTGAGTAAGGTTGTGATTTTGGTCTAGAAGTACAGGAGTTTGGTGAATTACAAAGGAAAGAAGGTATTGAAAGAAAACAAGAAGAAAGAATACTCAAATTTGCACAAAATAAGATCTTCAGAAAAAAAATTTTTGCACAAAATCGCGATTTTCTGTAAAGGAAAATTTTTGGAATTTCTAGCATATTTGGGTACTTTGAGAAAGAAAATTGCAAAAGATGTCATCAAGATTGGGTAAGTAAGGATTGGACAAGTGGAAGAGTGAAGAATTTTGAAAATCACACAAATCGCGATTTCCTGGACATTATAGAAACCTCGAATTCAAAGAAAAATTCATTTGAGTGAGAGTGAGGGAGAGAGAGAGTGATCAAAATCGCGACTTCTTGCAATCAACTATCATTGGAGAAACTTTCACCCAAGCAAGCAAGGTAAGGAGTCCTAACATCATTCTTGAGTACATATTTTTGCATTTGAGTGATATAATAACACAAAAAATAGAAAATAATCAAAAATCACGGAATCGTGATCTTCTGATTTTTTGGGTTTTCTATAGGAAAAAAGTATTTTCTGATAAACTTCTTTCATTGCATGTTAAAAAATCAATAAGGCGATTCTATTAAGAGAAAGAGAAATTTGAAAATCAAAACTTGAAAAAGAATTCAAAAAATTGTTCAAAATCGCGATTCTGAAGTCAACACAAAATCGTGATTTTGAGCATTAAGAACAACATCGCGATTCCCAGAACACGATTTTCATCAGAAAATCGTGTTATTTACAATTGTGAGCAATCACGATTGTCTGGGAACAAAATCGTGAAAAACACGATTTTGTACACAAAATCGTGAAAAAAACACGATTTTGAGCACAGAGTCGTGAAAAACACGATTTTGAGCACAGAATCGTGAAAAACACGGTTTTGAGCACAGAATCGTGAAAAAACACGATTTTGAGCACAGAATCCTGAAAAACACGATTTTGAGCACAGAATCGTGAAAAAACACGATTTTGTACACAGAATCGTGAAAAACACGATTTTGAGCACAGAATCGTGAAAAACACGATTTTGAGCATAGAGTCGTGAAAAAAACAATTTTGTACACAGAATCGTGAACAAACACGATTTTGAGCACAGAATCGTGATAAACACGATTTTGTACACAGAATCGTGAAAAAATGCGATATTGAGCACAAAATCGTGAGAAACACGATTTTGAGCACAAAATCGTGAAAAACACGATTTTACTTATAAAATCGTGAAAAAACAATAGCCTAGTCACAAAGTCGTGAAAAAACACGATTTTGAGCACAAAATCGTGAGAAACACGATTTTGAGCACAAAATCGTTAAAAACGCGATTTTGAGCACAAAATCGTGAGAAACACGATTTTGAGCACATAATCGTGAGAAACACGATTTTGAGTACAAAATCGTGAGAAACACGATTTTGATCACAAAATCGTGAGAAACACGATTTTGAGCACAAAATCGTGAGAAACACGATTTTGAGCACAAAATCGTGAAAAAACACGATTTTAGTCATAAAATCGTGAAAAAACACAACCCTAGTTAGAAAATTGTGAAAAACACAATTTTCAACAGAAAATAGTAAAAAATAACTAGTTTGAACACAAAATTGTGAAAAACACGATTCTGAGTTCAAAGTCGTGGAAAACACGATTTTAGTCACAAAATCGTGAAAAACACTTTCTCAGGTAGAAAATCGTGGGAAACACGATTTTCAACAGAAATTGGTGAAAAATCACTAATTTGAACACAAAATCGTGAAAAACACGATTTTGAGTTCAAAATCGTGAGAATTAGGTGAATGATCCTTAGGTCTGGGAACAAACTAAGTTCACTTACCAAGCAAGACCTAGGAAGGAAGGAGGTAGAGTGAGGAGTAGGGGAAGCTCAAGAAAGAAATTTAGGGCAAGAAAACAACATGGAAAATTTAAATGAAACAAATGAGCCCATTGAAACTGGGGATTACAGAAACATCCTCAAGTACATGTATACAAATAGGTTTGGCACCTATGTATATCAGGATGGGATGCATAAGTTTCTCATTAGATTGAGAAACTTAGAAGTTCCCTTAAACATAACACCTGTAGCCCAGTTCAAAGATGGTAGGTATGAGGATAGGCAAGGGTGTGTGTACATCTTCTCCCCAGACCCAGAAAACTCAAATGACTTAGGACAATGTGCTGACAAAGGACCTTGGGAACATAACATTGGACAACCAGATTTACCTAGACCACATGAAAACTACACTAATACTGAGCAACAACATGGGAGAAGGACACATGCTTCACCAAATCCCTTTGACAAAGAACCAGAAGGATATAATGAATTTCCACTCAGAAGAAGACACCATTGGCAACCTCAGGGTAGAATGCTTAGACCATATCAAGTAGCCAAATGTATGAAAAATCAATATGAAGGGTATTCAGATCCCCATGCTCATGCTGCAGAGTTTAGGCAATTAATTAGAGCGGAGGAGGTGGAAGATTACAAAGTTCAATTTGAGGCATTTGGTCTAACCCTAACTGGACCAGCATTATCATGGTTCATCCCTTTAAGAAAAGAAATGTACCTAGATATTGAATCCTTCCTAGAGGCCTTTATTGGAGAATTCTCAAAGACTGGGATAAAACATAGCACAACCACTTTGATTCATAGTTTTAAGCAACAAAAAGATGAAAATGTCAGAGAGGCAGCTAGGAGATTTAAGCAATATATTGATAGATGCCCTAAAGAGGAAGTCCCTTCCATGGCTAGACAGGTATCCCTATTCATAGAAGGGTTGAAAAGTGCTCAATTAAGAACCCTAGTATACTACAGGAGATGCCCTGATCTAGGAGCTTGTGTGAAAGAAGCAATAGATTTGGAGGACAATAGAGGCCAAGATTTGTTAGCATTTGATCAACCCAGATCATATGAAGACAAAATTCCTCCAGCAGAAGAGTTGGCTCAGGCCATTGCTAAGGCCCTAGAGGTAAGTACTAAAACCAATTTGATAAACTCCAGGATAAACACAAATAAAAAATGCTACAATTGTGGAGAAAGTCATCTGATACAACATTGCCCATATCAAAAACCTCCATATTTGCAAGACAGAAAGACACTCAAATATTGTACACTAGAGAGGAAATGGACCAACCATACCAGGGAGGAATGCTTCTATAATAAACAACCCATAAAGGAGAGAGACTATGGGAGCCAAAGAGAATCAGTGTATAGTGAGCAACCAAGACCTGTGCTAGGGCAGCAACCTCCTATACCAACAAATGTAGTGCCAATCAAATACGCACTAGTAGAGGAGGGAAATTCAAGAACAAAGTCACCATACAAAGAAGATTATCAATGGAATGAGGGATTTCAAGAAGAATGGGAAGGTTATGAATCAAGAGAGCCAGAATTACAAGCCTTAGACTTGGGAAATGGAAGAATTGAGATGGACACTGCCACTTTCATGTATATAACCAATAATTACATGTCCAATCAAAAACCTCAATTCAAAGGAGGACCAAAGATAATTTGTTATAGGTGTGGGGGAGATCATTTTATTAGAGATTGTCCACAACCTCCTACATTAAGAATAGAAGGAGCATATTGCAAGGATTGTGGTAGGGAGCATTTGATAAAGGATTGCCCAAAAAATCCCCAAAAACAACAAAACACATCTAATAACATACCACTAAAAGCAGTCAGTATCATGGAACAGGAAGAATTGAGTGACATTGAGTTAGTGGATGTAAATGCTGTAACAAGGTCACAAACAAAACAATAAAGAACAACTAAGGAACAAAATGAAGAATCAAACTCAAAGGTGAAGAAAAATAAACAAAAAGGGAAATGGGAGAGGAAGCAAAAAATGAGTAAAAATATGGAAGAAGAAAATAGGGAACAATCAAACAATACTTCTTCTTCAAAGACACAAACCCAGTTGGAAATAGGAAATTCAAAAAGTCTAGACACTCTGATAAAAGCATACAAAGGAAGAATTCAAGAGGGACCAAGCCCTGCTAATCATACAATGGCTTATCCTATGCCAGACTTAGAACATGAAAGAATGTAGAAATTTAAACAGATTATTCGCGAAGTACAACTCAAACTGGGGGAAGAAGACAATTCTCAAAAATAGTTGAGTAATCTGAGTCAACAAAAACAAGAGGAAAGAGTATCAAGGAAGAAAACCCACAAGTAACACTCCAAGTGAATGTAGACAGAAGATGCACAATTCTGTATCACACCACATGGGAAGATTTAATAAAACAAAATCCTCACCTACAGAACCAAGTGAAAAAATGGGAAACAACACCAGAAAATCTTCACCCACAACTACAGGAAATGAAGGAGTTGTGGTATATTCCCATTGATAAGATAGGAGGATATTGGGAGGGAGAAGAAGGAAACTCAACTTTAAAAATACAATTTGGTAAAAACCAGGCCAAAGCTATTTTGGATAGTGGATCAGGAGTGGCCATCATGACTAAACAAACTTGGGAGAAATGGGGAAAAAGTGAATTATTACCCACAAAAATGAGATTGCAACTTGCAGATGGACACATTGAAAAACCCCTAGGGATATGGGAAAAAGTGATTGTGGACATATGTGGGATAGAGATAGAACATACCTTTGCTATAGTTGAATTCCCACAATCTTCTTCAGATGAAATTATCCTAGGAAGACCATTCATGAGACAAATGCAAATTGTACAAGATTGGGGTAATAATTGCTTATACCTACAGAGCAAAGGAAGAATAACCAAGGTAAATCTAAGAAATGGGCACTACTGTGACATACCCCCTCAAGAATGGTATAAAATTCATCAGAATCAAGAGTTGAGTGAGGAATCAGAAATGGAGGATCAGGATGAAGCTGAATCATCTGTATGGAGGTGCAATATGATAAGAAATTTGACCAATAGGAAAAGGAGATTAAGAAGAGAGGATTGTGTGGAAGAAAGAGGGCTACAAGATGAGAATTATGTACCTCAACAATTCAAGGATGAGGAATTTGAGCCCTATGGGTGGAATCAAATTTTGGCTACCATGGATCTAGCCAGTGATGAATATGTAGGAGTGGAATTTCAAAATGAAGAAGGATATGATATTTTTCACATTGGAATACAAATGATAAAGGTATCCAAAACAGAAGAGGACATAGAAGAAGAAATAATATTACAAAAAGGAAAGACTCAATTTTTGGAGGAAGTAAAAGCTGAAGATGCTATTAAGGATAAGATTTCAGGTAAGTACAAGAAAAACAAACACCAAGAAACAGAAGAAAATCAGGAAAATGAGAAGAAGACAAAGGAAATGAACAAAGACCAACAATTTGATGTACCAGAAAATTTCAAGACTTATGAAGTGGAAAATAGATTACTTCTCAGAAGGAAACCAAAGAGGGAAAAGAAGAAAGGAGAGGCTTATGATAATGAGGGAGAAACAAAAAAGATCATGATCACTCAGGAGGAGGGAGAAGAAAGACACATTGTAGTGGTTGATGACATGACAACTCAAGAAGAAGAGGCACTAAGAAACTTGGCAAGAAAATATAGGGATGGGTTTGCTTATAGCTACAAAGATTTGAAAGGTATTGATCCTAAAGTCTGCGAGCATAAGATTCCTATGACACCTGAAGCAAAACCTAGTAAACAGAGACATTACACATTTAATGATAAATACTCTGCTACGATAAAGGAAGAAATTGACAAGCTATTAGCTGCCGATTTCATCTATGAAATAGAGTACACAGAATGGATATCTCCTATAGTTGTGGTACCAAAAAAGAATGGGAAACTTAGGGTATGCATTAACTTGAAAAAGGTAAATGCAGCAACTATAAGGGATAATTATCCACTGCCTATAACAGATCATCTTCTAGAAAGAGTTGCTGGGAAGGAGGTTTATAGTTTTTTAGATGGCTTTTCAGGATACAACCAGGTCCCTATAGCATTGGAAGACCAACATAAAACTGCCTTCTCCACAGAATGGGGAATCTATGCCTTTAGGGTTATGCCCTTTGGGTTAACCAATGCTCCAACAACTTTTCAGAGATTGATGTGTCATGTCTTCAAAGAGTTCTTGAGAAAAGTAATGGAAATCTATGTAGATGATCTTTGTACTTTTTCATTAAAAAGACAAGATCACTTGCAGGACTTAGAAAATATATTCAGGAAATGCAGAACCTACAGAGTATGCTTAAATCCAGAGAAATGTGTATTCTTTGTGAGACAAGGAAGAATGCTGGGTCATATAGTCTCTAAAAATGGAATTTCAACTGATGAGAAGAAAATAAAGGCCATAATAGAGCTTTCAAGACCAACAAGTGTAAAAGAACTTCAAACTTTTATGGGACATTGTGGGTACTATAGGAAATTTGTACACAAATTTGCTGACATAGCAAAACCCTTATATGCCCTAATTACAAAGTTTGAGTGGACCGAGGAGTGTGACCAAGCCTTTGAAACTCTAAAAACTTGTTTGGTAACAGCCCCAATTCTGAAAACACCTCAATGGACAAAATTTTTCATGTCCATGTGGATGCTTCCAATTATGCTTTGGGATGTGTGTTAGCACAACCAATAGAAGGAAGCAAGTTAGATTTTCCAGTGGCCTATGCTAGTAGACAATTGAATCTAGCAGAGAAAAATTACACAACCACTGAAAGAGAGGGATTGGGCATGGTATTTGCTGTAAAAAAATACAGACATTACCTTTTGGCTAACAAGTTTAAGTTCTTTGTAGACCATCAAGCTTTGTTATATTTGGTAAATAAACCTTGTCACACTGGGAGAATAGTCAGATGGTTTTTATTGCTAATGGAATTTGAGTTTGAAGTAGTGGTCAGACAAGGGAAAACACACTTGAGGGCAGATCATTTATCTCGAATCCAGTCTGAAGAACCCAGTTCACCTTTAGATGACAATCGGCCAGACACATATCTCTTTAAGGTAGAAAGTGTTCCTGAGTGGGCCATGACTTTAGTAGCATTATTAACCATGGGACCTTGTAGAACAATTGGGAATAATGCACACCTAGTTTTGCAAAGTAGGAACTTCATGTTACTAGCTGGGCATTTATACCATCTCAACCACACTGGCATATTAGAATATTGCACTCCTGAGGAGGAGCAACAAGAATACCTGAGGAGAGCTCATCATTGGAACCCTTGCACTCATGCTTCTAGGGTAGTCACCCTAAGTAATCTCAATAGGATGGGGGTACATTGGCCTAATAAAATTCAAGATGTATCAAAATACATTGCCAATTGCAAGAAGTGCCAAGCATTGCAAGACTCAAAATTCATAACTCTATATTGGTTCCACAAAAATCCAGATTGGAGTGAGAATATCATTGGAGAATTGAGAAGGAAGGTGAAAGGAAAACAAGTGAAAACTGGTACAGAATCAAAAAACTTACAAGTAATCTCTGAGGAATATCAATTGATAGGGGAACAGTTGTATAAAAGAGGAATGGATGGATACCTAAGAATTTGTGTTCCTGAGAATAAATATCTGGAAATGTTGGAAATGGCACACTCTGGAGTGGCAGGAGGACACTTCTCAAGTGACAGAACTGCCAAACTCATTTTATATTCTGGCTTTTGGTGGCCAACGCTATTTCTTGATGCAAGACCTTATGTAAAAAGATGTGATATCTGTCAAAGGGTAAGTCAACCAAATAGAAGAAATGACATGCCATTGGTTCCATTAATTTCAGCCAGAGCCTTTAGTAAATGGGGATTGGATTTCATTGGACCTATACATCCTCCAGCAAAACAATCCCATGCTGAATACATCATAGTGGCTACAGACTACCTGACAAAGTGGGCTAAGGCCAAAGCCACAAAGAGAAATGATGCTAATACTACTGCCAGATTCCTATATGAAAACATTATCACCAGATTTGGACTTCCAATTGAACTAGTAAGTAATCGGGGGACCCATTTTATAAACCAGATCATAGAAAACATCACTGAATATTTCTTGATCATTCATAGAAAATCAGCCCCATATCACCCACAAGCCAATGGGCTAGCAGAAAGTACTAATAAAGTACTTTGTACTGTATTATCAAAATTAGTAAACACAAGCAGAAATGATTGGGATCTACAACTTAGTCATGTCCTATGGGCTTATAGAGTGGCTTACAAAACTGCAATAGGGAACACACCATTCAATCTAGTATATGGACAAAATGCAGTTTTACCTATGGAATTCCTTATTCCAACATTAAAAGTAGGAAGTCACTATAATTGGACTGGACATGACCTATCAGAAAGAGTGATAGAATTGGAAAAGTTGGGAACATCTAGACTCCAGGCCATTATGAGTTTATATGTGGACAAGAAAAGACAAAAAGCTTATCATGATGTTCACATAAAAGAGAAAGATCTACAGGTAGGAGATCTAGTGCTTGCTTACACAGTCAGATAACATCAGAAAAAGTTCCAGAAAAAAGGACATGGACCATATATTATACATCAAATAAGCAACAGTGGAGCCATTCAACTAGCTAACATGGACGGAGAAATCATGCCAAACTTTATAAGTGGATGTAGAGTTAAGAGGTATGATTGTCCATTAACTGTTGATGAATGGAGAAGGTTGCAACAAGCCCAAAACAGGAAAAGAGAAGAGGAAGACATTAGAAAAGAAGCTCAACAGAAAGCTATGGAAAGGATAAGAAAAATCAATGAGCTTAGGGAAGTTTGTCGGTGTGAATCTCCTCTCAAACCAAAGGAACATGTCCCTGTGATGATAATGGATTTTCAAAATGAAAACATTAGGGTTTTGATAGATTCTGGAGCACAAGTAAATCTGATTAGTTCAGCCCTGGTAAGTAAATTCAACATAAAAAGGAAAGAAAGTAGAACCCTAATCAAAACTTTGGAAGGTCAAGTAGTACAGAGCATGTCTTCACTGACTATTGAAGTAAAGTTTAATGAAGAATATATGACAATAGACTGTGAAGAATGGCAAGATAATTTGATGACTGAAAAAGTGATTTTAGGTCAACCATGGCTTCAACAAGGTAAAGTGATCTTGGATTTTGAAAAAATGAAGCTTAAATTGAACATAAATGACAAAAGGTTTTTAATATTTCTATTGAGTAATGAAAAACAGGAAATTCAATCAGATGTGCATGATATACACTTGGAAGGATTCACTTTTGCACTTGAGGATACATAGACATTACCAATACAAATGCTAAATAATCAAGCTTCATATGATCCAAATCAGCAAAGGATTGGATGAGCAAAGAAGGGTGGTGAGATAAGAAGAAGATGGCAATCATGGCAAGGTTCAAAGAATCAAAGCATCAGAGCAAAAAGCACATGGAATCAAAGTCTACAGCAGGTCTACTCATTAAAATAGGAATCAAGGACAAAATGGATATGGAGACCAAAAGCTCCTACAAAATACTTATCCAAAGGGAATGATTGGTTGCTGGGAACCAGACCAATTGGAGTCAGGAAGTACTGGGTTAAAAAATCAAAATTGTTCAAGTGGAAGAAAGATCATCCGGATTTGAACTATATCTAGAAAATCATAGAAATTATGAAAAAATACATATTAGACCTGATTTTCTTTTCTAAAAAGAGAATTAGGAGGGGAAGAAAAGAAAGAAAAAAGTATTATGAAAAAAAATGAAAATGAAAAAAGGAAAGAAATGGAAAAAAGTATTTGAAAAAGAAAAAAAAACATTGCTGAAAAAAAGAAGAGAGAAAAAAAAAACATTGCTGAAAAAAAGAAGAGAAAAAAAAAATCTGTTGAAAAAAAGAGAATGAGAAATTGTGAAAAATTGTTTACTTTCTGTTGTTTTTTACAAAAATCATATGTCACAAAGCAAGATCTAGGGAGAAGAATAGTAGAGATCTATTTATTTTTTATGTTTTTATTTCTTGTTAGTTAGTTCTTTAGTTAATTTTTTGTTTTCTATCATTTGATACATGATTTATCTTTCCAAAAGAATGGTTAGGAAAAGGGACTGCACTAGACATCTTGCTACACTTTTGATGATCACTTGTTGAGTCTTTTCTAGAGAAATGAAGTTTATTTTGGATTTCTCATTCTTATGACATGACTTCTGAAAATGAATTCCTACATATTACTCTTTGATTTCTTGCAACTTATGTGGGTAGATTTTTTCTTTATTTTAGTTTCCTCAGAAAATGGTGAACACTAAGGAGCTGCCAATTCATGACTTCAAGGCAGAATCAGTTGTGCTATCAAGAGGCCATTGGTTTCTGGATAATGAAGCTGTGGAGGAACAGGTGGACTTAGAGTCAGAGGAAGAATCAGAAATTCCAGAAGCTGAGAAAGTGGTGAAGGAACTTAAGGAGACCCTAAACATAATTGGCCAGCATATATTCACGGTGGGGGTAGGAGGATACAAGTATACAATGTTGTGTCAGGAATTCTACAGATTCCAAAGAGTGGCAGTCAACATGAAAAGATGGAAGGCAGTAGGGCTACACAGAACATTGGAAGAGCCTATCTTTTTCATTGACTTTGAGAGAGTATCACAGGTAATGAATAGTTTGACAGAAGTAGGAAGAGGGAATGATGCCTATTTTAGATGCAAAGTCAAAAACAAGGATAATCAGGAAGTAGGTGTCACTATCAAGGCAGAACACATCAGAGCAGCACTGCAATTCTACACAATGGGAACCAAACTTGACCCAAGTTTTGTCAAAAAGAATAAGGAGACTTACACAGGATATGCAAAATTCACTGATTTCAAAGGAAGGGAGAATGAGGAATATGCTGTAAGGATGTTCTTACAGTACTTTTGTTTTCCAAAATTACCAAGATATACACTGCCTCATAAGTCAGTCACATTATCAATGTTCAATAACAAAGATAGAACCAAACCTTTTGGAGTTATGGATGTCTCACCATACATCCATGAACAACTGAAAGAAGCAGCAAAGCACTGGGAGCTGAAGAAGTTCATGAATGGAGCCCAGTTCTTAACAAGAATCATTTATCATGTTCTTGGGATGGAAGATCAACTAAAATTGGCTGCAAAGGCACAGTATTTCAGAAATCTTATGGCTGGAATCAAGAGTCCTCCAAGGAAAATGACTGAAAGAGAAACAAAAGGACAAACCCGCATGAGAGGAACAGGTATGAAAAGGAAAATGATATCTGAAGAAGTAATTCCTGTGAAGAAAAGAAGGTTGGACCCAAGGAAGGTGGAACTAGAAATGGAGGAAGCCACAAAAGAGGAACATGAGGAGGCACAGAAACAGGTTCAAGCCTCTAGTAAACCACATCCACCCCAAACAAGCAAAGAGCAACTATACACCTATCTAACCCAAGGGAATAACAAGAGAGCTATGTATGAAGCACAATACCAGAAAACGCTGGAAGACTACTCATGCAAAGCTACAGACTGGATTCAGGAGGAGGTGGAGCACTATGAAGCTCTTCATGATCAAATGATGACAGCTGAAACTGAGGAGGTGTTTGTCAGAAAAGAGGTTGAATTGGTAGCTTATTTTAAGGAATTACAAGGACCCCCATAGACCAGAACCATTGTGGTGGTGAAAAAGAAGGTTCCAAAGAAGCCAGTACAAAAAAAGAAATTGACCAAGAAGGGAACGGTTAAATCCATAGCTGAAGCTATTATCACCAAGGAGAGGGAGGAAGTAGTCATGGAAGAAACACAGAAGCCATCCTGTGTGGAAGAAGTATCAAGACCCACAGAACCAGAAAAAGGAGGACCTTCACACTTCTCATCTGATTCTGACAGTGATATTGAGAGCTTTTTGTTAAAAAGTCTAAATTTTTCAATACCAAATACTCCCAATGTCATTATACAGACCTCTGAGAAACAAAAGACACCTGAGGAATTAAAGAAGAAGTCTCAGGAGAAACCACTTCAGGAGCAGGCAGAAAAACAACTTAGTGTGGAAGATGAAAGAAGAATAATGAAGGGAAAGGAAGTAATGATAGAACAAGCAAGTGAAATAAGGGAAGAAGTTAGTTGTGGAATAGTGCATAGTGGGATGAAATCTATATGGACAAAACCTTCACAGAACTACTTTAAACTGGATGAGAGCATAGAAGAAATAGCTAAGAAGGCACAGGTGTACAGCTCAGTCATAGAACAAAAAGGCACAGATCAAGATCCACTACAGGAAGCACAGGAAATAATTGCAGAAGGCAATGTTCAAAAAGTTACAGGGAAAGTAGTGGAAAAAGAGATCATTCAAAGCATAAAGGATGTGCTGCATGATTTGAAGAATAATTAGGAATTCACATCCAATGAGGATCAAGAACAAGAGGTAGCAATGGACTTCATGGACATTGATGAACAGGAAGAAGGATACAAAGAAGATAAAGGCAATGATCAGGTCAAAAATTTAGAAATAGCTGAAACAGTTTTAGCACAAGAAAAGGAGAGACAGGAAGAACAAGCAGGTGAATGTCAGGGAAATTTCGGTGAAGAAACTGAATACAATTTGTTCCAGGAAACTCTAAGCTAGGAAAAGGAGATGCAAACAAAGGAAGGATATCTTTCTGAAGAAACTCAACAGGTGTTGGAGAAAGAAAAGGTACAAGAAATAAAACTGATCTTAGACGTTTTGGAGCAAAAGAGTTCAGGTGTTCAAGAAGACATGGCAGATTTAGAAACATTGGACACTCATCCAAGCCATGAAGAAAACAAGGCCAAAATTGTAGAATATGAAGGAGAAGAGGAAGAGGAGAGTGAATGCGAAGAGGACAAACAACTAGAAACCAAACAAATAGCAACGGAAGGAGGACTGGAAAGAATACCAAAGAGTATTAGATCAGCCTGTCAACTCATTATGAATAATATTGAACAGTTCAGACCCTCAAGCCGAAATATGATCATTTTAGGGATGGTAGCAGAGTCAGAATTTGAAAAAGGCAGTATGGTTATTAAAGAGCATAAAAGGGAAAAGGAGCATATGGCAGAGCAACTAAGGAAGGTGCAAGAGAAGAATGAGGAGTTTTCCAATAAAATAATTGCTTTGGAAGAGATGGAAGTACAGAAGCAAAACAAGATTCAATACTTGGAAGAGAAGAGTATGCAACTAATAGAGTAGAACGATAAATTGGAAAAAGAATTGAGAAAGATTGAGGGGAGATATAGAACTCTGCAAACTTCCTATCACATTTTGACTAAAGCTAATGAAGAAATCAATAAGCTACTATTGGAGGAACGACAATTGAAGGAGGAAAGTCAGACAGCCCAGTTGACAGAGGAGGAAAAAGAAGGATTACATAAAGAGATTCAGAGATTACAAGGAGAATTGAAAGAAGCCAAAGAATTAGAAAAGCAGGCTAGTACACATGCTGCTACGTCTATGAGAGGGTATAATAAGCTATACTTGGATATGGAAAAGGAAAGAGGTGAGTGGCAGACAAAGAGAGAAAAGGAACGGAATGAGTGGAAAAAAGAAAGGGAATTATGGGCACAACAGAATGGGAGTCTGATGTTGACTATAGAAGAATTGCAGAAGAAATTGAATAAGCCACAAATCCAAGAAGAGACACATGTGGAAACCACACATGTAGAAGAATATGGGGTAGACAATATTGCGGGAATACAACATGAAAATGAACCAGCAGACAAAAGATCAGAAGAAGAATATTCAGAGGATTTTGTGAAGAAATTGCTGGCAAGTAGAGATTCTAGAATGGAGTTCATCAGAAAGATGCATGATGAGTACGAAGAGCAAATTTTCACATTCGCATTAAATAAGGGAATCAGTCCAGATCAGCATCACTGGGCAGCAGATGGATTGGGGATACCATTTTGTATGATTTTGGAGAGTATAAAGAACTACCAGATGGCCAGAGTTGGGCTACCTCCAAACAAATACTTTGAGTATGAAGAGGACATCAATGTCACTAAAGAACTATTTGAGAGAGCCAACCCTAAATGGAGAAACAAATGGTTGGATGCCAACAAAGAATGTAGGAAAATCTGGAAAGAGGCACCTCTTCATTTAAAGATCAATCCAGCCTATTGTCCAGTGGCACAAAGAAGAGAATGGACAACTTTTTGGGATAGAAGAAGAGAAGGTCAAATTCCACCAAAATGGATGAATTTCTCGAAAGTAGCAGGTCCAAAGGCAGGCACATGGCCTACCAAGAGTTATATGGTGAATACTGCTGAGTCTGTAATAACTACATACAAAGATGTCAATGACCCTGCTTGCATACTACTTATAAGAATAATGAGATTAATTTTGGCTTGTATAGAAACTTATACTGACACAGATATTAGAACCTTGAATTATATCGGCTTTAATTCTCCAACAGACGCCTTATTATTTGATTTGAGCGAAACACCTGACAGAATCTACTTAATGGCCTACTACAGCAGAATTATATTTTTGGGTAGTCATTACTTACAGATTTTTGAGGATGTCTTTGATTATGGATTTTTTGAGAGGGAGTCAGAGATTTTTGGAAACCTATCAGTTGTTACAAAGTCCCGACTTACAGCATATGAAGCTGCCTACACAGAGTACTTGAAAAAGGATGCCATAGATAAACCTGAAGCTGCAGTACAGTGGAGAAAGGCATTATTTGAGATGGTCAACAATCTAAATATAACAGAAAGAAAAAGTCATGATTTGCTGTCACAAGTATATCAAAGAAAGAAGAAATGAAGAAAAGTGATCAGTGCAGAGGAGCAGGAAAATCTTTTGTCAGGAGCCGAAAGGCTTAGGAGGGGAAGGATGTTGGAAGATGCATTTTTGGAAACCTTTTTGAAGGAAAATAATTGTAAAATGATAGGAATTTGTAAAAATATTTATGCAATTGTTGTAAAAATAAGGAAGAGTCTTCCTTATGTAGGATAGAATCTTATGTATTTTTTCTAGAATTTTTGGAAACTCCTAGATAGCATATTTTGAGAATAATAGAGGAAAGGACCAAAATCCAAGTGTGAAAAGGGACACTTGAAAATGTATATAAGCTAATTTCCTCTATTATGACGGGGTTGGTTAATCATTTGTGTACTTGCTATCCAAGTGAATAGAGAAGGAGTTTCTGCTGAAAATCGTGTTTCTCCTCTTCTATGTGGTTTCTTTGATTTGTGAGTCTAGATCTTGTATATCCATGGAGATTTGTGAGTTTCTATTGTGTAAATCTGTAGAATGTGTATGAAGAGAGCTGAATACTGTTGTGTTGAGTGATGACTTGATGAAAAATGGTGCTGGAGCTGAAAATCGTCTGTTTGCACAGAATCGCGATTGTCTCGTCTGTATGATCTAGGTGATATTTTTTGATTTTGACTTCATAATTGTGTTCTGCTGATAAAATAGCATGGAATAGACACCAAGATTGTAGAAAATGGTGTACATTTGCTCAAGATAATCCAAACCCTAGAAATTTCCTCTTCATCTTCACTATTCTCAGAATTCCAACCATTATTCTCTTATTTCTTGGATTCTATCATCTTGAAGGGGTTGTGGTCTCAAGAATACTTCCAGGATTGACAAAATAAAGATGTCTTGTTGATTCTTTATGCTAAATGATTGGAGAGGACAACTCCAAAGATCAATAACAAACATCAATAAATATAAAACTTTGTAGTAAGAAAATAGACAATATGTGAATCTATACCAGCTTAGATCACTAAGAACAATCAAGTATATGTTGATATATTTAGATAGTGATGTGTGTGAACACTCTAGGACCACCGGGGCACTTTTTTCCCTCTTTAGGAGGTTTTTTTCCCTCGGCTTGTATATACGCCTATTGCCCTAATGGGCTACTTATCTTTGTACATTCTCTAGTAATACATTCAGTCTTGTGTGTTGTGCTCCTAGCTTCTTCTTCTTCCTTGTGCTGTTCGTGTGCTTCCACAGATGTCTAGCTCCAACAATTGGTATCAGAGCACGTCGCCACTTCATCTAGGGCATCGTCGATACTCCTCCAGTTGCAGTCTCAGATTCGCACGAAATTTGGTGAGCATACTGAGTGTGTTTCAGACATCAAAATGGCTTTGCTTTATGGTGCCAAAATCGCAATCTGAGCTCGTTTCGGCCTCCGAACACACTATCGCAACGCTTGTGCAGGCTATTTCGTCTTTTTGTGCCAAAGGTATATACCTGTTTTGATTTGCTAGTATAAGCGTCTCGAAGTCTGCTACAGGTTTAGCAAAACTCGTCTAGGCAGTTCCGTTCAACTTTTTGAGATATAGTCAATTTTCTGCATCAAGGTATTTTAGTCACCGGCCATGGCTGAAAGCAATGATGTATTCCGTATGTTGGTTGTTGAGGATAAGTTGGATGGTACCAACTACCCATTATGGGCTTATATGATGCGACATGTATTGGTTGCAAAAGGAGTGTGGAACATTGTGCAAGGTGTTGAAAGACGTCCTGTTACACCTGCGACTACAGGTACTGTAAATATAGGTGCTGAAGCTGATGGAGATGCTGTCGAAGATGATATTCTACAGATTCTTGTTCGTGCTGCTGTTTCTGTTGCACCTACTGTAGAGCAAATTTGTTGGGATGGCAAAGATGCTCAAGCATATGCATTGATAGCTTTTTCTATCAAACGTGCTATTATTCCTCACATTCGCTCTTGTAGAATAGCAAAGGATGCTTGGGATACACTTACCACATTGTACCAGGCTAGGAATGAGGCTCGTGTTGCTTACCTCCGAAAACAGCTAGAGAGTGAGCACATGAATGAAGGTGATTCTATGGACAGTTTTCTAACAAAGACCAAAGACTTGAAGGAATAGTTGATTTTTGCTGATGAGGTTATACCAGATAGCTCACTTGTGCAGACCGTTCTGAATGGTCTTCCTGATTCATATCAGAGTTTTGCTTCTACTCTTCGATTGATGATGAAAGGCAATCCAAATGCCTTGTCATTTGAGGAGTTAGTCTTTGTTCTCTTACAAGAAGATCAGTCCAGGAAGAATAGGTCCATTATGCGTGTTGCAGATCAAGCTTTCCTGGCTAGTCAGAAGGGCAAAGGAAAATGGAGCTCTTCTACTAGTAAGCAGAAATCTGCAAATGCTGCACATTCGAAGAACCAAGATAAAGATGAGAAGAAATAAAAAAATCAGAGATTGTTTTGCAAGTAGTGTAAAGGGAATGCTCATATCATAAAGAACTAGGGCAAAGAAAAAGGATGCTGGAATGGTTGTTGCAGAAGCCTCTACACCAAAAATAGAGTCTGCTAATCTTGTGTAGGAAGAAGAATGGGCGTTTACTACTGTTTGCGGTTTTGACCCATCTTCTCATGAGCACTGCATGTCTGTAGTGGACTAAGATGTTTGGTACTTTGATAGTGGGGCGATCAAACATATTACCTCGCAGCGCAGTTTCTTCTCTTCACTCGAGCCTGCCACTACAGGAAATACTGTCACATGCGCCAACAACTCCTCTTATCCTGTTATGGGAGTTGGTAAGATCAATTTGTCAACTGCTGATGGTAGTTCTTTCACCTTGTCAGATGCTTTATTTGTGCCAGGGATCAAGAAGAATCTGTTATCAATTTCTGCATTAGCCAAGATTCGCTTGGTTGTGAAATTTGTTGATGACAGATGTACAGCTCATGATCTGTTAAATGGCGATGTTATTATTGCTTCTGGCATTTTATGTGGTGGGCTGTATAAGCTCATAGACTATGAAAGATCTGTGAATGATTCAGCATGTGCAATTCATGATTCTCAGGCTATGTCAGATGCAAAGCTTTGGCATGCACGCTTTGGTCATCTGAATTTTGCTAGTTTGTTACGCCTGTAGAAATCTGATATGGTGTCTTTTGTGCCCAAGCTTGAGGCACCTGGAAAACATGTATGTGAAGGCTTCCTTATACATGAGTGCTAGCTCCTTGTTCACCGCATCACTCCCAAGAGGGATTTGTTGATATATTTAGGTAGTGATGTGTGTGAACACTCTAGGACCACCAGGGCACTTTTTTCCCTCTTTAGGAGGTTTTTTCCCCTGGCTTGTATATACGCCTATTGCCCTAATGGGCTACTTATCTTTGTACATTCTCGAGTAATACATTCAGCCTTGTGTGTTTTCTTCTTCTTCCTTGTGCTGTTCGCGTGCTTCCGTAGACGTCTAACTCCAACAGTATACAGTGAGAAATAGATCAGAGAAGTACACTGTTCTAAGCGATACATGACAAAGTAGAAGAGTTGAGATATGAGAGAACTATATGTATTGATGCACATAGATTAAATTGATACTGGCAACGGATGATTGCACAATGTGAGGGAAACGATAGAGCTATGGTGTGAGCTCAATAGAAACTTAAAATCCCTTTGAATATCTCTTGAAATCAGGCTATACATATGCGACTTTCGGAGTCCTCTTTTATAGCTAAAGTTGGAGATCTTTTTGAATTTGAAATTCAAAGTTCCACCAAAAAGTATCTCTAGATTTTAGGATCTCAATCTCCATCTACCTCACCAATAATTGGTGAAAAGATTCTTCTAAGTATTTATGATTGTAGTTATTCCTTCTATGTACTTTTACAAGAAGTAAAAAATCTATCTTTTACAAGAGATCATTCATGTGCTTACTACATGAATGCACATAGTAGCCTTAGGATAAATGATCAAGAATTTAGGCTTGGAGTAATTGCACCAATAGACCATTCATGTGAGAGTTGCAAATTGTACAAGATTGGGGAACTAACTCCTTGTACTTGCAACATTTAGGAGTGACCACCAAAGTCAACATCAAGGATTATTCCCATCGTGATGTATCCCCAATACAATGGAATACCATCCATAGGTCATCTAAAGAAACAGAGTCAATACAATCAATAGAATAAGATCCATCATGGTTGCATGAGGAAACTCATGTATGGATGTGTAAGGTATCCAAACAAGAGGAAGAAATATTAGAAGCCAAAGCTTTAGGTTCAGAACGACATGCATGAACTCTTTAAGATCTTGCTTATGCACTGATAGTGTCCCCAACGAGGAATTTGAGCCTCTCGATTGGGATCGCAGCTACCATGGTGTTGAAGCTCAAAGTCAAGGACAAAGCATGGAATCACATCAAAAGGTGGACACACAAGGAAAGGGAGCAAGTAGGGAGCTCCAAGAAGTGTATGTCAAATTTTCAGAAGAATCCCCTACAAAAATAGTGATTTTCATCACTAAAAACCATTGTAAATACCATTATCTATTTATATAACTCCATTTTGTTCAAGCCGAGGAGTCCTCGATCTTGAGGAGTATTAGAAGTACCATCGTACCAATTTTCATAATTTTTAGACTTCGTTTGAGCCCTCAAATAAGCCCTGAAACCTAATTTTTAACTAGGCCGGACACTAGGTCTGGAAAGGGCCAAAACTAGTCAAAAAACTATAAAAAGAGCTAGAGAGCTCATTTTTGAGGTTAGCTTGTTAGAGAATAGAACTTTTGTAAGAGAACTCTTTTGCAATCGAAGCTTTCCATTGTTCCTCTCTTTGATCTTATCTTGTGCGCGTGTATGTGTGTATGTGTGTGCATGTTTGTATGCTTTCACTCACGCACTTGTGCCTTCACTTGCTCGTGGTCTTCATACCGGTCCTCACGTCTCCGTGGATTGACAAGTAAAGGAGGTGGTGCTTACGCTTGAGCTACACCAAATTTTGGCGCCGTTGCCGGGGAGAGAGCTTCGAGGACGAGCGTTGTGATGGTAAGATCGTAGATTTGCAACGTTGGAAGGTAAAAAAACTGTCATTTCAGTTCATTTTCTGTTTTTTCTTCTTCATCTTCTTCATCATCATCATCTCCACCATCTTCCATCTTCTTCTTCATAGAACTTTCTTGTTTTGTAGTGCATTTTCACCATTGTCATACCATTTCTCATGCATTATTGTGTGGGAAGGAGTTAGAAGGTGCAAGGGAGAGCAAGCGCTGTGTTTTTTTCATGATTTTCTGCTCATACGGAGCTCGCCATTGCCGGCGCTCAGAAATTTGAATTTCCCGCCAAAAAACGCGATTCTGTGATGAAAATCGCGATTCTGTGAAAATTCAAAATTTTTTGAAAAATCACGATTTTTTGTTTTCTCGCCTAAAAGTTGGCTGAAAGAATCACGATTCTGTGGTCATTCTCAGAATCGCGATTCTGTGATTGTGCTCAAAATCGCGATTCTCACAAATCACGATTTTCAGCCAAAAAATACAATTCTGTAAAAACACGATTTTGTGAAAAAGGCGATTCTCTGAAAATGCGAATTTTTGCTCAAAATCGCGATTTTCAAAAAACACGTGCTCAACATCGCGATTTTCATGTCAAAAACATGATTCTGAGAAAATACGATTTTCAGCGGGCTCAAAATCGTGATTCTCACAAATCATGATTTTTAGCCAAAAACACGATTTTGTGAAAAAAGGCGATTCTGTGAAAACACGAATTTTTGCTCAAAATTGCGATTTTCAAAAACACGATTTTGTGCTCAACATCGCGATTTTCATGCCAAAAACACGATTCTGAGAAAATACGATTTTCAGCGGGCTCAAATTCGCGATTCTCACAAATCACGATTTTCAGCCAAAAAAATACGATTCTGTAAAAACACGATTTTGTGAAAAAGACGATTCTGTGAAAACACGAATTTTTGCTCAAAATCGCGATTTTCAAAAACACGATTTTGTGCTCAACATCGCGATTTTCATGCCAAAAACACGATTCTGAGAAAATACGATTTTCAGCGGCCTCAAAATCGCGATTCTCATAAATCACGATTTTCAGCCAAAAACACGATTTTGTGAAAAAGGTGATTTTGTGAAAACACGAATTTTTGCTCAAAATTGCGATTTTCAAAAAACACGATTTTGTGCTCAACATCGTGATTTTCATGTCAAAAACACGATTCTGAGAAAATACGATTTTCAACGGGCTCAAAATCGCGATTCTCACAAATCACGATTTTCAGCCAAAAACACGATTTTGTGAATCACGATTCTCTGAGTCAAAATCGCAATTTTCAAAAACACGATTTTGTACTCAACATCGCGATTTTCAAATCACGATTTTTTGCTCAAAATCGCGATTTTCAAAAACACGATTTTGTGCTCAACATCACGTTTTTTTTTTACTTCACAGCATCGCGATTCTCTGAAAGTTCCCAAAATTGCAATTTTCTCCAAAGGTCCTGTTTGCCTGTTTTGACTCCCAGGAGCCTGATTTGACATAACTTTTTCATCCAAAGTCCATTTTTTGAGCTCTATAGCTCGTTGGAAAGCTCGTTTCGAATCCTACATGATCTCAACTATTTTTTTCAAGAATAACGCATTGATTTTGAGTTAGGATAATTTGAAGTTGACCCTCAAGTGGGACTAGGGAACCAAGGGGGCTCCAAAGAATTTTGGACCATACCAAAGGGAAAATTTGGACTCTTGACTAAAGCTTATGAACCTGAGATCTGGTAGACACTTAGGCAAGGATAAACAAAGCATTAGATCTTCTGAGGCTAGTGTCAACCATACATCCAAGTCTTGGGCACAACAACTAAGTGGTCATCTTTTACTAAGTTCAGACACAAGTGATTCAGAAATGTCTTTTAGCATGGGAAAACTTGCAGGTGGCTCAGGGACTGCCCTTCTACAAACACCAGAAGGTCCCTATAAGACACAGTTGGAATATATTCGGACCAACCAATTAGGTGCTCGCATCTATGAGGATGGTCTGAGGCGATCAGTGGTCCAACTCAAAAATCCAGATCAATCCTTTGGACTTGAACACCCGATGGTCAAGTTCGAAGAGGGTTCATACATTGATAAGGAAGGAACCATGTATGTGGTCACCAACCTACCAGATAGGACCGATGAGTTTGGAAATGTCATTCATGAGAATGAAATAGGAGACCTAGAACAAGGAAATGTAGGACAAGGACCCTAGACTCCTAGAGGTAAGTCAGTTCTGACCAGAGTGATCACACCAGACTGGATCCCTCAAGACAACAAAAGCATAGAACTATTCTTGAATAGAGAAACAGAGGAAGCCTTTTGGAGATTCAAGCCAGATCAACCTAGCCAATTGGGCATAGTTATCATCTATGAATTCAAAGATCCTGAGATACCAGGCAAAGTTGTCTACCTGGATAACACATCAGAGAAAATTTTCTTGGTAACAGAATATGATAGACATGCATATACTTGGAAGAATGAATTGATTTTCCCTCCACCAAGATCGAATGTTTCCCATGGCCTCCAAGGAGTAGGATCATCCCAAGCTCATGAAGCCCAGAGAGAAAGAACTAGAGAGAGACCTGAGGTAAGTTTTGCACACACGATGGCCAGAAATAGAGCAGGATTTGAAAATGAAAGACCTGAAAGAGAGAGACATCAAGCACATAGGCAACAAAGTGATGAACAGGATTTTCCATTGCCTAGACCCCTAGAGCACCCAAGAACCCTTAGACCCACTCAAGTGATCAAGGCAATGAAGAATTATTTTGACGGATCAGGAGATCCTTATGATCATGTGGCTGAGTTCAAACAAGTGTTAAGAGCTGAACAGGTTGAGGACTTGTTCACCCAGTACGAGGCATTTGGTTTGACTCTTAAGGGCACTGCCTTGGCTTGGTTTCAACCACTGAGTAGTCGCAACTATCACGATATAGGTCAACTACTAGACGAATTCATTGTAGAATTTTCCAAGAGTGGTATCAGGCATAACACATCATCTTTGATCCACAGCTTCAAGCAGACACCCCAAGAAACAATGCGACTAGCAGGTAGAAGGTTTAGACAGTACTTAGAAAGATGCCCTACTCCAGAGCTACCCACACCAGCCAAACAAGTGGCTTTGTTCTTAGATGGCTTACTGAGCACAAAGTTAAGATCATAAGTATACTTGAAAGAGCCTAGATCCATAGAAGAGTGCGTGCGGACATGCATTGACATAGAAGATAACCTGGGTGAGGAGTTAGGATTATCCAGACTCTATAAGGATTCAGATAGCTCTACTATTCATACTTCAAAAATCTCCACAGAAATAGAGGAGATAGCTGAGCAAGTTGCCAAGAAGCTGGGAGTCCAAAAAAAACAAACACAAAGAGTCGCTCCAGTGAATCGGTGTTATACTTGCGGAGGTGACCACTTGGCTAATGTATGCCCATTGCACAACCAGAACATGAGAGAAAGGAATGCTCCATATTGCACTATTGAGAGAAAATATACGAACCACACGGCTCAAGATTGTCCCTATAATAGGCAGGCTGTTAGACAGAATTATCAACAACCTTACCAACCAGGTAGGTATCAAAACCAATACCAACAGCCATATTATAGACCACAACAGCAATATCAGGCACAATATAGGCCACAACCAGTCTTGGGAAACCAACCACCAGCTCCTGCCAACGTGATTCCAGTCAAATATGCTGTGGGAGAGGAAAATCCAAATAGAGCATTGGTGCCACTAACCCCATTGATATCAGATAATGACTCTCATGCTCATAGTTCAGACTATTCCCATGAAGGTAGTCCACATGCTTATTACACAGAGTCACCTGAACATAGTGAGATTTACTCGTATCAATATGAGGCACCACCTATGGAGCAAAATTGGGAGCTAGAATACTCCAATGTCATGTACACAAATCCTAACCCTAGGCCCCAGTTGAGACAAATGAGACCACAAGCCCCTAGAGGATCTTGTTTTAGATGTTAAGGTGATCATTTCATTCGTGACTGTCCCCACCCACCATCTCCGAGTCAAGGACAGGCTATCACAATACAGGCTTTTTGTCCTGATTGTGGCAAAGACCATCTCCCGAGAGATTGTCCAAGAAACCCCTCCAGTGCACCCAAGATTACACCCATTAATGTGGTAGGCTTAGTGGCAGATTCAAGTTCAAGTAGTAGCAATGTGGCTCCTATACAAGCTGTCACTAGAGCACAAGCCTTAAAACAGGATAAACCAGCATAACAATCAGAGTCCAGTGAATCAGGAGAGCCTAGTAAGAGGAAAACAAGAACATGGAAGGATACCAGAGAGAAGGCCAATCGCAAGTGGAATAAAAAGTTATCGGAACTAGAAGAAAGCTTAAAAGAAGCAAAAACAAAAATAGAAGACATTACATCTCAAAGCCCCTCGCATGCCGAAACTCCATCCACTCCACCTCATCCCACCCCACCACCCATTGTAAATAGGCCGCAATCAGGGTCTGTTCTTGCAGATCCAACCCCAGAAGGCTTGGACATGATGTTCAAGGCCTACCATGCTTGTCTTCAAGAAGGGCCAACAACTGCAAATCTAGAGAAGAGTTACCCTAGAGCGGATTTAGAGATTGAACGAATGAAGATGTGCATGAAAATGGTAGAACAAGCTCAAGCTATACTTGAGACTAGTCAAAAGTTCAATCAGACAAACTCTGTCAAACCAGATTTGCATTTCCAGGGCTTACTAGAAAGATTAGAGCAATTGGTAAACAAACCACAAGTTTCTTTACCTCGACAGGCTCAACCAGTTATTGAAAGAGGAAGCTCACCACCAATGGGAGCTTATGTTCCTAATTCCACAGATGCTGGAATACCTCCTTCAATTCAACAGTACTCTCAAGAGTTCTTGCGGGAAATACAAGAAGAGAAATGGGCCAAGGAGAAGGGAAATTACCCTCCTATTCCTGAGATTGATGATCTTCATGATCAATTTCCTCAAGTCATTCCATCTATTTATGGAGATGAAGCAGAACAACAAGAAGATGAAAGGTTAGATTTTGAATCTAATACCTTAGAGGAACTGCCTCAATTTCCAGGCCCATGGGAATCTGAATCTCTCCAGATTAGAGCTCCCACAATACTGGTAAGAAATGAAGACTCATTGGTTCCAAGGAACACTGATGTCGTGAAGAACACTAAGGTTCAGTGTCATCTCACTGTAGAAGAGCTGCTCAAAGCAAAACCTGAGCTTTGGAATCATGTGAAGGATCAGGTTCCAGAACTTGATTCCAACATGCCAAAAGCACGCTCTAAGCAAAGGGTACCAGAGATACCTCTAGACAAAATAGGGGACATGTGTGAGGGTGAAGAAGGTAATACTTATCTTCCAATCACCTACCAAGGTTACACAACCAAAGCAATCATAGATTCAGGTGCTGGTGTTGCCATTGCGACCACCTCCTTGTGGAAGCAATGGGGCAAACCCACATTAAGACCAACTAGAATGAAGCTTCAAATGGCTGATGGTCATTTTGAAAGACCTCTAGGATTGCTCGAAGGGATAACTTTAACCACTTGTGGTGTAGAGTTTGAGCACACATTTGCTATATGTGACTTTGAGAAAAATAATGTTTATGAGATGATCCTAGGAAGACCCTTCCTACGACAATTGCAAATAGTATAGGATTGGGGAACCAACTCCTTGTACTTACAGCACTTAGGGGTCACCACCAAGGTCAATTTGAAGGATTACTCCTTGAGAGATGTACCACCCCTACAGTGGAATCCTATCCACAAAGCGAAAGAAGATTCCATCTCTGTGCATTCTGAAAGTTCACCAGATTCATCATGGTTGCATGAAGATACTCATTTGTGGATGTGCAAGGTCGCAGAGGAAGAGGAAAAACGCTTGAAGGCAAGAGAAGAAGGAACTTCGCTAGGAGATAGACCAGTTAGAGACCCAACCTACACACCGATGATCTTTCCAGATGAGGAGTTTGAGCCTCATGGCTGGCCAGAAATCTTAGCCACCATGGACATTGCTGTCAATGAGGAACAGTGGACACCTCATTGTGATGAGGAGGGTTATGATATCTCAGTGTTCATGTGTCAGCCCTTGCTAGAAGAATGTGACCCTAGTGATGTCATAGAAGAAGAAGAGAATGACGATGATCTGGAGTCTATTGTGATGGATAGTTGCTTTAACTCAGAGCAGCACTATCTAGAAGATATAGGAGTGTTCACCCAGAAAGAAGAAGAACCTCTCACAAGTATCAAAACAGTAAATTCAAAGGATGGAAGTGAGAGTAGTCAAAAGAAAAAGAAAAGAAAAGCAGTGAAACAAGAAGAGGAGGAATCATTGTTTGAAGTACCAGAAAACTTCAAGAAATATGAAGCTGACGACCGCAAAATTTTGGTACGAATGCCTAAGAGAGAGGCCATCATAGGAGAATCATACGATAATAAAGAAAAAACTAAGAAAATTGTAGTGACCATTGAAGAGAACGAAGAGAGATGCACATATATAGGAGATGACCTAAGTGCAAGAGAAGAAATGGAGCTTGTAGCTCTATTAAGGGAATATAGGGATGTGTTTGCATGGCACTATAGAGACTTGAAAGGGGTAATCCAAGAATTTGCTCTCATACTATCCCCATGATTGCTAATGCCAAGCCCACCAAATAGAAGCCCTACACATATAATGATACCTATGCAGCCAAAATAAAGGAAGAAATTGATAGGTTGATTGAAGCTGGATTCATCTATGAGATCGAGCGTACTGAATGGGTGTCCCCCATTGTAGTGGTACCCAAGAAGAACGGGAAGGTTCGAGTGTGTATTAACCTTAAAAAAGTTAATGCCGCTACTATCAGAGATAGTTATCCACTTCCAATCACGGAACACCTTTTCGAGCATGTTGCAGGCAAGGAAGTTTATAGCTTCCTTGATGGGTTTTCAAGTTACAATCAAGTTGCCATTGCCCCAGAAGATCAACACAAAACAGCTTTTGCTACAGAGTGGGGAATCTTTGCATTTCGTGTGATGCCATTTGGGCTCACCAATGCACCTGCAACATTCCAAAGGCTCATGTGTCATGTCTTCAAAGAGTTCTTGCGAAAGAGCTTAGAAGTATATGTGGATGATTTATGTGCTCATTCCCAAGAAAGAAGATTTCACATCCCTGAACTCAGACAAATCTTTAACAAGTGTAGAGAATATCGAGTGTGTCTGAACCCAGAAAAGTGTGTGTGTTCATGGTGCGTCAAGGTAAAATCTTAGGTCATATTGTTTCTAAGAATGGAATCTCAACAGATGAAGATAAGGTACGAGCCATAGCAGAGCTGCCACGACCAAGAAATGTTAAAGAGGTACAAGCCTTTATGGGCCATTGCGGATATTACCGTAGGTTTATCCACATGTATGCGATCATAGCTAGACCCCTTTATGCCTTGTTGTCTAATTTTGAGTGGAACAATGAATGCGAGAATTCTTTCAATGAAGTGAAGAAACGTTTGTGCACAGCACCAATACTGACCACTCCTGATTGGAATAAGCTATTCCATGTCCATGTGGATGCATCCAATCATGCCATAGGATGTGTGCTAGGTGAAGGGAATTTAGATTTGCCCATAGCATATGCTAGTAGACAACTAAACCCAGCTGAAAGAAATTATACCACAACTGAGCGAGAGGTCTTAGGCATGGTATATGCTGTGAAGAAGTTTAGACACTATTTATTGGCCAACAAGTTCAAGTTTTTCACTGATCATCAAGCTTTGTTATATTTGGTCAATAAACCTTGCAATACTGGACGCTTAGTAAGATGGTTCCTCTTACTAATGGAATATGACTTTGAAGTTGTTGTCAGGAAAGGTAGAACCCACCTTCGGGCAGATCACCTTTCTTGCATTACTTCAGGAGAGTCACCACAAGGAGTGTCTGATGAACTACCTGACGCTTACCTGTTCAATTTGGAAGTTGTTCCCAAATGGGCAAATAAGTTGGTACCAGTCCTAACCTTTGGCCCTGCAAATAAGAACGTGAAAACATCACAAGAAGAAATTGTAAGATCACAAAAATATCACATATTGGCAGGAAGCATGTACAAACAAGATACTGAGGGTGTATTAGCTTGTTGTGTGGAGGATGATGAACATAGTAGTTGGTTGCAACAAGCCCATGAAGGAATGCTAGGAAATCACTATTCTAAACAACGAACACTGTAGAATCTGAAGCGTTTAGGAGTGTATTGGCCTAGCATGGACAAAGAAATACATGAGTGGATTAAGAATTGTCCAAGGTGCAGAGAGAGACCCCCAGTGGAGCATGCGACCCTTTATCAAGTGTCATTAATTCTAGATTGGAGTGCTCCATTGGTAGAGTTTATGAGATCGGGAAGATTACCCAAAGAGGCTAGTCTAGCAAGAAGACGAAGCATCGAGCAAGAGGCTCAAGGCTATGCCTTAGTAGGGGACAACCTATACCGAAGAGGCAAAGATGGTTACTTAAGACTGTGCGTTCATGAATCAGACTATTTAAAGGTCTTAGAGACTGCACAGAGTGGTGTTGCAGGTGGACATTTTGGTCCTGACCGAGTGATCAAGACCATTCTATTCTCAGGACTTTGGTGGCCCACTCTTCATATGGATGCACATACCTATGTGAAGAAATGTGACACATGCCAACGTGCACAATATCCTATCAGAAAAGACGAGATGCCTTTGAGGCCAATGATGGGAGGATGTGCATTCTCGAAATGGGGTATAGACTTTGTACGTCCTATTAACCCCCCAGCTAGAAACTCCCATGCAGAGTATATTATTGTAGCCACAGATTACCTTACCAAGTGGGTAGAAGTGAAAGCCACAACAAAGAATGATGCTCAGACTACGGCTAAGTTCTTATTCGAGAATGTGTTCACGCGATATGGATTACCAATAGAGTTAGTCAGCGATAGAGGCACCCACTTCTTAAATGAAGTCATTGAAAATCTTCTCCAAGAATTCTTGGTGGTACATAAGAAGTCTGCCCCCTATCATCCCCAAGCTAACGGACAGGCTGAGAGCACAAATAAGATCCTATGTAGTGTCTTGACAAAACTGGTAAATAATAAACGCTTTGATTGGGACAAACAACTTCATCATGTTGTTTGGGCTTATCGAGTTGCCTACAAAACGGTACTCAACACCACCCCATTTCAGATGGTCTTCGGACAGAACGCTGTGCTACCATTAGATTTCTTAATCCCTACCTTAAAAGTAGCACAAGAGTATGAGTGGAATGGACATGAACTGTCATCTAGGATCTTTGATCTAGAACGCTTAGGTGAGACGAGGCTACGAGTGGCTACATGCATCTACGCTGCAAAGAAAAGGCAAAAGGCATACTTCCATGCACACATTAAGGATAAGGGACTGAAAGAGGGAGATCTAGTGTTGGTTTACACACTGAAACAACATGCCCGTAAGTTGGAAAAACGAGGATATGGACCCATGATCATTAACAGAATTTCCACTAGCGGTGCGGTTCAATTGGCTACTTTAGAAGGTGATATCTTGCCAAACTATATTAGTGGTTCTAGAGTCAAGTTATATCAAGAACCTCTTACAGAGGACATGCTAATGAGACTCAACACTGCTAAGAAACGAAAAGAAGAAGAGTTAAGAGTGAGAGAAGAAGCACAGGCAGAGGCCAGAGAGCGTATTAGGCGAAATAAGTTAAGGTGATTAGGCCTAGATGTCAACTCAAAAGCCCCAAAATATCACATGGATATGTGCCAAAAGTTAGGCATAGCGACTTCTCAAGTCATTGACCGAAGACCCTTTGTGACCATAGATATAGGACAAGGGAAGGGTGCAAGGACGGTAAAGGCATTGATTGACTCAGGTGCAGCAAGTAGTGCAGTTAGACTTTCCTACTGCCAAGACTTGCAGTTGAACATCAATCCCATAGAAGCTTATCTCATAGGATTGGGAGGTGTAGAAACCCCTTGTTTGGGCGAGGTGGAACTTCCCATCTACCTGCAAGATGTTCCAATGAAAGTCAAAGTGCTAGTGTGTCAAGATGAGAACCTTACAGAACCACTTGTCTTAGGACAAGATTGGATTTATGACAATGCAGTCAACTTAAACCTAAGAAGTCAAATTCTTCAAGTTTGGGTACATGAACAATGCATTACATTGGAATTAGAGAACTGCATGCTCCCAGATCATGGCACCACACACTCTCTTAGCTCTTCTAAGACTAATCATATGGAAGAAGATGTTGTATGTGTCAAAAGCTCTATGATGCAGAAGGAGTCAATCGTGGAAGAACAGGTTTGAAGGCGGGTGGATCTTTCTCCTTCTCCAAAGAATCAAGTAGCCACACTAGTAAGTCCACCACAGAGGCAAACACAACTGATCACGACAATTGCCACATCAAACAGAAAGACACCATTCGATAAGAAAGCAGTTCCAAGCATGACGCAGATCTGGGTATGCAAAGGAGAGAAACCACCAGCCTTGCCCCCACAAATCCCATCCAGGCAAGCCAACCAGGTCAGAAGACGAAGGAAGCAGCTCGGACAAGCTCAATCACAATTTATCCAACAAGTTTGGGTGCCTAAGAAATTAGCTGCAGCCCAACAAGGGCGATTACAGATGTGGGTACCTAAGAAGCTCTTACATCCACAACAACCTATATTCTCCCACGTGCAAAGAGTCTCAACAAAGAAGCCAAAATCAGAAAAGGGTAAGAACTGTGTACAGAGACCGAAAGAAGATCAAATCACCTCTTCAACCATAGAAGGAAGATATGCAAAAAGGGTATGGCTTTCGAAGCCAAAAGTAAAAATAGCCTACACCGAACCAAAGGGCCAATCACATTGGATACCACAGTTCAGAAAGCATCCAAAGATGAAGTCGCCTAAAGTGATCTCTACTGTGCCAAATGCTGTTCTCAAATGGATTCCAATAAGAAGGATTACATCATCTCGCGATCCCATGGAGACATCCAAGAAAGATGACGTCAACATCTGCAAGTAACATCAAGCCTCGACGAGCGACAACCATGTGCTCCTTGCACAACCCTGTCTTTTGCACCATTCAGGTCATGCATTTCCAAAGTATGCATTAATATAGGGCCACATTACATGGCCGTGCATAGACACATTGGAGAGTCCCATGCACAAGAGCACATTAACATATGTCAACTACTTTTTCTGATACTAACATCTATCTTCTTGTTTGGTGACATTGTTCCTCCAAAAAAAAAAAAAAAAAAACAGAGAGAGAGTCAAAACTTATTCCTAGGTTTCGCTCATGGAACATGAATGAGACATGCTTAGTTGAAGCTAGAACTATTGATTACTGGGCATTTATCAGTTGGGATAGAAGTGTGTCTCGTATTATTGCTATCTTATCTGGTGATGTCAAGAACTTAGCATGAACATGGCATCCACACCTATGGTTTCCCCTTACCATGGTGGGAGTGAAGATCTTGAAGGTCCACAACTTGAGTGATGCTTAACTACTGTATGTATGAGAGCCTCCAAGGAGATATTTGCAAGAGTTTGTTTGGTACCCCGCAAATCCTTGTCTGTATACTAGATGAGCAGACTCCTGCTTGTGGTGAACTAAAGAAGAATATGTGAAACTAAGCTTGGTGTAGTTACCCAATGTTGTTTGTAAAAGAATATAAAGAAATTCAATTCTTAGTATTTGGCAAACATTGCGTTGAAACGAGAAGATCGAACCAGGCACTCAAAAAACTTTTCGGTGGACCAGTAACATGGACATTCATCACCAATGTTCCATCACAAATGTCGGGTATACAACATGAAGAGACAGACATCAATCAACCCTTCACCACGGTAAGTATCTTTACTTTGGCAACACCATAACCATGATAGATTAGGAAACCTCTTCATCAGCATACCCTTGAGCACTTAGCTCAAGACCCGCAATTTTTGCACCATACTTCTTCCAATGCATTTTCCAAGTAAGCATGCGTAGGGCTACATTACAAGGTCGTGCACAAGGCACATACTTTTTTCAACCCAGGCACGAACACACTTACCCATCATTCATTATGGGTTATGAGTAGTTGGCATGACTGCTCTCAACATCATCTTTGGAAGAGCTAGCGGACGTCATGGGAACAACATCCATATCTCGGAAGCAAATTGAAGCCAGTAGTTGCTCCAAATCAATCTTGACAACCTCTTTTGAGCAACTTGCAATTTTGAAAGCTCACAACGACACATTCTTGCTGGAATCCAAGGAACAAGCTCATACAACGGATGGACACCACTTCTCTAAGCACTACATGGAACAACCCTTACAACAAGGGTCTGTCAGGGACGACATACTCGAGAGGGGGGGGAGTGTTGAAGCTCAAAGTCAAGGACAAAGCATGGAAGCACATCAAAAGGTGGACACACAAGGAAAGGGAGCAAGTAGGGAGCTCCAAGAAGTGTATGTCAAATTTTCAGAAGAATCCCCTACAAAAATAGTGATTTTCATCACTAAAAACCATTGTAAATACCATTATCTATTTTTATAACTCCATTTTGTTCAAGCTGAGGAGTCCTCAAGCTTGAGGAGTATTAGAAGTACCATCGTACCAATTTTCATAATTTTTAGACTTCGTTTGAGCCCTCAAATAAGCACTGGAACCTAATTTTTAACTAGGCGGGACACTAAGTCTGGACAGGGCCAAAACTAGTCAAAAAACTATAAAAAGAGCTAGAGAGCTCATTTTTGAGGTTAGCTTGTTAGAGAATAGAACTTTTGTAAGAGAACTCTTTTGCAATCGAAGCTTTCCATTGTTCCTCTCTTTGATCTTATCTTGTGCACGCGTGTGTGTGTATGTGTGTGCATGTTTGTATGCTTTCACTCACGCACTTGTGCCTTCACTTGCTCGTGGTCTTCATACCGGTTCTCACGTCTCCGCAGATTGACAAGTAAAGGAGGTGGTGCTTACGCTTGAGCTACACATGGATATAGTAGTGAACAAAGTACAATGTGTTGGAGTTTATTGATCTCCAAAGTACAGCTAGAAGTAGGTGAAACCCAACAGGACCTAGTTGACTTTTTCACAAACTTGTATGCACAGACCAATTTTCTTGCAGAGCAAATTTCTCTTTACTCACTTGGAATTTTCCAAAACTGTTTCACACACATAAACTAGACTCTAAGAGCTTTCCAACAAGATATAGAACACCTCAAATGGATAAATACACAATGAGCTATGACCTCTGCAATATGCAGCTTTAATGGAGACCTTGAAACAGAGATGAACCTGAGGACACACATCACTTGCAGAGACTACTGCTCTTAACTCACAACTCCAATGACTTTGAAACTTTCCAGAATACAAGTAGAGATAAATATCGTTCTAACAAGCCAAAGAACACATGATTTGGATACATACAGAAGGAGATATGACCTCTGCAAGTTTGAGGTTTAATGGAGACCTTCAGCAGGGATAAAAAACAGAGAACACATACTACTTGCAGAGAGTATTGCTCTCAGCTCACAAATCCAATGATTATGAAAATTTACAGGAAGCAAGTAGACAGTAAGAGCTTTCCAATGAGCTATCAAACATGTAATTTGGATATATAATGAGGGAGATACAAGCTCTGCAATCTCTGCATACAAAACTACAGCAGTGTAGAGATACACATATGACTCTCTTGGACATCCCACAAGATCACGACTTTTCTCCTCTTTTTATAGCATGGGAAACTAATCTAAAACCTTCCTAATACATCTAAATTCGTGGTAGACACTTGGATGGAGGTATTACATGACTCAAGTGCTCAAATAAGCAAAGTATTGATGGACTTTGAGAACTAGCCACATAGACCTTCCACTAGGACACCACTGAAGCTCCCTTGTGACTCACTAATTTGACTCACCATGTTCTAGAACTCACGTGGTATTTTTGCTACATTTTATGAATAATATGAGCCTTCTTGAAGTATTTGAAGACTTCCCAAAGGTATTTACATAATTTTTGAAACTTGTACCCTACATAAAACAAATGTTCGCAACACAATGGACCCCTGACTATGATGAGGACGGATATAACATTTCAATCTTTGATAGAACCTTTAGAGGAAGAGCCAATCCTAGAAGAATGCATGGAGTTGACTCAAGAGTTAGATGAGACTAGTGATGAGAACCTAGAGTCAATTATCATGGAACCCTTATTTTCAACAAAAGAGGAGTATCTTTACTTTGTGGAAGCCACTATCCCTAAGTTGGATAAGGAAAAACAAATTGAACAACGCAAGTCACTCATAGAAGATACAGAAATAGGCACAAGAAGGAAGGAAAGAAATCACTGAAGACAAAAGAAGAACCCCTCATGGAAGTACCAGAGAACCTCAAAAAATATGAAATAGAAGATAGAACAATCATGGTATGGATGCTTAAACGAGAAGCAAACATTGGAATTTTAGGATAATCGAGAGAAAACCAAAAAAAAAATAGTCACGACAGAAGAAGGAGAATAGAAATGCACATACATAGGGCATGATTTGACAAAGGAAGAACAAGAAAAGTTAACTAGCCTATTATGAGAATATAGAGATGTGTTTGCTTAGAGTTACAAAGATTTGAAAGGACTAGAAGATATATGCTCTCATAGGATTCCCATGACCCTAGAGGCCAAACCTACTAAGCAGAAACCATACACATATAAGGATAATTATGCTACAAAGATTAAAGAGGAGATAGATCGATTGATAAAAGTAGAATTTATTTACGAGATTGAGCATATTGAATGGGTATCCCCCATTGTGGTCATGCCCAAGAAAGACGGGAAATCGCACATGTGTATTAACCTTAAAAACGTTAATGCTGCCACAATTAGAGATAGCTACCCTCTTCCTCTCGCGGAGCATTTATTCGAACGAGTTGTTGGAAAGGAAGTCTAAAATTTTCTTGATGGATTCTCACGCTATAATCAAGTAGCCATTGCTCCTGAAGATCAACTTAGGACACTGTTTGCCACAGAGTGGGGCATATTTGCATTTCATGTGATGCCATTTTGGCTGACAAATGCACCCACCATTTTTCAACGATTAATGTGTCATGTTTTTAAGGAATTCCTATGAAAGAACTTGGAAGTTTATGTGGATGATTTACATGCTCATTCTAACATGAGAGTGACCCAACTTCTTTGAATCAAGGCAAGTGTTTGACAAATGTCGAGAATATAAGGTCTTTTTGAGCCAGAAAAGTGTGTTTTCATTGTCAAGCAAGATTCTAGGACACATATGTCAAAGGATGGAATTTCTATGGATGAAGAGAAGGTTAGAGTGATTGTAGACCTACCTAGGCTAGAAAATGTAAAGGAGGTACATGCTTTCCTAGGACATTGTGATTATTATCGATGATTTATACACATGTATTCAATCATAGCGAAGCCGCTTTACTCTCTTTTGACCAAGTTTGAATGGATGAAACAATGTGAGAAATAATTCAATTAACTTAAATGATACTTGTGTTCAGCACCCATCTTAACTACACCAGATTGGAGTAAGCCATTCCATGTACATCTGGATGCATCAATGTGAAGAGATCGGATTTAAAATTGAAGAAGATGAAGTGGTGTTGCAAAAACGTTGCGCTACAACAACCAAATAAACTATAGGGATATGTAGTGGGCCCTTTTAGCTTGCCAAAGGATGTATTAGGCACCCTATGTACCTAGGAAGATCACTCTCAAAAGATGAATCAAAACAGGTAAGTTGGAGTAGATTCAAGAACAAAAAACTTGCTATTTTAGTTCGTACATGTGCTTAGTGTTTTGACCAATTCTCTAGCCACAATAGCAATTAACTTAATTCCTTTTGGGGAACTCTTATTTACTTATTAAGCTAACAATCAAGAGTTATCTCATAAAAAATAATGGAATAGATAAATAGAAACGTGTTAAGCAAGTTGTAGCATCACCCTAATTTTCACGGGCTATAGCAGTACTTAGACCCGTGAGTAGAGAAATGTTGATATCTGGAGATTCCAACAGTCAATGCTTATGAACTTTTGTAAGCATATACTAGACCGTAATGATGAAGTACACATTGAGAAACAACTCTGAGAAAAACACTGATGTATTGGAGTGCTGACATAGAAGTAGAATATGAAGAGATATAGGTGACTTCAAATGCATATAGCTCACGATTGCTAACCCAAATTGCAACAAAATTTTATGCATATGTATTAGACTTAAGGAAAAAACTTTACCAACTTAAATCATTGAAAATGATGCACCAATCTTAGAGAAACCATCTCTGCAATCTGACTGAGAAAACTAAGAGATATGGCAGTGAATAGTACAATTGCAAAAACATGAAGTTATGGACACAAATGATCATGAAAATGAATGTATATTGATTGTAAATTACAATGGACTTACTAGTTCATTTGTGTGCCTTGAAACCACAGTCTGATATGGCATGAAGCCCTACTCATGGAGGTAAAAAATGCGCGACTAGAAGGCAATGTATATATAGTCATGTTTGGAGCCTAATTTTAAATTTGAATCTCTCCTAGAATCACTCTCCAATCTTTTAGTGATTGATTCTCCTACTCACTCAATCAAAAATTGGTGGCTTTCCTCCTTCCTACTCATCAAATGGACTCAACCACTTAGATTCCTTTACTTTTACATCAAGTAAGTACTCAAAAATTACAAGAGGTAGTTCACAAGTGAACTTTACAAAGACTAGTCATTTCCTTCACATCTCTAGGTCTTTTGATGACTCAAGCCATCACTTGGAATTGCCATGGACTTGTTCCAACAGCTCCCCCTCAATTCAAGTGATCTTGAGGTCCTCAATCTTCGAAGATTACCGGTAAACCCGTTATAGCCTTGAATTTGCAAAACTTTGTACCATCCAATGCTTTGGTTAGAACATCTGCACATTGTTGATGAGTGGACACATAAGTTAACTGAACTTCCTTGCTCACAATCTTCTCTCTTACATAGTTATAATGTACTTCAATATGTTTAGTCCTTGCATGAAAAATTGGATTGGCACCCAAGTGAATGGAGCTCATGTTGTCACCAAAAATATTTGGAGTTCCAATCTCCAATCCAAGATCTGTGAATAGTGTCTTCATCCACATTGCTTCTTGAGTAGCTATGGCAAGACCTCTATATTCAGCTTTTGTAGAAGAGAGTGCAACCGTGGGTTGCTCTTTACCATGAGACAAGTTTTGAACCTCCAAAGGTAAGATATCCTGAGGTGCTCCTTTTGTCTTCCTTCGAGCCAACCCAATTTGCATCAGAGAACAATTCCAAACTTAAATCAGATACATAAGGGTAATATAACCCTTCATTCATGGTCCATTTGAGATATCTGAGTATCCTCTTGGTCGCCTCCATGTGAGGTTTCCTAGGTGTGTGCATAAATTGACTTAGCACACTCACACTATAACATATATCTACCCTTGTCAATGTGTCATAGTTCAAACTACCCACAAGGCTTTGATAACTTGTCAGATCTTCTATGGATTCAACTTCATGTGAGCTCAATTTATGATTAATCTCCATTGGAATACTTGCGATCCCGTAATCTTGGATCTTTAATTTCGCCAACATGTCCTCAATGTACTTTCTTTGAGTGAGAAACAAACCATGATCTTTGTAGACAACTTCCAATCCTAGGAAGTAGGTAAGTGAACCCAAATCACTTATCTTGAATTCTTCTCTCATCTGTTCTTTGATTTTCTTCATGCCATTTGTATCATTCCTTGTAAGTATAATAGCTCCTATCTGTATTCGACTCTCGCGTCCCATAGTAATTGAAGGCACCACCAGTACAATACTCACTTCTACAGCCACTCTTATCACCATAACTCAACCCGCACCTCAAAAGTCAAAGAGACCCCCACCACCATTGGTGCATATGCATTCACTTTTCCAAAACCTAACCTCGAGGCAGAACCCATCAATACTACATTTGAATTCAAAATGCAAGATGCATTCTCCCGCAAATTTTAGTTCTTAGAAGGATAAATTTTGTCATAAGAATACAAATGATCAATTTATCCCACCTCACCACCTGATTAGGAATGAGAAAAAGTAGTGTCAAGTTCAAAGGAGGAAGATCGGACAATAATGGACGATGAAGATGGTGACGATGAAGCCAGCCAAAACAATCAAGATTCACAGGACAACGACCAAAATGAAGAGTAAGAGTAGCAAACTGAAGCTCAATGAGATACTAGCACATGAAGAGGACACATTCGAAGCAGCCGCACACTCACTTGCATTTCAAAATATGTACTGCAATATGCAAGCTGTGTGGGCAAGCAGACGAATCCATAAGAACAAAGTAAAGAAATATTACAAAAAGAGCTAGCGAGTGGAGGATTTGAAACCTCCTTTGTAGAAGGCCTTAATGAATTAGTCAAATCAGTAGGTACAGTAGAGGCACTCCATTTCTTAAAGAGGAATCCATTGCCCCAATTCAACCCTCGATGTATATGTTTAATGTCAAGAACCGATCAATACATCTGCATGCTGTTAAACTTTTATTGTTTAATCTATTATCAATCCTGGGTTCTTTTGATGGTTAGGGGTCTGTAAACAGAGGCCCTGTTTATATTTTCCCAAATCTACAGATTCAGCATATGCTACTTCGCAGTCTTTAACGCATTGAGTTAGATTATCCTCTCACTACTGGTTGGAATATGTTTTACGACACACTTCAATACCATACAGTTAACTGTGTACTTCTTCACTTATTGTATTAACCCATTAAATTTAATACTTCATTAAGACTTAACTAATTATTAAGCTTAATCAGTAGAATGGACAAAGTACTCAGACTACACATGATTTTAACAACGTTGTGCTCCACTTTAGGCTCTTTGCCTAGACAAACAGTCCGACGATACACACCCTCTACTTCACGAGCGACTCTTCTTTCATTAGTTCGTAAAAGGTTACAACTATCGCGCTACGCCCTTTTGGTATGCGTGCGATGTTTAAGGTTATATTACAAAAATTTTGAGTTCCTTTCCGGCGGTTCACACTGGCATGCATGGTGGACTCAAACCCAAAAAAATGGTGAATACAATGTTCAAGTTTCATCTATGATACCCTGTACATACATAGAGCGAGCTAATTTAAAAGTACGGGCAATCTTCTACTTCAAGGAATCTAACATGTTCTTCAAAATTTCAGGTTCAATTAGTTGTGCATCAGTTCTAAGTGAACTGGCAGCTATGACCTAACTTATTAGGGACTCCGTCTCAGTTTGCAAAAATGCTTCCTGTAAATAAAATTCATTGGCTACAGCAACATCTCTATGCAGCTTCATTTCGGCTACTTCTGCATCAATGCGAGAGAGTCTATCAGCCTGAACTCCTAATTGCTTTTCCCTGCGTTCTAGTTCTTGAGATTGAAACTGCATAGTTTTGTAGAAATCCTCTCGCTCCTTTTGAATGGCTGTGACTTCCTTCTTTAACTGAAGAGTCTTGGAAATCTCCGAAGCAACTTCTTGATCTCGTTGAAACAAATGCTTAGTTACCTTATGTAATTCGGCTTCAGCTTTAAGGACATTGGCCACAAGCGACTGTGAAGCTTCTTCTAAAATACTGAGTGTATTTTGCGTATCATGAAGCTCGTTGCCTAATGCAGTCATGCCATCCGTCTTGTCTACAACCTCTTGCTTTAATCCTTTGATTTTAGTGTCCCGTTGAGCAATAATACTCTCTTTTTTGGTCAATTGTTCTTGTAGTCATTGGATTTGGCTATGCAGAGAGTGAATATTAGTTTTGGCTTCAAGAAGTTCTTCTTGGAGGGGTGCGATGTCAGCTTCTAGGATATCGACTTTGCTCTGTAGCTCTTGTCGAAGAGTTTGTTGTGCCGTCTTCATCTGAAGAGGCAACTCCTGGGATAATTGAATTACTAATTGGCCCATGGATGCCAATTCAGTGAACATAACTGAAGGGGGAAGAGAAGAAGTAGGCTGCAATGGTGGGGTAGAAAGCAGGTGTGGAGACGAAGGTGGAGAGTAGTCGGGAGAGGATAGGATGTTGGATGCGGCCTCGTGAATTGCAGTTGAAGGCAATGAGGGAGAAAGTTCGGCAGCAGCAATAAGTGTGGTTGGAGGATGAAGGGGAGGATGAGGTGCCAGCACTAAGACAATTCCAGTTTCATTTTGAGCCACAGATAGAACATCTTTAGTAACAGCCTCTTCATCACATGTCGGTTGCTTTGCTGTGTTTGGTTGATCATCTGCTGCTGGTGGGGAAGAGGGATGACACACACTGACAATGGTATCTTCCACTGTCTCCATTAGAGTTTCAACATCTTGTTGTTTTGGTCCATCCTGCGATGAAACTTCAGTGACATCTTCCATAATCACATGGGGATTCTGCTGCTTACTAGGAGAAGAGGGTGCTGATACTCTCTGTAAGGTCGTGGCTGTATCATGAAAAATTTCAACCTCTTGAACAGTGGGTGAATCCTGCACCTGGCTTTGAGATGGGCTGATATGTCTGCGTTTATGCTAGAAGAAGTGGAGAAGATCTTCGTCATCATCATCCTCCAGCATCTGTGTAGACTCCTCATGTAATAGCAGAGGATGCGCGAGAGGTGGTTGCTCTGCTTGGATCACCAGAAGGAGAAAGGTAAGAAGATGTGGAAATCCAGTCCTAGGAATCTCATTCTTGGTTAACTACTTCAAAATAGCTTGACATTCACGGTGAATGCGCTGAAAAAAGAATGAAGTGAAATTGATGGCTTCTCGGGAGGCAGTGTCTATCATGTTGGAGTTAGACGTCTGCGGAAGCACGCAAACAGCACAAGGAAGAAGAAGAAGCTTGGAACACAACACACAAGACTGAATCTATTACTAGAGAATGTACAAAGATAAGTAGCCCATTATAGGCGTATATACAAGCCGGGGGAAAAAACCTCCTAAAGAGGGAAAAAAGTGCCCCGACGGTCCTAGAGTGTTCACACACATCACTACCCAAATATATCAACAAATCCCCCCTGGGAGTGATGCGGTGAACAAGGAGCTGGCACTCATGTATAAGGAAGTGCCAAGCTATGTGGAAATCACTCCACGAAAGGAAGTAAGCCCAAAGCTTTTCGGAAAGCTTCAAACTTCTCCCTAGGCAGAGCCTTCGTGAAAAGGTCTGCAATGTTCTCCTGCGTGGGCACATATGCCAAGTTGATCTCCCCAATAGAGAACCTCTCCCTGACATAATGATAATGGACCTCAATGTGCTTAGTGCGATCATGGAACACAGGGTTCCTCGCAACTACCAATGCGCTCTGACTGTCAGTGAAGATGGTGGTGGCAGAAGACTGACCAACACCCAAATCAGCCATAAGGCGTTTGAGCCACACACACTCAACAATAGCTCTGAAAGCTGCCCTATACTCAGCCTCACAACTGGAAATGGCCAGAGTAGGCTGCTTCTTGCTCAACCAAGATATACATGAGCTACCAAGCATGAAGCAAAAGCCACTAGTGGACACACGAGTGTCATAGCAACCAGCCTAGTCTGAGAGAGAAAAAACATGCAAATCTAGCGGTAGTGATCCTCCCTTGGGATAAAACAACCCAAGTAGCCCGAGTACCACTCAAGTAGCAAAAGATGCGCTTAATCGCTTGCCAATGCTTGACACCTGGGCAATGCATAAACCTGCTCATCTGTGAGATAGCAAACTGAATATCTGGCCGAGCAATGCATAAGTAAATCAGGCATCCAACAGCCTGCTGATAGAGGACAACATCAAATGCATCTCCAGCATCATGAAGACTCACTCGTAAACCTTTCTCCATAGGAGTGGCAATAGGCTTACAGTCTTCAAGGCCAAAACGCTGCAATAAGGTGTCAATATATTTCGTTTGACACAAAGCCAATCCACCATCAACTTGCATAAACTGAATGCCCAAATAGTTATGCAAATGCCCCAAATCAGACATCTCAAATGAGGCATGCAAATTAGCCTTAAAATCAGCAATATGCTTCTCAATGGGACCAGTGAGCAGCATGTCATCAACATAGACAACAATGATCAGAAGCACATCATTAGTACGCTTAACATATAAGGTGCTCTGAGTTGGACTATTCACAAAACCATGTGCAATCAGATAGGCATGTATCTTCTCATACCAAGCACGTGGTGCTTGCTTTAAACCATATAATGCCTTCTTTAACCTGCACAATTGTTTTTCATGCCCTTTCTGCACAAAACTGAGAAAAATGAGGAGCTGAGCTTAAACACACTCTCAAAGAATATATGAGATGAGATATGAGAGACAAATAAGTGAGCAATCCTGAAATCAACAAGAATACAAAGTTCAGTAGTAGAAGCTAAGTCAAGCTCAAACTACTTGAAAAGAACAAAGCTGATAACACTATCAAATGAGCTCAATGATACACATGAAGCCAATGTATAATGTTCACGAGTGTGTGGTATACACCACTCCACTTCAATCCCTAGGATGCACTCCACAACTACAAAAAATGAGTCGACTGTCACTCAACTCCAGCCCTCTGTCTGTCTGCCAAAAATGCTCAGAAGCCTCTGTTTAAATAGGCATAACTCTCTAATGCATGGGAGTTTGGTGAAACTCTTTTAGACGGAGATTCTCCATGATATGGGGAACATCTTTCCTGAAGAAACCATTTTGAGATGACGCACGTAGCTCAAGATACAAGCTTCCAAAGTTGGCCTACTAGCCATTTTCAGCAATCTGCCAATTCTCTACCTACCACCTTGCGGCCAGCATAACTTGCGTTTGGAGATGGCTTTGTGGGAGATTTTTGGTCAGCTCATACCTGATATTATGGAGAACATTTCAGCTTTTGAATCAACCAAAAAAGGATGCACGGTTAGCGAGATATGATCCGTGCAAAACTACCTTTAGAAAAGGTGTGCTGTTGTCCTGAAATTTTTCCTAAATTATAGGAACACTTTTCCAACTTGGCATTGACTTCAAATATTCTTTATTCATGACTATGGCTGATGTGGAAAACATAATAAATCACTTTAAGAATATAATGAGCTTTAATAAAGAGTTCAACCTATAATAATACTTTGAAGAGATGATGTGGACTTGCATATTCCAACACCTTCCCTCAAGTCCAACATCTTCAAAATAATAAGAACCTGAAATAAAATGCTTGCTGAAGGCATATGAAGATGAGCCTTCCCTTATTTGTTGAAGATGCTCCCTTACTCATGACTTCCTTCCCTTAAGGGAAGCTCCATCATGCCAAGTGATGATCTATGCTTGATGAACAACTCCTTGCCGAGAGCTTTAGTGAAGAGGTCAGCCACATTTTCCTTTGTGTTGAAATGGTGTAAGATGATATCACCACTTTTTATCTTCTCTCTGATGAAGTGCTCCCTCACTTCAATGTGCTTGGTTCGTTGATGCATGACTGGATTCTTTGCCAAAGATTCAGCTGAGACATTATCACAATGAATGGTTGTAGGTTGGTTTTCATCGAAACCAATCTCATTTAAGTATCTTCTCAGCCAAATAGCTTCACAAGCTGAGGTTGTGAGAGCTTTGTATTCAGCTTCTGTAGAGGATAAGCTGATCGTACTTTGCGTTTTTTTTTTGGAACTCCATGAAATACTCCATTGCCTAGGAAGAAGGCATTTCCACTTACGCTCTTTATATCAACCAAGTTTGCTGCATAATCTGAATCACTAAATCCATGAAGATTCAATGTATCTCCTCCATAGAGAATTCCAAGTGAAGAAGTACCTTTCAAATATCTTAGTATCCTCTTGGCTGAATTCCAATGAGATATTTTGGGAGCTTGTAGATATTTGGAGAGAGAGTTCACTGCAAAACAAATATCAGGTCTTGCGATGGTCAAATAGAGGAGAGATCCTATGATTTGTCTATATAGTGTTTCATCATATGGAACACCATTCGCATCCTTCATGAGTTTGAGATTTGACTCCATAGGTGTAGAGACCGGCTTAGAGTGAGACATCTCAAACCTATCAAGAATGGAAAAAAGATACTTTTGTTGAGAGATAAATATATCTCCCTTCTCTAGTCAAGAGACTTCAATGCCAAGAATGTAGTGTAAGTCACCAAGATCCTTCATTTCAAACTCTTTAGAGAGTTTTCTTTGAACATCTTCAATCATTGCTTCTTGTCTACATGAGATCATCCACATATAGAAGAACAATAACAATATCTTTTCCCTTGACTTTATAATACAAACTATGATCAGCATTGCTTCTTTGAAAGCCTTGAGAGCAAAGATGCTCATCAATCCTTGCATACCAAGCTCGGGGAGCTTGCTTCAAACCATACAAACTCTTGAGAAGTTTGCATACCATGTGCTCTTTACCTTTGACAATGTATCCTTCCGGTTGTTGCATGTTGACTTCTTCCTCAAGTATGCCATTGAGGAAGGCATTGTTGACATCCATGTGCTTCACCTTCCACTTGAATATGGAGGCAAGGGAAAGTAATAACCTAACTGAACTCATCTTTGCTACTGGAGCATATGTTTCATCATAATCCAATCCATATTGTTGAGAATATCCTTTAGCTACTAACCTTGCTTTGTGTCTATCTATCTTCCCTTTCTTGTTGAATTTAAGCTTGTAGATCCAGTTGCATCCGATTGCTTTCTTTTTGGGAGGTAATGGACATAACTCCCATGTCCCATTTTGATGAAGAGCAGCCATCTCTTTGTCCATAGCTTCTTTCCATTCTTTTTGAGTACTAGCAGCCTTGTATGTTGACGGTTTGTCATGTTGTAAAATAGAGCTAAGCAAAGCAACATTACTTTGCTCAAAACTTGAGGAATTACCTCGTTGATATGTAAGTCTTTGAGGTTGTGTTCTGATCCTTGAAGACCTTCTAAGAGTTCCACGGTGATCTTCATCTTCTTCCTCTAATTCTTCAATGGTTTCCTCATGTGTAGAAGAGGGAACTTCAACTTTAACTGTTGTTGAAGATCTTTTATCCAAATCTGAAATTGATGTTGAATTGAAGCTTGCATTCTCATCAAAAATCACATCCCATGATGGGAATGTTTCCTTCTTACATGGATCATAAAGTTTGTAAGCTTTGCTTACATCCAGCTTCTTCCTCTTTTCATCTGGAATGTGAGAAGAGGCAACCAAAAACTCTTAAATGATGTACCTTAGGATTGATGTTGTGAAGAGCTTCATAGGGAGTAATGCCCTTCAAGACTTCGGTAGGAGACCTATTCATCAAATACCATGAAGTGTTGATTGCTTCATCCCAAAAGATGTTGCTCAGACCTTTGTCTTTGAGCATGCATCTTACTGCTTCAAATAATGTCCTATTCTTCCTCTTTGCCACTCCATTTTGTTGTGGAGTGTAGCTGCAAGTAAGTTGCCTTCGAATGCCATTCTCAAGTAGATAATGGCTGAAATCCTTCGACAAGAATTCTCCTCCATTGTCAGACTGTAGAGTCTTTAGTCTTCGTCCTGTTATCTTTTCCACCATAGCATGAAAGTGTTTGAAAATTTGAAATACATCAGCCTTGGACTTCATAAAATAAACCCAATTATATCTAGAGAAATCATCCGTGAAGGTAACAAAATAAATATTCCCTCCAAGTGAGGGAGTGTGGGCTGAATCACATACATCAGCATGCACCACATCAAGTATATCACGTGCCCTTGAGTTGCTCTTTGAGAACTTACTCCTAGCATGCTTTCCAAGGCAGCACGCTTCACACACTTTTCCAATCCTTTGTAAGGCTAGAATTCCAATGACCATGCCTTTCTCCTTCAGCATGCACATACTATTGAAGTTCAAGTGACCATACCTCTTGTGCCATAACTCGGTAGGCATAATGTGGGCTGCTTTGTCAGTTCCCATTGCTGAAAATGCTGAGACTTCTCCTTCTAACTCGAAAAGCTTTCCTTGCTTTCTTCCTCTAGCAAACACTTTGTAGAAATTCTTTGGATCTTTAATGAGGCATTTTTGGCCTTCAAACTCTATTTTGAGTCCCTTCTCAGTGATAGCTCCAACTGAAAGTAGATTCTTGGTAAGCGATGGTACCAAGAGAACATTGCCGAGTGTCTTTTTCTCTCCCGTTCCCAATCGAATGGGTATGTCACCTTTCCCTGTAATGGAATTTGGAGTACTATCTGCTGTAAAGATAGTACCATTATGAGAATCATCAATGTTAGAAAAGTATTGAGCATGAGAAGTCATATGAGAACTTGCTCCACTATCGATCCACCATGGTTCCTCTTTGGGATCATGTGTATGGGCTGCTATCTCTTCTAATGATACAAGTGAAGAATCTTCTTCAAAATGAGTGGACTCATTTCCACCTTCTCCATCCGTGTAGTGGGCTGATCTTCCTCTCCCATTATCTTGACTACTGCAATCTTTAGAAAAATGACCATACCTAGAGCAATTGTAACATTGGATAGAGTAATATCTACCTCTATCTTCTCCTCTTCCTCTACCTCTTGAGTAAGGATGTCCTCTTTCTGGGAAAGATTGATTACCTTCATGATCTTGTCGATCTGGGTTCTAAGTGGGCTGATGCCACCCTCTTCCTCTTTGTGTGTTGAATCTTCCTCTTCCCCTTGATGAGAAGAGTGCTTTGTCATTTGATGTTGATGCCTTTCCTCCATCATGTATTGACTTCATTGCAGCTTGCCTTTGATCTTCATCTATGAAAATTTGTTCCATCTCCTCAAGAGATGGCTTCTCTCTCAAGATGATGAGGCCTTGAACTAAGCCTTCATATCCATCTCGCAATCCATGGATGATGATTGTAGAGAGCTCGTTGTCAGACATCTTATCTCCAACAGCCACTAGTTGTTGATGTAGATCCTTGACTCTCTTGATGAAGCTTGAAGCATCCTCTCCTTGCTTCCTCGTACAATTGGTAAGTTCAGACCTCAATGCCACTTGCCTCGAGGTGCTCCTGGACTCGTAGATATTCTTCAATGTCTCCCATGACTTCTTGGGAGTCTTCACATCAAGGAGATGGCTGAAAATGTCATCTTTGACACTCAACCTTATCATATGAACTGCAAACATGGCCTTCTTATCCCATTTGGACAATTCTTCTTCACTTCTAGTCGGTCTGTCCATCGAAATTAAATCCCAACAATCTTGAAAGAAAAGTAAGGACTCCATCTTTACCTTCCATGTAGCATAGTTGTTGCCATTGAGCTTCTCAACTCCTTCTTAGTGTAGGTTGTGAAGACTTGGTGCCATCTTCAACTGCAACAAGTTGAATCGAGATTCTTCCCTTTAATCAAATATGCTCACACTAGGCACTTCTAACCTAGGTGCTCTGATACCATGAGAAAAATGAGGAGCTGAGCTTAAACACACTCTCAAAGAATATATGAGACGAGATATGAGAGACAAATAAGTGAGCAATCCTTAAATCAACAAGAATACAAAGTTCAGTAGTAGAAGCTAACTCAAGCTCAAACTACTTGAAAAGAACAAAGCTGATAACATTATCAAATGAGCTCAATGATACACATGAAGCCAATGTATAATGGTCACGAGTGTGTGGTATACACCACTCCACTTCAGTCCCTAGGATGCACTCCACAACTACAAAAAATGAGTCGACTGTCACTCAACTCCAGCCCTCTGTCTATCTGTCCAAAATGCTCAGAAGCCTCTGTTTAAATAGGCATAACTCTCTAATGCATGGTGAAACTATTTTAGATGGAGATTCTACATGATATGAAGAACAACTTTCTTGAAGAAACCATTTTGAAATGACACACATAGCTCAAGATACAAGCTTCCAAACTTGGCCTACTGGCCGTTTTCAGCAATCTACCAATTCTCTAACTACCACCTTGCGGCCAGCATAACTTGTGTTTGGAGATGGATTTGCGAGAGATTTTTGGTGAGCTGATACTTGATATTATGGAGAACATTTCAGCTTTTGAATCAACCAAAAAAGGATGCACAGTTAGCAAGATATGATCCGTGCAAAACTGCCTTTAGAAAAGGTGTGCTCTTGTCCTGAAATTTTTCCTAAATTATAGGAACACTTTTCCAACTTGGCATTGACTTCAAATATGCTTTATTCACGACTATGGCTGATGTGGAAAACATAATAAATCACTCTAAGAATATAATGAACTTTAATAAAGAGTTCAACCTATAATAATACTTTGAAGAGATGATGTGGACTTGCATATTCCAACAAAAACCACGGGACTGAAAAACATACACTTCTTCATGCAAGTCACCATTTAAAAATGCAGTTTTAATTTCCAACTGATGTACATTCAAACCATGATGGGCTGCAAGTGCACAGATGCTCCGAACAGTAGTCATACGACATGTGGGTACAAACGTCTCATCAAAATCAATGCCTCTTTCCTATGCATAACCCTTTGCAACAAGCCTAGCCTTATACCTGTCAAATGTACCATCAGGTTTATGCTTTAGCTTGTATACCAACGGCTTTCTTGCTAGGAGGTAAGTCACATAAAGACCAAGTACTATTCTTCATTATAGCATCATATTCAGATTGCATAGCATCCATCCAATTTTCTGAATTTTGTGCTTCATCAAAAGAAACAGGCTCATTCTCATCATAGAGACTAGATGCAGCCATAACATAGCAATCTGATGCCAAGGAAGCACTATGGGAGCCTAAACCAGTACGATATGACAAAGGTGCATCTAATTTGATGTCATGCAAAGTCTGCACTAGCCATTTTGGCATAGTTTTTGCCTCCTCAATATCAGCTCTCTCATCAACAAGTGCATCATGTAAATCTACATCAGAAATGGGATGATCTGCATCATTACATGAAACCTGCAAAGGCTGAGAAGTTGCCTCATTAAGACTAGCAGTAGACTGTCCACCTATGAAAAGAGGCATCAAAGTATCATACATGTCTCCTTAGTACATGAAAGCAATGGCTAAATAGCATCTTCCACAAAAACCACATCACGGCTAACCAGAATGAGTTTAGTCTATGGATGATACAGACGATAGCCTTTTTACTTTTAGAACTGTACCCAACAAAAATACATTTTACTGCCTTATCATCCAATTTTCTACGATGTTGTTCAGGCACTAGTGCATATGCCAAACAACCAAAAACCCGCAGATGAGCAACAGATGGCTTGCAATCATGCCAAGCCTCATATGGAGTGATAGACTGCAGCGCTTTGGTGGGACACCTGTTAAGTACATATGCTGCAAACATGACAGCCTCAAGCCAGAAACTATGTGGTAAAGCCTGACTCTTGACCATACACCTTACCATCTCCATGAGTGACCTGTTCTTCCGTTCAGCAACCCCATTCTGTTGAGGTGTATACGAGACTGTACAATGGTGTTTTATCCCACGTTTAGCCAAAAATGCATTAAAATCAGAAGACATATATTCCCCCCCTCGATCAGAACGGAGGATGCCCATTTTACATCCTGACAGATTTTCAGCCAAAACCAAAGACTATTTGATGCACAAAAACACTTCAGACTTTGCCTTCAATGGATATACCCATGCATGCCTAGAAAAATCATCAATGAAAGTCACGAAGTAAAGATAGTTTCCAAAAGAAGGTGTTTGCATAGGAACACAGACATCACTATGTACAAGCTACAATTTCTGCGTAGCCCGAACTGAACCATCTTTTGGAAAGGAGGAACGCTGCATTTTGCCCAAAATACAGCCTTCACATACATGTTTTCCAGGTGCGTCAAGCTTGGGCAAAGAAGACACCATATCAGATTTCCGTAGGCATAGCAAACTAGCAAAATTCAGATGACCAAAGCGTGCATGCCAAAGCTTTGCATCTGACATAGCCTGAGAATCATGAACTACACATGCCGAATCATTCACAAATTTTTCATAGTCTATGAGCTTATACAGCCCATGACATAAAATGCTAGAAGTAGTAGTAACATCGCCATTTGGCAGATCATGAACTGTACATCTATCAACAACAAATTTCACAACCAAGCCAATCTTGGCTAATGCAGAAACTGATAACAGATTCTTCTTGATCCCTGGCACAAATAAAGCATTTAACAAGGTGAAAGAACTACCATTAGCAGTAGTCAGAATGATCTTACCAACTCCCATAACATGATAAGAGGAGTTGTTGGCGCATGTGACAGTATTCCCTGTAGGGGCAGGCTCGAGTGAAGAGAAGAAACTGCGATGCGAGGTAATATGTTTGGTCACCGCACTATCAAAGTACCAAACATCTGAGTCCACTACATACATGCACTACTCATGAGAAGATGGGTCAAAATTGCAAACAGTAGAAAATGCCCATTGTTCTTCGTGCACAAGATTAGAAGACTCTATTTTTGGTATAGAGGCTTCTGCAACAACCATTCCAGCCTCCTTTTTCTTTGCCTCTTTTGCAGCCACTCTTGGACAGTTCTTTATGATATGATCATTCCCTTTACAGTACTTGCAAACAATTTCTGCTTTTCTAATTTCTTCTCATCTTTATCCTGGTTCTTCAAATGTGCACCATTTGCAGATTTCTGCTTACTAGTAGAAGAGCTCCATTTTCCTTTGCCCTTCTGACTTGCCAGGAAAGCTTGATCTACAACACGCATAATGGAACTATTCTGCCTGGACTGATCTTCTTGTAACAGAATAGAGACTAACTTCTCAAATGACAAGGCATTTGGATTGCCTTTCATCGTCAATCAAAGAGTAGAAGCAAAACTCTGATATGAATCAGGAAGACATTCAGAACGGTCTGCACAAGTGAGCTATCTGGTATAACCTCATTAGCAGAAATCAACTATTCCTTCAAGTCTTTGATCTTTGTTAGAAAATTGTCCATAGAATCACCTTCATTCATGTGCTCACTCTCCAACTGTTTTCGAAGGTAAGCAACACGAGCCTCATTCCTAGCCTGGTACAATGTGGTAACTGTATCCCAAGCATCCTTTGTTGTTCTACAAGAGCAAATGTGAGGAATAATAGCACGTTTGACAGACAAAGCTATTAATGCATGTGCTTGAGCATCTCTGCCATCCCAACGAATTTGCTCTGCAGTAGGTGCAACAGAAATAGCAACACGAACAAGAATCTACAAAATATCATCTTCGACACCATCTCCATCAGCTTCAGCACTTATATTTGCAGTACCTGTAGTCGCAGGTGTAACAGGACGTCTTTCAACACCTTGCACAATGTTCCACAGTCCTTTTGCAACCAATACATGTCGCATCATATAATCCCATAATGTGTAGTTGGTACCATCCAACTTATCCTCAACAGCCAACATACGGAATACATCACTGCTTTCAGCCATGGCCGGTGACTAAAATACCTTGATGCAAAAAATTGACTGTATCTCAAAAAGTTGAACGGAACTGGCCAGACGAGTTCTGCTAAACCTATAGAAGACTTCAAGACACTTATACTGACGAATCAAAATAGGTATATACCTTTGGCACAAAAAGATAAAATAGCCTGCACAAGCGCTATGATAGTGCGTTCGGAGGTCGAAACGAGCTTAGATCGCGATTTCGGCACCACAAAGCGAAGATGTTTTGATCTCTGAAACACCTTGAGTATGCTCACCACATTTCATGTGAATCTGAGACTACAACTGGAGGAGTGTTGACAACACCCTAGATGAAGTGGTGACCTGCTCTAATACCAATTGTTGGAGTTAGACGTGTGCGAAAGCACACGAACAGCACAAGGAAGAAGAAGAAGCTTGGAACACAACACACAAGACTAAATGTATTACTAGAGAATGTACAAAGATAAGTAGCCCATTAGGGCAATAGGCATATATACAAGCCAGGGGAAAAAAACCTCCTAAAGAGGGAAAAAAGTGCACCGGAGGTCCTAGAGTGTTCACACACATCACTACCATATATCAACATATCATAGAGTAGAACAGATGGGAGATACAGAGAATTGAAGCGCGGTGTGCTTTGGTTCGGGACGACAGAGAATGACAAACTCCTTAGAAGAGTGCCTGGGAAAAAGGGCATTCATGGTCCCCATTGGAAGGAGCGTTCCATCAACCAACCCCTCCTAAGGGAGACGAAACCCCTCAATGACGGTACTAAGAGTAACTATGACACGGGGGTTCAAACATACCTATGGCCAGCATTGTTCTCTAGCAGGCGTGGCAGCTATGGCAAATATGATCTGCACATAGAAGGGATGACACTCCACGGAATGCCAAGGCAATTCAGCAAAGACCAAGAGCCCTCGAGCACGCAAGTACTCACTCACGTCCGGAGTGACACCCACACGAAAGGTAACGATATTCGCTAGAGCTTCCATTGCGCACTCAGAAACATGCAAGAACACAAATCACACAAGGGTCACAAGCACACAAGGAAGCAATAGCGAATAACAATGGGAAAAATAAGATTAAGTAGAAACGCTAGAAAAATCAGGTGATAAGAACCCTAATCATAACGTAGTATTGGAAATATACCGACATAATGACGACATGCACGCATTAACATAATCAAAGACACAAAAGGCAGCGACTAATCATGATTAGGTAGGAAAACGCAACTGTTACGATCAGTCAGTCAATCGAAACACGGAGATAAAAAAAGAAAGTCGAGTGAGAAGAGTGGCAAGAGAAAAGGAGTAAAAATACCGATGACACATCATGAGGACGTAGGCGGTGGATAATAGGGACTAAGCTTCGAGCCATTGATCACTTTAGGAAGAAGGTGACCAGTTAAGGTGGATAACCAAAAAGTTGCGGGTCCCACTCGTTCGGCAATGCGGTAGGGACCAAACCAGCACAGTTTAAATTTTTTGGCAGATCTAGTAGACTTAGCATTATAAGAGTACTAATAGGTTTACCGTAAACACAGGGCTTTTGAGGAAATGATCGTGGGTTTTGTCTTGTCTAAACTGAACTTCCTGCAGTACCAGGAAACTTTCAAGACGCTGTTCATCCAGAGACCGTAAAGTCTCCAATCGAAAGGGAAAAGATTCTTTCGATAGTAACTTCTGCTCTAAGGCCATGCATAGACTAGGAAACACCAGTTCCATAGGAGCAATGGCTTCCAATACATACGCCAACTTGAAAGGAGTGATCCCGATCACCACTTTATATGTTGTACGATAAGCCCATAGTACGGCAGGTAGGAATCGGTCCCATCTCTCTGGACAATCTAATACCAGTTTCTTTAAGATGTTCAACAGAGATTTGTTGGTGCTCTCAGCGAGTCCATTTGCTCGTGGATAGTAGGGAGAACTGAACTTATGCACAATCTGGAAGGTTTTAGTGAGCACTTGCATTAATGTATTTGCAAAGTGTGCACCTTGATCAGTTACTATCTCCAAGGGTAACCCATAGCATGGAAAAATATCCTTCATCAAACATTTAACAACAGCAGTAGCTATGGCTGACCGTAGAGCCCATGCTTCGGCCCACCGAGTTGCATAATCCATGCATGTCAGAATGTATCAGCTACTGGTAATTGTCGCAGGAGGAGACAATGGAGCCAATAGAATCCAAACCCCATTTCTGAAAGGGTTCAAGAGGCACAACTGGTTGGAGCAGAAAGAGATGTCACTGTAAATGCTGATCGGAACACTAACACACATCACACTATCGTACGTATTGGGTTACATCACCGTACATTGTAGGCCACCATAAACCACTCTGTAGGATCTTCCGGTGTGTCAGGTCAAACGTAAAATGTCCTCCGGTTGGGGCAAAATGCGCCACTGTAATTACTTAAGCAATTTCATGTGGGGGAACACATCTTAGTAACACACGTGAGTGATCCATATAATATAACTGCCCTACAATTACCCGAAATCGTCGACTATACATGGCTAGTCTTCATCGAGCAGCTGAAGAGGTCATACCAAGCGGACATCCAGTGGTCAAGAACAGAAGCAAGGTGTCATAGTAAGAGGAGGGTACCAACAACTCCTGTTGATTATCCTGTACCGTCTCTGTTGCATAAATAGCGGGTGTTGTATCATCAACTCCTTCCAGAAGTTCATCGGAATCCAACCGTGAGAGAAATTCAGCGAGCACGTGTGCTGAACTTAGTCGATGTATGACGGAATAATCAAACTCTTGAAGCAACAATACCCAATGCACTAACCGTCCTCCCAGATGCTGTTGGCACACAAGGTACACCAATGCTGCATGATCCACGTGGGAGGTGAAGCGTCATCCCAGCAAATAATGTCGAAATTTCTTCACCGAATACACTAATCCAAGACATTCCCATTCAGTGACTGAGTAATTGCACTCTATCGGAGTTAATCTGGGACTCGCATAATACACTGGATGGAACCACTTCTCCATTTGGTGCATCAGCACGCCGCCAATGGCAATGTCGGAAGCATCCACAAAGACGTGAAATGGAAGTTCCCAATTTGACGCTTGGAGAATAGGGGCCTGCATTAACAGCAATTTCAAGCGATCAAAAGACAATTGACAAGCTTCGGTCCATTCAAATTGGCGAGGAGTACAAGTTATGAGTTGATTGAGTGGCATAGCCAAATGAGCAAGCCACCGCAAGTGTCATCCATGCCACCGGATTTGGCCCAAGAAGCGCATCACTTCCTTGGGTGTCTGGGGAGCAGGTGCCTCCAATACTGTCTTCACTTTATCTGGATCAACCTGAATTCTCTGTTTTGAGATGATATGTCCTAGCAACTTGCCGCAAGAGACAGAGAATACAGACTTATTTGGGTTTAAGCACAAACGGTATTCTCAACACTTTAAAAAACAGCACCCTAAATGGTACAAATGCGCCGAAGTATCACCCGATAAAGAGCAATCATCCAAATAAACTCTCATGAATGTGGTTAGATAAGGGGAAAAAATTTCTTGCATACAATGCTGAAACGTACTTGGAGCATTCGGCAGACCAAACCACATCACTCTACATGCATAAGTGCCCCAATTAATTATAAATGTTGTCTTTGGAATGTCCTGCTCCGCCATTCGTACTTGATTATAACCACTATATCCGTCTAGAAAGGAATACATCTCACGGCTGCCCACATCATCTAACATTGTATCCATGAACGGCAGCGGAAATGGATCGGGTATGGTTGCAGCATTTAATTTCCGGTACTCCACGCATATTCGTAATTACTTATTCTTCTTCGGGACTATGACAATGGGGGAAATCCACTCTGCATGCTCGATAGGCACAATAAACCCAACCTTCAACAATCGATCAAGTTCTGCTTTGTTCTGTGCTACATAGTGAGGATTCATTCTATAATTGGGTTGTTTGATAGGCCGAGCATCTGGTTTCAGAATAACCCGATGTTGATAGATACATAAGTCCAACCCCTTCATATCCTGGTAATCCCATGCGAATACATCAGAGAACTCTCATAGTAATTGTAGCAAATTATCTTGAAAGGTCTCTGATAGTCCCGCCTTAATTTTTACTGGTCGTGGGTTGGTTTCATCACCTAAGTGGCAGGTAACCAACTGATCTTCGGCTACGTAAAACTACTGGGGCATATCCACATCGTCTCCTGACTAGAGTAATTGTTGGAGCATCATATCATCCAAAGTCTGTGCGGTACTTGATTCGTGCTCACCAATCAGTGGTACCACCGTACAGACTGCCGGACTCCAGTTATCAGCCACCATTTGTAAATTCATAGTGCCGAGTGCCATCAGATCCTTGTTGGCTTTAAGAAAAGCTTCCTCTTCATCATCTAAAAGACCATCCAACATGTGTACAGGTTTGACTACATATGGTCGTGCATGCAAGTCACAAGACTTCATGTCATCCAATGGAACAACATATTTACGGTGGTTATTCTTAAAAATCAATTCATGTGCTGACCAGTCCTGAACTACCTTCGCTTGCTTTAACCATGGACGTCCAAAGAGCAGGTTATAGTCAAGGCTGGATTCGGGTAATTCCAGAACAACAAAGGTCATTTTAAATACAGCCCCTTGAAGAGTAATAGGAATATCACGTACTAATCCCACCGGATGAACTTAGGATTGGTCATCCATTCGCACAAAAAAATGAACATGTTTAATTTGTGTCCATCCCATCCGTTGACAAAGCGCTGCCATCGCAATATTTACACCAGATTCTCCATCAATTAGAACTTGTGTTATTTTATGATTCTTGTACCAGATCGTAATCAAGGGCACTGTATGATCCACCGTCGGATCAAGTTCGGGCTGAATTGTGGTTGTCGAAGGAGCATGTGAAGGTCTTGGACTAACTTGTTCCTGGAACTGTTGTCATATGCTAGGAACCAAAGCCAATAATTGTCCCAATGGCACTGTAATAGACGCCTTGGATAAGACATCCCATACCGGATCAAATTTTACTGTTTTCCGTACAGTATACGGTGGGGACTTCGGTAGTGCTTGGGGCTGATTTCTACCTTCCGGTACTGTCTGCGGTATACTTTGCGGCGTCACCGGAATTGGATCAAGAAAAATAGTTTGCTCATGGGTTGCCCACTTACTCGCTTTAGTAAACACCTTCTGCTGTTCACGAATTCCAAGTTCAAAAATTTCCGCAGCTGGCTGTAACTGTTTTCCCGATCGTGTTTGTACCGCTACTGCTTGGGTGTCGATTGCTGAAATATACACCATGTTCACTACAGGATGTTGTCTTTCCTTTTTCTTTTTATCGTACTCAGCCGCATCTTTACAATACCTACGGATATGCCCAATTTCACCACAACAATGACATTTAGGTGGTGGAAGAGGTGCACCTTCACTTGATGGACCCGCATTCCACCGATTTTGTCCAAAGTTAGTTGACCGTGCTCCTCTATAATTCTTGTATCCTTGGTAAGGAGTATTCCGCATCTGCGGTGGTACATAATGAGTGGCCGGTTGCCCTTGTTCCTGAATAATGGCATTAATAGCCGCTCTACAGTCTATACCTTTGTGTTATAAGGGCAAGTCTTCGTAGTGTGGTCTGCTATATGGAAAATAGCGCAGTACATCTGATTCAAGGCACATGATGAGCTGCTATGCCCTGGATTTTTGCATTTAGTATAGTAAATTTGTTTCAGAGGATCCTTGTTGGATTGCCTGGACGCCTTCAACCACTCTAGATCTTCAGTGAATCCACCCACTTTATTTTCTAATTGTAACACCATAGCAATTATGACATCCAAAGTCATTCCACCCACACACCGTATGATCATGATATGTTTCAATTGAGGCTTTAATCCATTGATGAACCATTGAGTGATAACGTCGTCTCGTAAATTGGCATGTGCTGGTGGTAACTGTCCTAAATGAGTCCAAAATAGCATGGCATAATCTTGTACATTTTGGTGTGGCTTCTGCCTGTTATTCTGTAGGTAATCAAAAATTCCTGCTCGGTTCTTCTTTAATCAGAATCGTTGCAGAAATGCATCGTTCACATCATCGTACTGCTAGAAGTGATTCAAATCATATTCGGTTAGCCATCGTGCAGCTTCATTAACGAAAGTTGACTAGAACACGATGGCTTTATAAGCAGGGTCTGCTGGGTAATTCAAAACTGCATAATTAATTTCAAATGTCCGCACATGCACGTCGGGATCATCACCCGGAAAACCTCCGAATTTTTTGTGTGTCATTCTGGCCGGTACCAGACACGGTGGAACAATCTGTTGCTTCTGTTGTTGTTGTTGTTGTTGTTGTTGTTGTTGTTGTTGTTGCTACTGTTGTTGTTGTTGTTGTTGATGGGAACTACTCATGTTGCTTGAACTTTAGGGATGGACTTCTTGATGTCCCTAGACCGTATGGTCACTTTTCCAACTTTTCGGTCCAAAAATGTCTCTGAACCGATTACTTAACTCAAAATCTAGTAGCCCTTTCTCAACCTTAGTATCGAAATTGGCTAGACTTGCACCTAAAAATGGTGAATGCAGTAAATTCTTGCCGAACAGAACCGCAGTATCACCAAAAAACACTGAATTCTCACTAAAAAGCACCGAATTATCACTGGACAATACTGAACTATCATCGAAAATCACCAAATTGTCTCTAGACAATGCTGAATTATCACTGGATAATGCCGAAATACCACCAGGAACTAACATACTGTCTTCAGAATGTACCGGACTGTCACCCGAACACACCGGATTATCACCGAGTTCTACTGAACTTCTTCTGCACAACACTGAACTGCCACCGCAATTGCCGCTTGCTTATTGAATTGAACCTTCTGCAACTGAACTTGATTGTTCTTCACTTCTATCACCAGAGGGTGTTCCTAAAAAATTTGGAACTTCCCAGGGATGTGGATCACTTCGATATTTGGGATAAGATTCACCAGAACGTGTTACTGGCATGTATCAAAGGATTCTTCTTCGAGCCTTAACCTTCTTCTTCAACTAGCTACTCCATTTCCCACAGACGGCACTAGTGTTAAACTTTTATTGTTTAATCTATTATCAATCCTAGGTTCTTGGGATGGTTAGGGGTCAGTAAACAGAGGCCCTATTTATATTTTCCCAAATCTATAGATTCAATGTATGCTACTCCGCAGTCTTTAACGCGTTGAGTTAGATTCTCTCACTACTGGTTGGAATATGTTTTACGACACACTTCAATACCATAGAGTCAATTGTGTACTTCTTCACTTATCGTATTAGCCCATTAACTTTAATACTTCATTAAGACTTAACTAATTATTAAGCTTAATCAGCAGAATGGACAAAGTACTCAAACTACATAGGATTTCAGCAATGCTGCGCTCCACTTCAGGCTCTTCGCCCAGATGAATAGTCCGGCGATACACACCCTCTGCTTCACGTGCAAATCTTCTTTCATTAGTTTGTAAAAGGTTACAACTGTCGCGCTATGCCCTTTCGGTATGCATGCGACTTTTGAGGGTTATATTACAGAAATTATGAGTTCCTTTCCGGCGGCTCACAATGCCAATAGACACCTAGTCCTCATGACAACCAAAAGAAGCATGACTAGTCACAAAGCTTCCACAGCAGGAGAAACCATCATTATCGAATCCCCTCCACAACCCTTAACATCTGTACTGGCAACCACCATGGAAATCACCTCCACCCCAATTGACATTCTTCCCTCCCCTGTAGATCCAACATCCCTAGTGCACCCCAACTCACCTCCTTTATCCCAATTCATAGTAAGTATAGCAACTGACGCTAGAGTACCTCTAGTACCCCAAACTCTACCTAAAACCCTTACACCTATTACCCCCATTCCATTTAATCCTTTCCTCACCCTTTCCCTTTCTTCCTTTCCCCTTTCTCCATGACCTATTTTCCCATTTGCTCAACCGATGACTTTATCACCCGTATCCACTCCCAGTCTAGCTACATCGCCTATATCTTCTCATCTACACCAACTAATCCATGAAACCCAACATGTAATCTATTCCTCCACGTTTGTAAATCCCGTATTCACACACACTCACGCACCAACAATCACACCAGTTTTCACCATTAGTTCACTAGATACCACTTCAAGTGATATGGACATTTCACCCCCCACTAGACCACCTCTCACATCCACCACTTCACCACGTAGTCTTACTGTCACATTAGTCCCATTGTTATTTTACCATATGGTTTAGTGGGGGTAGAAGAATAAAAGAGGAGAGAGTCTTTATATTAAGTGACTTTTTATGAGACCAGGAGGATCTCGAATGTGTCTATGAGGAAAAAACGGAATCACTTCTCTGTGTGTGGGTTTTCGCGAATAGGCAGTAGTTGCACTTCTCTGTGAGGGCCGTGAACGTTGATTGCAGAGGAGCTATAGCAATAGTACATGATATTGGTCTCACTAGATCATAGGAGACCACATCTCCTTAGGATTGCGAGTTATCCTTCATAGTTTAGGGAAGATTTATTCTTCCAGTAGAGAATGTGATAGGTGATTTTATCACCATTAGTATCACATACTCATTTTGAGTTTTTTAGGAAGGATAATTCCATCAGTTTAATTGGATCGTATAGATCCATGTACATAGTATGGTTAACAAAGATAGTTCTTTACTATGGATACACATGTATTTACGGTATCATGTCACATCATTGTTGACCATTTTAGTAGAGGGCTTTGACCCTTATTAGGAATTTATTTTCTCCACTCTTCACTACATACACCTTCATTAGTTAGGGGAGATCTGTTCTCCATCTTCATCGGAAGATGTGTAATGAGGGATTATGCATTAGTTATGGAAGAGAGGACTAAATAAATTCATGAGTTTCTCTTTTAAGGAAAGGAGAAAGTGGGAATCAGCTCAGAGATCCATGAGAGATCTCACTTTAGTTCAGTGGTCTCACTTTAGCTCTTGCTCTTTGAGAGAGAAAGAAGGAAAGGAAAACATGATTTCTTCATAGGAGAAGAATAGAGTATGTTTTCTTTTAGTCAGAAGAGGTGTTTGGGAAACATCTCTTAGTCTTTATTTCAAAAGGAATTCATTTACTCTACTTTTTAGTGTAATTTTCCTTCACATGGGAGTCTCTTTCTCCAATAGTTTTGAAGGAAAACATGGAGAACTTATGTACATGTTCTCAATTATGAGTAGAGTAAATGGATTCAACAGAATCTCTTTCAACGAGAAAGGGAAAGTGGAATAGGTTCCACTGCTAGAGCTCTTTTCCTTAGAAGAGATTGAATAGAGAGAGAGAGAGAGAGTTTCACTTTCTCACTTTTAGGTTGTCTAGATAGAAGTGGCACTCTTCTATCAAAGACAAGAGGGAGATCAGTTAATCATGATGGTTAGATTGAGTCTCACTTGTAAACTCTAGAGAGAAGAAGTTATGCTATTTTCAGTGATGGTCCTTGACTAGATGAGATAATCTAGTTATTGATATTAGTTAGATTGGGAGTAGATTGATGATACTTCTCTTTTGAGTTTCCAAGAGATAGGGATATATCTAACCTATTATGGTACCAAAATCTTAGTTGGTGTTACATCATGAGTATGATTAGTAAACATTAGTTAGGAGGATGGGTACTTTGGGATTATCTGAATCTCAAAGGGAATGCTTTCTGCATGAATATGGCAAACTACAAGGAAGAGAATATTTTTGAGTTTGCACTAGTGCCAATAGATGCTCTTCCAATAGAACTAAGTCCAAAGGAAATGGATGACAAACCAAAGACTTCTTGGTTGGTGAAATGTAGAGATTGCATTTTACTACCAAGAAATTCTTATATATGAGCTAGATGATGATCACAAGGTAGTTTAGATTAAACTATTACTTGTGATTATACTCAAGGTTAAGAGTGGTATGAGGGCAATCTATCATTTACTCCTAGATGGGTTTGAAGTCACTTTTTATGGGACTTTGTTCTATACTTCAGAGGATTCTATGGTTTATTAGCTCCATTATGGTATGGCCAAGCTTATAAGTTTGACACTTTTACACTTACTTTACATGCTATTGCTCCAAGGAGGATACATTATATGGACTTAGCTCATTTTCATGATGTTGTATATTATGGGAGTGATAGTTTGGAGGTGCAGTGTACATGGGAGATAGTAGGCACCACTCAGACGGTTTCCCATCTTTGAGATGATCTCATTTGAGGCTTCTTAAGGGGAAGGATATGGGGAAACAACACACAGAGATGACCATGTACATAGAGTACATGGGGTTCAGGGGAGTCCGAGCACTTTCTTCTATCATTATGGACATTTCATCTACATTTTCGAGGGTGAAAATGCTTTCAAGGGGAAGGAAATGTCACATGAGTCACATCGTTATTTTACCATATGGTTTAGTGGGGGTAGAAGAATAAAAGAGGAGAGATTCCTTTATATTAAGTGACTTTTTATGAGACTAAGAGGATCTCAGACGTGGCTGGGAGGAAAAAAACAGAATCACTTCTCTGTGTGTGGGTTTTTGCGAATAGGCGGTAGCTGCACTTCTCTGTGAGGGCCGCGAACGTTGATTGTAGAGGAACTATAGCAAAAGTACATGATACTTACCACACCACATTTTTCAACAGTCACCACGGCATTCACCGTCCATCCCCATTTCCCTTTCCCCCTACATCATCCACCCCACCACCATCAACATCCACCACTACATCATTGCTATTATCACCCAATGTAGATAACGCATTTAATCAGATGTTCACATGCATGAATCAAGTTAGGCAAGAATTCACTTCCCTCAGATGCAATTATCAGGCCTTGCATTAGACTATAGCACAGCTATAGGCACAATTAAACTCATTGACTATAGAGAACACCTCTCTTAACGGACAAAATTAGGAACTATGTGATGCATATCATTCAAAGGAGCTCGAGCTTGAACAAAAAACTAAAGAGGCTCTTACAAAAACAAAACTTCTATGAGTCTGAATTGTACATAATGCAATGCTAACCAGAATTATGGGACTCTTAAGACGACACCTTGTAGTAGCCAAAGAGGAGAACAAAAGATTACAAGAGCAGAATCATGAGAATTTCGAAGCATCCATGGACAAATGTGATGGACCAATGAGTCCAAGTAGGTTTAAAGCAGTCCCATGTGAGACCATGCAGTTACTCTTGGATGATCATGCAGGTCTACTTGAAGATTACGATTCAATCAATGAAGAATATCAACACTTAAAGAGTGAACACACTACTTTACAACTACAAGCACCTATTAAGCAATTCAATGTTCAAGAGGTCATGCTGCTAGAGATCATGGGACAATTAGTCACATTATGGGTGAATGTACTAGAACTACAAGCTCAAGTTCTAGATCAATCAAAGCCTCCTAGAACTAACTCCCCACTAGAGATCCCAGCAGATGAAGAGACAATTTCAATCCCGATAGAGGCTACATATGAAGAAGAATACGAACCACAATCGGCCCTAGGTGGACGAGTCATGATAGAAGGATAGGATACATTTGAACTTCCTACTCGAGCAGGGTGAAAATATGTAGAAGAGCTTAGACAAACCCATCTAGCAAGGGTAGAAGCCCAACTCCATGCGATGGCCCTAATAAAAGAAAAAAAATCTTGCAATTGCCTTATTTTTCTCAACTGGCCCCATGAAGGTATATATCCATAAACAAGCTTCAATACAAACCTTATTTTTTGTACATGGCGGAATACCAGTTGGCGATGACAAGGAAACTAGGAAGAAACCGACTCATGCCACCTAGTTTGAACCAGAAGGCTTACCCTCGAAGGCAAAAAAGGTAAAATCTTTCAGCTCATTTGGTGCAAGGAGGTTTTGCAAGAATATCGAGAGATGATGCATACGTGGACCAAGCCCCCACTACAATTAAAGTAAAATCCGTGCTACAGTCTAGTGCCACAACATTGCTCCTAGACTGCACTTGCTACTAAAGTTCAAAATAATAAGCAATGCTAGGATTGGCTGAGTTATCCTTACTTAATACCACTGTGCGGCCCTCCAACAATAGGCTACATTATGGCAACCATATGCCACTGGCTCCCCCGACTTCATGGCATGATCAACATAGGTGCGCAAATGACCATTAAAATCTTTGACATGATGCAAACATTGTTTAAAATCTTTCACTAATTCAAAGCACCACACATCAACATCCTAGGTTTTGAACATGGCAATCGAGACCTTGCATATGATATGAGCACAATGCCATCGATCAGTGTGTGTTACTCATGGCACTATCGGATCAAATATTTACCTACCTGCTACAAAATGACGTTTGAAGAAATGGTTATGATAGGATTTTCAGAATATCACTATGAAGTCTTCATCAATCGAACGACATATCTGTTGCTGTTGTTCACCTGTGAATAGCTAATGTATTCTAAACAATATCGGCTCCCCCCATCAGACGAACCTCAGGCTATCAACTCGGAGAAATTAGAAGCTGATCTAGCATGAGGTATTCACATAGAAAATCACACCCTAGCCCAACATTCCTTGCAAACCTACATTACGTAGACCCTATCACAAGAATCTATTAGGGACAATAGACGTGAAAGGGAGGGGGTGTTGGCAGTACCTACAGTAGTAGCCACAGGCATCAATGCAAAGGTAGCATGTAAAGACGAGAATGCAGTGAGTTGTGGGGACCAGACACTTCATTTTTCTCAAGAAATATACTTCATGATATTCTTTTCAAACTTCAAACAATGATTATTATCACCCCTATAGCATATGTACCATAAAACATCCAACTTTATATTTAGCAGCTTCATTTTCTGCAAGCTAAGGATTCCTCAAGCTTGAGTAGCCTATATAGAACAATCATACCAATTTTGATCATGTTTAAACTTTATTTGGACCCCCAAATGACCCTAAGAACTTATTTTTTAATTATGCCCGACACTAGATATGAAACCAATTAAAACTAGTCTAGAATCTACAAAAAAAGCTAGAGAGCTCATTTTTTAGGTTAGCTTGTTGGAGATTAGAGCTTGTTTTGAGTTGTAAGAGTCTTTTTTCAGTAATAGAGCTTGTCCATGACCTTCCATTGTTTCTCTCTTATCTCTACCGTGTGTGTGTGCATGTATGTGTGTGTGCATTCTGGTGCTTCTCACCATCACCTTTACTCATCTCATCCATTCTTGATCTTCATATCACTCCTATCTCTTCCACAGATTGACAATTAAGGAAGTAGAAATTCTTAGCATGGAGCTTATCCTAGCATAGAACAACACATACCTTACAAGTTTAATGCATATTTTTCTCGATGATGTTTCTATCTTAGGTGAGAAAATTGACCACTTGCACCATCTGTGACTCTGTTATCTCAAATGTAGAGAATATGGATTGCGCATCGATCTAGATAAGTCCGTTTTGATTGTTTCTTGTGGTAAGCTACTTATTCATATTATCTCTTGACAAGGCATTTAGGTTGATCCTGACAAGGTTAAGGTGAAAACCATGCCAATGAATTTTCTAGGTCAAATTCATTGGCATGGTCACCACCTTTGTTGACTTGCACACCTTACTATTCTACTTACATGCTTAACCACGATGCCCCCATGTGAATTCCAACAGACATATGAATGTCAAACCATTTTCTTGTGCCTTACAAAAATCTTGATGCAAACCCCTATCCTCTAGGCACCAAAGTGGGATTTCCCCTTTTATGTCTTTATGGATGCCTCTGATATTGTCATTGACAATGTTCTTATGTGCATGTTGGATAAATGGTATCAACCAGTCTATTATGCTAGTCACCAATTGGCCCTAGCGGAGCAAAACTATTTAGCTACTGAATGTGAATGTTTAGGCCTTATTTATTCCATCATGAAATTTTGATATTATCTATTAGGATAGAAGTTTACCTTTCATGTAGATCACTCATCTGTTACTTACTTAGTATGTAAAAAGAACTTGGGGGGTTGATTAGCTCGTTGGTTGTTATTGCTCCAAGAATATGACTATGATGTCATTCATCACCCTAGGTCTTCCCATGCTATGGCTGACTTTATGTCTTAGTTGCATTTTAGTGAATCAGCTATTGGAGTAGATAACTCTTCTCCTAATATTTATGCTTCTTAGCCTAGAACTTTTCTTATGACATGGGATATCTCCATCTCTTATTATGATACACTAATTACCTTTATAACTATGAGTTGTCCTCTTGATAACCTCCCTACCACCGCTTGTAAAAAATGTGCCCTATATAGTCATGGACTATGTTGCATTTATTCACTCGAATAATGAAAAATACCAAATAAGATCAAAAAATTAAACATTTTTCGAATATCCTCGAATAAAAATTCGTATGCACTCTTTTTTTGATCGATAATCTTTCGATCGAAAAGATTTTTGATCGAAAAGATTTTTGATTGAAAAAATTTTTTATTGAAAAACTCTTCGATCGAAAAGGTTTTAGATTGGACACATTTTAGATTGAAAAGGTTTTAGATTGAAAAGTTTTAGATCTAAAAAGTTTTAGATCTAAAACGTTTTAGATCTAACAAGGTTTAGATCTAAAAAGTTTTAGATCTAAAAAGTTTTAGATCTAAAAGATTTTAGATCAAAAGGCTTTTAAATATATTTCATCAATAAGAGGTACATAAACACTCATTTTTTTTACTATGTGCTTGCGTAGATTCACAAGGGATAATACAAGATGCCTTTTTTTTATAGTCAAACATGATATCATATATAATCCACTTCCTTTATTAAAGAATATGAACAATTTGTTGATCACAATCTGAAAGGAAGCACATTATGTAAAAGTCTAAAATGTAAATTCCATGGATCTCTTTCCCATGATTTCCATTTTTAATCTATATTCTTATATACAACACACATAGCTCACACATGTAGTCTTCCACTACTTTATATATTCTCTTCAAACCACATCAAAAATTTTCAAGTTCCCTATATCCAGACATGTTCTTCACTATTGTGTTAAGTGGGAAATTTCTCAGACCTCTCCATATTTTTTAACCTCCCAGTGGATATCTTCTATTTATTGGCTCCATATTCTAGATATTATATTCATTAGCCAAATTACTTTGAAATAATACACGGTCATTTGAGCATGCATGATCGCAGTCATAATCAAGGAAAACTATACCCCAAGCCATTCTTTCTTATCTTCTTTATGTCCACATGTTGTTTCCTCTAGTAAAATATTTTGTCGCATCTACATATCCACCTTCTCAATTAAGAATCAACGTGTTCACAAACTTTTCTATCTATCTATCTATCTATCTATCTATCTATCTATCTATCTATCTATCTATCTATCTATCTATCTATCTATCTATCTATCTATCTATCTATCTATCTATCTATCTATCTATCTATCTATCTACCTATCATAAAACCCTAAACCATAAACCCTAAACCCATAATCATAAACCCTAAACCCTAAACCCTAAACTCTAAACCCTAAATCCTTAACCCTAAACCGTAAACCCTAAATCCTAAACCCTAAACCCTTAGGCCTAAACCCAAAACCATAAACCCTAAATCCTAAACCCTAAACCGTAAACCCTAAATCCTAAACACTAAACACTAAATCCTAAACCCTAAACCACTCATCCTAAACCCTAAACCCTATATCCTAAACTCTAAACTGTAAACCCTAAACCCTAAACTCTAAACTCTAAACCCTCAATCATAAACACTAAACCCTAAATCCTTGACCCTAGAACCCTTAACTCTAAACCCTAAACCCTAAACTCTACGCCATGTATCTTAAACCCTAATTCCTAAACCCTAAATCATAAACCCTAAACCTTAAACCATTAATCCAAAGCCCTAAACCTTAAACCCTAAATCCTAAAGTCTAAACCCTAAACCCTAAACCCTAAATCCTAAACCCTAAACCATAAACCATTAATCCTAAACCATAAACCCTAGACCCTAAAACCCTAAACCATAAACCCTACACTGTAAACCCTAAACCTAAACCCTAAACCTAAACCCTAAAACCTAAACCTAATCCCTAAACCTAAACCCTAAACCCTAGAGCCAAAACCCTACACCATAAACCCTAAATCCTAGATCTTAGATCCTAGATCCTAAACCCTAAACCCTTTAAACCATAAACCCTAAACCTTAGAACCTAAATCATCAACCCTAAACCCTGAACCTTAAGCTCTAAACTCTAAACCCTTAACCCTAACCCTTAACCATAAACCCTTAACCCCAAACCAAAAACCCTAAACCCTAATCCCTAAACCTAAACCTTAAACATGAAACTCTAAACCATATACTCTAAATCCACAAGCCCTAAAACCTAAACCCTTAACCCTAAACTCAACAACCTAAATAATAAACCATAAACCCTAGACCCTAAACCCTAAAACCTAAACTCTAAACTCCAAACCTTAAACTCTAAAAACTAGACATTAAACCCTAATCCATTAGCCCTAAAGCCCAAACCATAAACCCTAAACCCTACGATCGAAATCATAAACCCTAAACTCTAAAGCCTTAATCGTAAACCCTAGACCCTTAACCTTAAACCCTAAGCCATAAATCCTAAAGCCAAAACCCAAAACCCTAAGCCCTAAACCATAAATCTAAACCTTAAACTCTAAACTCTTAAACCCTAAGCTCTAGAACTTAAACCCTAAATCCTAAATCATAAACCATAAACCCTAAACCCTAAATCTCAAACCCTAAGCCTTGAACCTCAAACCCTAAATCTTAAACCCTAAACCCTAAGACCTATTCCCTAAACCCTTAACCTAAAGCATTAAACCTAAAACCTAAGACAAAATCCCAAAAACCTAAACCCTAAACCCTAAATGCTTAATCTTTAATCCTAAACCATCAACGCTTAACCCTAAACCTTATATCTAAAACCCTAACCCCTAAACTCTAAACCCTGAAATCTTGAACCCTAACCTCTAACCCCTAAATGCTAAACCCTAAACGTGAAAAGCTAAACCCTAAGCTCTAAACCCTTTACCCTAAACCCTTAACCCTAAACCACAAACCTTTTAGATGATTCTCGGCTTTGTACATTTAGATGATCCTCCCATCAATAAAAATGAGGTTCATAAATTCAAGTTTGTATTAGAACTTACTACATATAAGAATATAATCCAAATAATAGATGTAGATAAGTTACTTAAAATTCTTAGAAATATCTATGGAAATAGTTTTAACTTATCCGAGAGTGATGGCTTTTGATCATTTAGAAGTGGATTGATATAATTGAATATATATGTGAATCAAAAATCGTTTTTTTTTGTTTTAAATTTAAATATTATGTTAATATTATATAGTTATTTCTTTCAGTTGAAGTGTTATGGTGTTTTGTGTAGCGATAGTATGGATTGTAATGTACAATGATGGATTTCAATAATTAACATATATAATTATATGATATGGATTTTAATTTGAATGTTATGATGTGGATGATGTTGATTTAATGTTAATTCAAAGATTATGATATGGGTTGATATAGTAGTGATGATATGAATTTCAAAAGTTAAGATGTTTAGTGCTATAATATGGATTTTAATTCAAATGTTATCATGTGGATGATACCGATTGAAGATTAATTTAAATATTATGATATGGATTGATATAGTAGTGATGATGTGGGCTTGAAAAGTTAGTATGTGCAATGATATTATATGGATTTTAATTCAAATGTTACCATGTGGATGATGTCGAATGATTTTCAATTTAGAAATTAAGATGTGTACTTATATTATGTGGATTTTGATTCAAATCTTATGATTTGGAGTGTCATGATGAAATCGTATGATGAATGATAAATTGTTACTATATTATTTGATATAATGTAGTTTTAAAAGTAAAAAATTAAAAATTCCAAATATGAATAATCAACCTAATCATGTTAAACCCAAAAGAATTTTAGACGAATAAAATACAATATAAAAACTTTTCTATCTAAAAAATTTTAAATAAAAAATATTTTCATTCTAAAAGATGTTTAATCGAAAATATTTTTGATCTAAAATGTTTTCAATCTAAAACCTTTTCAATCTAAAAACTTTTCAATCTAAAATATTTTCGATCGAAAATATTTTCCATCAAAATTTTTCTAATTGAAAGCACTTCAATAAAAAAATCTCCGAATTGTTGTGCAAAAAATATTTGGACTTGTACGAATAAGCTGACATGGCACCGAATAATTCAATTAAATAGTAAGGGGTCATCAGAAAATTTTGTAATTATTCACAAATAAGCGAATCATTGAATAAGGAATAATGCAACCTAGGTCATGGATTCTGCCTTATTGTTGGTCAACTTTACTACATCGACCCATCAGAGGCTTAGCTATGGTGTGTGCCAAACCATGAAGTTCCTTCGGTGCTATTTTTGGCACATATTAAAGATTTGAAGGAGTAGATGATTTATGCAAATGAAATCTTGCTAGAAAGTTTGCTTGCGTAGAGTGTTCTTAATGGTCTTCTATATTCATATTAAAGTTTTTCTTACACTATTTGATTTATGATGAAAGGTAGTCCAAATGCCTTAACATTTGAGGAATTAGTCTCCTTTTTGTTGCAGGAAGATCAGCCCACACAAAATAGGTGCATTGTGCATGTTGTAGAACAAGTTCTCCTAGCTAATCAGAAGTTCAAAGGTAAATGGAGTTCATCTATTACTAAGCAAAAATTTGCTAATGCCACACAATCAAAGAAGGGAGACAAAGACAAGAAGAAAACATAAAATCATTTTTTTTTTGCAAATATTGTAAAGGAAATTATCATGACATAAAGATTTTTCCAAATTTGGATCCAAAAGCATCAAAGATGAAAGGGGTTGGAATGGTTGTTGTAGAGGCCTCTACACCTAAAATAGAGTCTACTTATCTTGTTTAGAATGAAGAATGGGCATTTACTACTATATGCAAGTACGACCCATCTTCTCATGAGTAGTGTATGTATTCACTAGACCCAGATGTTTGGTACTTTGATATTGGTGCAACAAAACATATTACCTCATAAAAAAGTTTCTCTAGTTCACTTGAGTTTGCCCCTATAGGGAATACTATCACATTTGCTAACAACTCATCTTATCCTATAAATGGAATTGGTAGGATTATTCTTTCTACTAAGAAGTGTTCTTTCACATTATCAGATTTTTTCTATGTATCACTGATCAAGAAAAATATGTTGTCAATTTCAGCATTAGCCAAGATTAACTTGGTTGTCAAATTTATTGATGATAGATTCACAATTCATGATCTATTAAATGGTGATGTTATTATTGCTTCTAGAATTCTATGTCATCTTCTATATGATGCTGTAGATTATGAAAAATCAATGGATGACTCAACATGTGCAGCTCAAGATTTTTAGGCTATCTCATATGCAAAGCTTATTGTTCATCTAAATTTTGTTAGTTTGTTATGCTTGTAGAAATCGCAAATGGTGTCCTCTCTACCCAAACTTGAGGCACCTTGTAAACATGTCTATGAAGGTTGTATTTTGGTTAAAATTTAGCGTTCATCTTTCCGAAAAGATGGTTCAATTCGATTATGCATCAATTGCAGCTTCTTCATAGTGATGTTTTTGGTCCTCTGTAGACACCTTCCTTTGGGAACCACCTTTACTTTGTGAATTTTATTCATGATTTCTCCAAACATCCATGGGTGTATCCATGGAAAGAAAAGTCCAAATTGTTTATGTGCCTCAAACAATTTCTAGTTATGGCTGAAAATATGTTAGCATGTAAATTGGGCACCCTCCACTTTGGTCGAGGAGAATAAATATCTTCTGATTTTAATGCATTTTTGGCTGAGCATGGGATAAATCATCAATGTATAATGCCATATACACCTCAACAAAATGGAGTCTCAAAGAAAGAATAGGACTCTCATGGAGATGGCAAGGTGTATAGTCAAAAGTCTGCTTTTACCAACATAGCTTTTGGTTAGGCTATTATGTGTGTAGCATATGTACATAATAGGTGTCCCACCAAAGCACCGCAATCTATCACTCCATATGAGCCTTGGCATGGTCACAAGCCAATTGTTTCTCACTTGTGTGTCTTTGATTATCTAACATATGCATTAGTTTCTGAACAACAACATGGGAAATTGGATGATAAAGTAGTGAAATGTATTTTTTTTGGTATAGACTAAACACATTTTGGCTAGTCCTGATTTGTTTTTTGTGCAAGATGCAATTCATCCATTACTTTAATGTACCAAAGAGACTTTAGTTAGCTAGTCAAGTGCTAGTCAAAATCAAGAAATTTATAAGCCTTTGTTGGTTCCACATGATGATGCAGATCATTCCATTTCTGATGCAAATTTACATGATGCACTTTTTCATGAGATGACTGATATAGAGGAGGCAAAAATTATGCCTAAATGGTTGGTGTAGACTTTGCGAGATAGAAAATTAGATGCATCTTTATCATATCGTAATCGTATAGGTTCTCATAGTGCTTCTTTTGCATCAGATTGCTATACAACGGCTACCTCTAATCTTTGTGATGAGAACGGTCATGTTTCTTTTGATGAGAAAAAAATTCAATAAATTGGATGGTTGCTATGAAATCAAAATATGATGCTATTATGAAGAATGGTACTTGGTCTTTATGTGAATTGCCTCCAGGAAAAAAGGCCATTGACACTAAATGGTCATACAAGTTCAAACATAAGCCGGATGGAATAGTCGACATGTATAATGCTAGGTTTGTTGCAAAAGGTTATGCTCAAGAGAGAGGCATTGATTTTGTTGAGACATTTGCACCCACTTGATGAATGACCACCATTCACAGCATCTATGCACTTGCAACTCATCATAGTTGGAGTGTACATCAGTTGGACATTAAAACTGCAATTATGAATGGTGACTTACATGAAGAAGTGTATGTATTTCAGCCCCGTGGTTTTGTGTGAAAAGGGCATGAAAACAAGTATGCAGGTTGAAAACGGCATTCTATTTTTTGAAGCAAGCACCATGTGCTTGGTATGAAAAGATACATTCCTATAACTTGATTGCACATGGTTTTTGGAACAATCCAAGTGAGAGAACCTTATATGTTAAGCATGCAGATGATGTAATTTTGATCATTGTTGTGTATGTTGATGGCATGCTTCTTGCTAGTCCTAATGAGAAGCATATTGCTGAATTTAAGGATGATTTGCATGCCTCTTTTGAGATGTCATATTTGGGGCATTTGTATCATCATTTGGGCATTTAGTTAATGCAAGTTGATGGCTTTGATTGGTATTCAACTACTTGGATTGTTTTATCCCAAGGGAGGATCATCAATGCCAGATTTACATGCTTTTTTGACTCAAATTGGGCAAGTTGATATGACACTCGTGTGTTCATCAGTGGTTTTTGCTTCATGCTTGGTAGCTCATGCATATCTTGATTGAGAGAAGTAACCTATTGTGGCCATTTCTAGTTGTGAGGCTGAGTATAGGACAACTTTTACAATGATTGTTGACTATGTGTGGCTCAGATGCCTTTTGGCTAATTTGGATGTTGGTCAGTCTTATAGCACCACCATCTTCATTGACAGTCAAAGTACATTGGTAGTTGCAAGGAACCCTATGTTCCATGCTCGCAAAAAGCACATTGAGGTGCACTATCATCATTTCAAGGAGAGGTTTTATGTTGGAGATATGATTTTGGCATATGTTCCCACATAGGATAACATTGTAGAAGTTTTCACAAAGGCTCTACCTAGGGATAATTTAAAAGCTTTTTGCAAAGCTTTGGGCTTACTTCGTTTTGTGGATTGATCTCTTTCCACATAGCTTGGAACTTCCTTATACTTGAGTGCCATCTCCTTGTTCATCGCATCACTCCTAGGGGGGATTTGTTGATATATTTTGTAGTCATGTGTGTGAACACACTTAGTGTTGTCAGGATCTTGCTCACGCACAAACAGAGGTTACGAACACAGAAAACACACAGAAGAATAGACGCAACAAGAGACGATACCGAACACAGTATTGGGTGCAATCTCCCCCCATGCACTCTGTTTCGACAGTCCACAGAGTGCATGTATTTATAGGAATTTTAATTACGTCGAAAGAGTGGTTACATGAGAGCGGCTTCGAAAAGCAAGCGTGAAACTAAAAGTTGGTAACTTTTACAGAAAGCCATTGCTTTCAATAACAAAAACTATGGTCTACAATGACCATTATTCTAACCATTACTTTTCTAACTGTTTCTAACAATAGAACCTTTTACGACGGTTTATTTACAAAGTAAATAAATTATAATTCAGATTATTGATGTCCGCCCTTTCACGCCTTGCACGCTTCTCACAAACCTTTAGTTGCTGTATCAAAAACATCAAAAACACATTAATACATTAATAATTTAACACTCTAACAATGCATTGGTCAATAATAATTTAACACTCCAACAATGCATTGTTCAACATTTTCCATGTTTCAATCCAATAATGCATTGTTCAACATATTCATGTTATACTCCAACAATGCATTGTTCAGCATATTCCATAAGTTATAACATGCCCCTCAGTTGAAAAAGCAACTGACCTGAGTTGATAAAATAATAAACATGGATGGCCAGTCACATGTTTCATCACTGAATAAAAAAAATAGGCATGTGCCATGTAAAAACACATGCATGGAAATGTTCATGGAGCTGTGACATTAATGTGTTTGTGTATGATATGCAGATATTAAGTGGTCATAATGAGGTATTAATTGTGTTTTATGTATCCATTGACATTCTTCAATAGAGTGATTTTTGTACTTAACCAAATATCGATGATATTGAGTACCTGGGCGTGTATAGCACTCTTGACTTTTCCTAATGTGCTCGTGAACATCATGAAGTATAGAAACGTGATCATGAGCAATAGAATCAGCCATCAGAATGTCGGTTTGGGTGAGCGACATGGGAGTGGGAAGCTTTTTACCAAAAACAATTTCAAAAGGTGCACGACCAGTAGTGGTGTGTGCAGTGTTATTGTAAGCAAATTGAAGTAATGGAAACTTTTCATCCCAGTTATTAGGATTATCTAATGAATAACAATGCAATAAATCAAGAATAGTACTGGTTGCAGCTTCACTTTGTCCATTACTTTCAGGATGAAATGCAGAACTAAAATCTATTTTAGAACCAAAATGTTGAAATAAGGCAACCCAAAAATGATTACAGAATCTAACATCACGATCAGATAACATTACTTTAGGAAATCCATGATGTGGGAAAATGAATTTAATGAATAATTTTGCAGCTTGAGGTGCATTCAAAGTTTTTCTACATGGAAGGAAATATGCATATTTACTAAACCTATCAACGATTGTCCAAATCATATCATTATGTGATGAAGTGATGGGAAAACCTGTGATAAAATCCATATAGATTTGTTCCCATGGTTCATTTGGAATGGGAAGTGGCATTAATAATCCAAATGGTTTACCATGATGACGTTTGACACGCTGACATACTATGCATTGAGAAACATAATGTGCAATATCTTTTTCCATGTGTGGCCAAAATAAGAAATCTTTGCAAGCAGAAATGGTGCTTTGTATGCCTCTATGACCCATGTAAGACAGTTCATGCATTTCTTTAATGACAAAATCTTTAAAAGCTTGGGTTATGCACAATCTATGTTGAAAATAGAGAAAACCATTATGAAATGTATAATGTTCATCAGATAAAGATGCACCATTATTGAAGTCATGCCATGCACGTGAAAAATACAAATCAGGTGCATAAGTGGAAACCATTTCTTGAAAAGAATGTATTTGGATGGCAGAAATATTATTCAAAACAACAGAGTGCGAAGGAAAACGAGTAAGAGCATCAGCCACAACATTAGCTTTACCAGGCTGATATTATATCATGGGTTGGAAATTTTGAATGAATTATGCCCATTTAAGATGCTTATCAGAGATTAACGGCTGATTTAATAAATGCTTAATAGTCTGTTGATGGGTTTTGATTAAGACCTCAGAGCCCATAAGATAGTGTTTCCAAATTCGCAAAGCATGCATATCTGCTAACAATTCTTTACCATACGTACTATAATTCTATTTTGAGGGCTTCAACTTTACTCTCAAATGCAATGGGATGGTCATTTTGCATTAAAACACCACCTATTCCTGAACCTAGCATTAGTAACGACATGAAAGGGTTGTGAAAAATCAGGTAATTGTAAAACAGGTGCATGTGAAAGTGCTTGTTTCAGTTTGTCAAAGGACTGTTGTTGGGTAAGTTCCCATAAAAATTTTATTTTCTTTTTCAACAACAAGGTAAGAGGCAATGCTAAATAAGAAAAATTTCGAACAAACTTCCTATAGAAACTAGCCAACCCAAGAAAAGAACGAACATCATTGACTGATTGTGGTGTAGGCCATTCTACTATAACTCTAATCTTTTTCGGATCCACATGCACACCTTCACTTGAAATAATATGTCCTAAATATTCTAGCTTACGTTGAAAGAAGTAACTCTTTTCATGAATAGCATAAAGTGTGTTCTCTCGTAACAAATGAAAAATTGTTTCAAGATGCTTTTCATGTGCACTATCATTCTTACTGTAAACAAGTATATCATCAAAGAATACAAGAACAAAAGCTTGGTAATCAAGAAAAATATTGTTCATCATTCGTGCAAATGTAGCAGGGGCATTAGTAATTCCAAAGGGAATTACCATAAATTCATAATGGCCAGTTTGAGTTCTAAATGTAGTCTTAAAAATATCACTTTGTGTCATACAAATCTGATGGTAACCCGATTTTAGATCAATTTTACTAAAGACACGAGCTCCTCATAACTTATCTAAGAGATCATCCATTCGAGGAATAGGATATCTATTCTTTATTGTGATCTTGTTAAGGGCTCTATAATCAATGCACATGTGATAAGTTTTATTCTTCTTCTCTACTAAGAGAACTGGTGCTCCAAATGGGGAAGAACTAGGACTTATAAGTCCTTTCTATAGTAGGTCTTTTACTTGGTTTTCTATTTCCTTTTGGTGTAGTGGGCCATGTCTATAAGGTGCTTTATGAGGAGGAGAACTACCAGGGACTAAATCTATGCTATGGTCATAGGATCCTCGAGATGGTGGTAGTTCAGAGTGATACTCAGACATAAAAAAATCCTTATAAGTACTCATGAAAGGTTCATATGCATCAGGAAGTGTATGAGTATAATCATTGATGACATTGACAAAAACAATGCATGAATTGAATCCTTTCCTAAATGCACGCTTTACTTGAGTGTGACTAATCAATGGAAACGGCTGGAAATCATGTCGTGCAAACAAAGTAATGATTTGACCTTTGAATTCAAAGTTAGAGGTATGTGTATGGTAGTCAATACGTGGGTTATAATGGTGACGAAAAGGAATACCTAGTATAACATCGTAAGATTGCAAAGGTGCAATTAAAAATGTTCGTGAATCAACATATGAGCCTATGCTAATCGTAACATTTTGCACTTCTCATGTTACATTATAACGACTACCTTGAAATGCAGCTTTCACTTTATACAAGGAAGGAAACGTTTGTAATTGAGTTCTTTTACTAATAAATGTGAAATGAAGTCATGTGAACTACCATCGTCATGTAGAATTTTAACTAGTTTGTTATTTATAGTACCTTGCATGTAAAGTAGAGAGTGAATAGAGATATCGTTACCCAAGGTACTTAAGTCCTTCTCCAATGATTCCTTTGTCCAAACAGGAGGATTTTCTTCATTATGGACCTCCATGTTATGCAATTGAGCTGTAGCCGATTTCATGTGAAGAGGTCGCAATCTGCACATTATTTTTGTATGTCCAGGTTTACCACAATTCCGACAAGTGATTCGTGGTCACTTCTGTTGGGCATCCACTGCTGAAGTTTGAAGGGTAGGTGATTTGGTTGGTTGGAGAGATGAAGCAACAAGTGGAGTTGAATTACTATAATCCTTCATGGTGCTCTTGGACCCTTAAGGTAGTGCTTTCCTCTCAGGATGTACCCTCAGGGAATGTACCCTAGCAAAAAAGTACCCTGTCTGGATGTACCCTGATGTACCCTGACAGGATGTACCCTGACAGGATGTACCCTATCTAGATGTACCCTGGTGTACCCTGAGAAGTGTACCCTGATACAATGTACCCTGAAATGCGCCGCGTCGCGTAGCACCGTGCCGCCTTGAAAACTGCAAGTTATGTTAAATTTAAGGGGAGAGAACTTGAGTATCAACACCAAGAGATGGTGAAGTGGTTAAAGTACTTCCCTTGAAAGTAGGAGGTTGTGGGTTCAAATCCTCCTACCTTAGGGAATCTAAACCTCTCTATTGCCACTCAAAATTAAAATTGCCTCGTGCGTAGCCAACGGCTGCCAACGGTCCCCAAGGGAGCCTTGGGTGCCAATGTTGCCAATGTTGCTAATGTATTGCCTAAGTTCTTTGCCTTAGTCGATGCCTTGGAGTAAGCCGAAGGAGTAAACGTAGGTGAAAACGTAGGTTCTGGTTCTGGAATTGGAACAAAAACAAGAATTGGAACCGGAGACAGAGACGAACACGGAATCGGAATCGGAATCGCGAACAGAGAATAGAAAACAGAGACCCTCTGTATTGATGCGTGCAGAGCTCTGATACCACTATTGTCAGGATCTTGCTCACGCGCAAACAGAGGTTACGAATGTAGAAAACACACAGAAGAATAGACGCAACAAGAGACGATACCGAACACAGTATTGGGTGCAATCTCCCCCCATGTACTTTGTTTCGACAAGCCACACAGTGCATGTATTTATAGGAATTTTGATTACATCGAAAAGAGTGGTTACATGAGAGCGGCTTCGAAAAGCAACCGTGAAACTAAAAGTTGGTAACTTTTACAGAAAGCCATTGCTTTCAATAACAAAAACTGTGGTCTACAACGACCCTTATTCTAACCATTACTTTTCTAATTGTTTCTAACAATAGAACCTTCTACGAGGGTTTATTTACAAAGTAAATACATTATAATTTGGATTATTGATGTCCGCCCTTTCACGCCTTGCACGCTTCTCACGAACCTTCAGCTGCTATATAAAAAACATAAAAAACACATTAATACATTAATAATTTAACACTCTAACAATGCATTGGTCAATAATAATTTAACACTCCAACAATGCATTGTTCAACATTTTCCATGTTTCAATCCAACAATGCATTGTTCAACATATTCATGTTATACTCCAACAATGCATTGTTCAACATATTCCATAACTTATAACACTTAGGACCACTAAGGAACTTTTTTTCCTCTTAGGAGGTTTTTTCCCGTAACTTGTATAACCCTAACAAGTTACTTATCGTGTACATTCTCTTTGTAATACATTCAGTATTATGTTGTGCTCCAAGTTTCTTCTTCTTCCTTGTGACGTTCATGTGCTTCGGTAGATCTCAAACTACAACAAAAATGACCAATCGGTGATATGAAGACTGTATCAACAAGATGAAACTACATGCACCTACAACAAGAGAGAGGCAAGCACGCACATAGTTGCATACATACATGCATGCATGCACACACACTCAGAGTTGGCAAGGGGCTATGTGCTCTACAAAAATCTTTTATTGCTCAATATAAGAGTACAAATCTCATAAGAGTTCTAGAATCAACAATCCAACCTTTATGAATGAGAACCCTTTCACTTATATATACTTTTTAAGAGCTATATCCACATTGTGGTGTTCGGCTTAGTTTTAGAAATATGTCCATGAGCTATTTGAAGGCCCAAAAGGCTATTAGAAAATATTGAAATTTTTTGTTTCTATCTTATTTGAAGCTAAGATACTACTCTGATTTTACAATGTTGGCCTATTTGTTGCAAGAAATAGAAATTTATGCAAAAAAGGCATTTTTACATGTTTTTTGCATACGAAAATGGGAAAAACATCATCTAAGGAGGGATTTTAGATGGGAAAGATTAATAGATCCCTTCCTCCTTTTCTTCTGTGCTTGTGCTTCCCTTTATATGCATTCTTCATCCTTTCATTGAGCTTTGACCTCTTTGACTTGCAACTTTTAGGGCAAATCTTGAGCTTGCTCCAACAAGAGGTAATATATATGGTTGCATCACTATCAAACTACCAAAAATCTAAGTCCATAATAGAGATACAATGATTGTAAGTTGATAGATCATAATTACATTATGTAGTTAATGTGCACTCCTCATTTTGAATTAAGTTGGGACTTCTCACCTCTTTCTTCTTTGCCTCTTTAGAAAGAACTTTAAGATAATTCTTTATGACATGATCATGTGCCCTTAAATATTTGCAAAACCATTTCTACATATGCACTTTCTTTTCATGTTTGTCTTTCTCATAAAATCCATTGATAATAGTTTGGAGGCAAGCATGCACATCGTTGCATATATGCATGCATGCACACACACTCACGAGTAGGCATGGGGCTATGTGCTCCAAGAAGATCTTTTATTGCTCAATACAAGAGTACAAAGCTCATAAGAGTTCTAGAATCAACAAGCCAACCTTTATAAATGAGAACCCTTTCACTTATATAGACTTTTTAAGAGTTATGTCCACATTTTGGTGTTCGACTTCGTTTTAGAAATAGTATCCATGAGCTATTTGAAGGCCCAAAAAGTTGTTATGAAATTATGAAATTTTTTGTATCTATCTTATTCGAAGCTAAGATACTACTCTGATGGCCTATTTGTTGCAAGATATAGAAATTTATGCAAAAAGGCATTTTTACATGTATTTTGCATTAAAAAATGGGAAAAACACAATCTAAGGAGGGATTTGAGATGGGAGGGATTAGTAGATCCCTTCCTCCTTTGCTTTGGTGCTTTTGCTTCCCTTTAAATGCATTCTTCATCCTTTCATTGAGCTTTGACCTCTTTGACTTGCAATATTTAGGCCAAATCGTGAGCTTGCTCCAACAAGAGGTAATATATCTGGTTGCATCACTACCAAACTACCAAAAATCTAAGTCCACAATAGACATACAATGATCGTAAGTTGATAGATAATAATTACATTATGTAGTAAATGTGCACTCTTCATTTTGCATTAAGTTGGGAGACTTAGCCTTAGAAGAGAATGTGTCTACAAAAACCATTTTGACCTCTTTCTTCTTTGCCTCTTTAGCAAGAACTTTAAGATAATTCTTTATGACATGATCATCTTCCTTAAATATTTGCAAAACCATTTCTATATATGCACTTTCTTCTTATGTTTGTCTTTCTCATGTTAGTGAGGAAGTACATTAACCATGTTCCTTTGAATAATGACAAAAGCTTAATCCAAAATATATAATAAGGACCTATTTTTTATTGAACTTATTTTAGTAAAAAAAAAAGAAAATTAATCTTCAAATGTGAAGCCAATTAGGTTACTTTTCATCATCAATTAATGATTAGAAGAAAAACTCTAATAAGAATAGGAAATCCATTGATAATAGTTTGGATAGTCAAGCTATCAAGAAAAAAATTAGTTTGCAATAATCAATTGCTTGGTCAAATCTCAAACCTTTATGAGAAAACTCTCCAAAGAACTAATATTTCCAAGGAAGTCAACAGATTTTTCTTGATATAGGTGGAAAGATTATCATAAGCATCTTTAATTATTGAGAAAGAGTGATTATGAACATAATGGTAAATTTTTAATAGATAAATCAATAGGCATGTGCACGTGTGTCTCTTCCACCCATTAAAGTTTCTTAATAATATTTAAAGAATGGAGTTGCAAAAGGACTTGAAACCGTTATTGTATTGGAACCCAAACTTGTTACATTCTCAATGCAACCTCCATCAAACACATTTCAAACATTTGTATTTATGATAGGGAGTATTTCAACACCCATCAGAATAATCCATGATCCCTTTGCAACTAGTACATGGAAAATTATATATGCTGATAGTGAATAGTTAGAACAATCTCATGTACCTTAAGTAATCAACATACAAAATACGTCGTTGTTCTTAGACATGGCTAATGACTATACGTTGATGCAAAAATTGATAGTTTTTAAAACCAATTTAGCAAAATGTTAGGACACTTGTATTGGTGAACAAAAACCCAAAAAAAATTGTTACAAAAGAAAACCATTTATTGTCAAACCAATATGATAGTGCATTTAGAGGCCAAAGCAAATCTTAGATTAATTTTTGAGCTACACAACAAATCCCATAGTTGTCATCTACGTATGCAACACCATATGAATGCTCACCAACTATATACAAATATAAGAGATTGAATGTGGTTTCTTTTGAGACAAAAGACAAGGAAGTAAATTAATAAAGGTATGTTACACTATATGGAGGGGAAAGATCCCATATTTCATTCGCCCTCTTCGGACCGTCCAAAATGAAAAGAGCTCAATATAAGAGGGAAATAGTACATTTCTTGGAACTTACATGAGGACATCTTTGAAACAAATATGGGAAAAAATTACCTAACTATACTAAGAGATAAAAACATGAGAAATATGTCAATAGAGTACAAAGAGAGGAGTACATTTCTCCATTTTCTAGGAGGTGCTTTTATATGATATGTTTGAGGGCTACATCATTATAGGCAACATCTTTTATTGCATGGATGCTCTAAAGACCTGATTTGTGAACAACCGATATGAAGGAGAACATGTAATTCCTTTTACCACCTTGAAAAAGGTTATGGCTTCTACTGAGCTAAATAAATTAGAGAGTATGACTTCTGCATATCTACAATAAAGCAATGTCCATATTATTACAACATCCTAGAATGATTTCTTTAACATCTAATTGAGGAATACCTTTAATCTTCATGGCAGACTCCAAGCACTCATGCCAAAATTTCTTGGCATGCCAACATTGTGCAAACATGTGGGTCAAATCTTCCACCTTGCGCCAAAAGAAACCTTTTCCTTCATTATTTACTTATTTCAATTCTGTTGTCTACCCATATACCATTGTGGATAATGAGCCACTAGAGGAAGGACTATTTGGCCATTGACAAGAAGGACAAAATACAACTAAACCTATACCACCACTGGATATTAGACCAATGAACTTTCCATTTGTTATACTTTATGTTAAATGGGGTTTAATGCCTTCAGGTTCTTAATGTGTTTTGTGTTTTGATTTAGCAGGTCAAGATCCATGAGGGTGTGAGCATGCATGGACTTTTCAAATAATTTTGGAGATATTTGGAAGAATACTTTTAGAAGATATCTATTTTTAGAAGATAGTATTTTTAGTTATTTTTTGTAAAAATAATAGATCGCTTTAGAAAGCATCATTTTTTGTAAAAATAGAAAATTACAATTTTGTAAATAAAGCAAAAGCATGCTTTTCAAAGTGTAGCCCTCATGTATCTTCTATTCAAGACGTAATAAGAAATACCTATAAATACACATGCTCTGATAGACTTGTCCATCGGAGTATGTGGGGGGAGATTGTACCCAATCTGGTGTTGTCTCTTGTCTCTTTCTATTCTCCGAGTACTTTTGTATGATTTTGTTTTTGTACTATCCTCTACATTCGTGCGTCTGCAGAGTCCGAAGGGCAATAATGGTATCCTAGCCAAGGCATCCAGGGAGGTGGTTTCGGCATTCGATTGTGATTCATGGCATCTGTTCCGTTCACGATTTGGCATCCATCTCAACTGTCCGATCAAGACCTAGGTTTTGGATCTCTACATAAGGCCATGGACCCTAGCCATAATATCGACGATTTTGGTTCATCACCCCTACCTGGGGTACCAACCGAGCAAAAGTTAGAGCTTTTACAGCATGAACTCCACCATGCCTAATACGAGATTAAGGAACGTGATGCTGCACTCCAACAACTACAAAGTGATGAAAATAACCTAGTTCGGGTAGTGAAGGCCATTATTACCACCTAAGAACAAGGTACACACTCCAAGATTGATGCTAAAAGTTTCCAATTTTCATGCTTTGATGGAAGAAAAGATGGCCAGTTTGTTCTTTCATGGCTCTCTCTGTTTGATGATTTCTATTCTGATGAGCCATACTCTGAAAGTGAAAAAGTGAAATTCGTAACTAATTATTTGGTTGACAAGGCCCAATTATGGTGGAATGTTTTGTGCCATAGCATCGATCGCCCCACCACATGGCAAACATTTCAATAAAAGATCAGGGAGTCCTTCCTTCCTCCTCAATTTCACTTACATGCATGTCAATCATGGATAAATTTTGGATGGAAAGATGGAGATACTGTGTCTACCTATACTGAACATTTTTGGTAATGATTATTACTTATTCGTTCGCTTGAAACGATTCTTGAAGATACTTTACAATGGAAATATGAAGATGGTTTGGAGATGGGAATCCAAGCTAAGCTCAATATCCTACATCCAACGACCCTCTATGAAGCTATTTCTTTTGCACATGATGTTGAGAAAGAGGTTCAATCCATCACCAAGTCCATTCACTTACAACAAACACCTCAACGATCACAAGCAATCAAGCCCACTTTTCCCTTCAAACATCCGTTTTCTACTTTTTCTTGTCCTCCTTCTCAATGTCCACCTAGCTTTTAGTGTCCACCTATTTTTCAATGCCCTCTTCAATCCAATTTCTCACTAGTACCCAAGACAACCCCCTTAGACCCTACCAAACCTCCAATCCTTCAAACTACGATGATGGATGCTCAACAAAAGAGGCTTCGTATCACTTGCTAGCATTTTTATAAGATTGGTCATACTAAAGCTAAATGTAGGTTCCGAACTAACGACATGAAGCGTGTTGGAGCTCAAGTACACAACATGGAGGTGGTTTCTGAAGACATTCAACTCCATTCTGTCAAAGAAGCATTGGAACAAGATCGAAGTACCTTGGGTAACACAATGTCTATCCATTCTTTACTTTGCATGCAAGGTACTATTAATGGTAAAGTTGTTAATATTTTACATGATGATGGTAGTTCGCATGCTTTATTTCTCATACACTAGTGAAAGATCTCCAATTAAACCCACTTCCTTCTATGTATAAAGTTAAGGCTGCATTTCATGGAAATAGAGATAATGTTAGAAGCGAAGTGCATAATGTTCAGATTTGTATAGGTTCATATATAGATGAACACACATTCTTAATTGCTCCTTTGCAGTCCTATGATGTTATACCTGGTATGCCTTTTCATCATCATTATAATCCATGCATTGATTATCATACACACACTATGAAACATCTGAATGATGTACACTCTTTTCTTGGATTAGCTAGTTTTTATAGAAAATTTGTAATGGATTTTTCTTCTTTAGCACTCCCACTCACATTATTATTGAAGAAAAAAATAAAATTTGTGTGGGGATTAGCACAACAACAATAATTTGAAAAACTCAGACATGCACTTTTTCATGCACCTAATTTGCAATTACTTGATTTTGCACAACCTTTCCATGTAGTTACAGATGCTAGTGGTTCAAGTATAGGTGTTGTATTAATGCAAAATGATCATCCCATTGCATTTGAAAGTAGGAAACTTAAACCTTCTGAAAAGAGCTATAGTACATATGATAAGGAACTTTTCACTGTTGTGCATGCTTTAAAGATTTGGAAACATTATTTCATGGGTGTAGAAGTCATAATCAAAACAGACCAACAAGCTATTAAGCATCTATTAAATCAACCATTGATTTCAAATAGACACATTAAATGGGCTTCATTCATACAAATTTTTCATCCTATGATTCAATATCAACCTAACAAAGCTAATGTTGTAGTTTAATCATTTCCCATTCCCACAAACACATATTGTTTCTATTAATAATATTTCTGCTGTTCATATTCATTCATTTCATGACATCCTACTTATATTGCATTTGATTTTTATTTTTCACAAACATGGAATGCCTTCAATAATTCTACAATATTTAGTGAGGATCACTATACTTTTCATAATGGATTCTTGTATTTCAAACACAAGCTATGCATTACACAAGGTTTTAAAGAATTTGTTATGAAAGAGATGCATGAACCACCATATATGGGTCATAGGGGCATACAAAGTATTATTTCTACATGTAAAGAATTCTTCTTTTGGCCAAATATGGAAAAGGATATTACACAATATGTTTCCCATTGCATTGTGTGCCAACGTGTGAAAAGACATCATGGTAAAGCATTTGGATTATTAATGCCAATTCCATACCTAATGGACTATGGGAACAAATTTCTATGGATTTTCTACTGGTCTTCCTACAACTTCATCACATAATGATATGATTTGCACAATTGTTGATAGGTTTAGTAAACAAGCATATTTCATTCCTTGTAAAAAGACTCTTTTTGCCAAGTTATTTATTAAATGTATTTTTCCACATCATGGATTTTCAAAAGTTATTTTATCAGATCGAGATGTTCATTTTTGTAATCACTTTTGGGTCGCATTATTTCAAATTTTAGGTTCTAAAATAGACTTCAGTTTTGCATTTCATCTTGAAAGTAATGGGCAAAGTGAAGCTACAAATAGTACTATTTTGGATCTCTTACATTATTATTCTTTAGATAATCCAAGTAATTGGGATGAGAAACTTCCTTTACTACAATTTGCATATAATAACACAACACATACCACTACTAGACATGCAGCGTATGAAATTGTGTATGGTAAAAAGCTTCCCACTCCCATGTCTATCACTCAAACTGACATACCTATGGCTGATTCTTTTGCACAAGCTCATATTTCCATACTTCATGAGGCTCATGAGCACATTAAAAAGCGTCAAGAAAAATACATGTGTAATGTTAATAAGAAACGAGTTGCTAAAGAATTTAATGAAAATGATTATGTATGGTTATGAATAATTAAAAGACATTTGAAAAATATTTCACAACGTCCTAAGGTCAAACTTGCACCACATTATTATGGACCTTTCCGTATTATTCAAAAAATTAATGAGAATGCTTTTAGGTTAGATATACCTTCTCATTGGAATATACATAATTCTTTTCATATCAGTTTATTGAAATCATTTGAAGGAACTCTACCACTCACTCCTATTTTAGATGATCCTCCTTTGTTAGAAGAGGATGCTGAAATTTTAATTCTAGATAAAATACTTGATTAGGCTGTTACTACTACATGCACCGTTAACCAATATCGTAGATATTTGAATAAATATAAAAATCATTCACTCGAAGAATCTCAATGCATCCATAAAACATCGCTAACTCCACATTATGATCATTTGATTTTTGCTTATCATTCACAATCACATTAAATTCCAGTTTTTGAGTTTCATGCATGTGTTTTTACATGAAACATGCTTATGATTGTTCAGTGATGGGACATGTGACTCGCCATCCAAGTCTATTTTATTCTTATCAACTGAGGTCACTTACTCGTCAACAAGGAGGCATGTTATACTTTATGGAATATTGGAATGTTAAATGGGCTTTAATGCCTTGAGGTTTTTAATGTGTTTTGTGTTTTGATTTAGCAGGTGAAGATCCATGAGGGTGTGAACGTGCATGGACTTATTCAAATAATTTTGAAGATATTTGGAAGAATACTTTTAGAAGATAGTTATTTTTTTCAACATTTCTTGAGCCACTTAATGCATCTTTAAGGGTTGTGATATGTAGCATGTAAGCTTGAACTCTAGCATCCTCTTATATTGGATCAAAATGGAAACACAAGAAGAAGATAAAATAGATAGAGATATAAGATACTCATTAGCAACTAATATTGCTCTTTCTAGGAAACAAGTCCATATGGTGAATCCATGTTTAAAACAATTGTGCTCGTGAATAGATTGAAGACATTAATTTCAAAGAGAAATCCACCCATGCCATGGAGATTCCTGCAAAAAGAAATTAATGTTATTCAAAAAGTCTTTGTTAAGCGTGCAAATATTTTTTTGCTTTTATCAATGATTTCCAAAATCTATGTATCAAAGAGTTGCCAATGGGGAAAAATTATTGAGGTGAAATTACTATGTCCCTGAGGTCATTGTTTGAGCAAGCTTTGTAATTTTTGCTAGTAAAATAGTACATTTTACTTTTGATGAACACAGACCAGAAATCATTAGATCTTAAGCATCTCACAATTTATTTAGTGGCTAAATAATAAGCCATCTTTATGGGATACAATATACCAATACCATCTTCTTTTTTGGAAAAACAAGAAGTAGTCCAAGAAACTTTTGGGACTTTGCAAGAATGTTGGTTCCCCCACCCCCTCCCAAAGAAACCTCCTAGCAAGAGAAATAATCTAAGGTAGCTACTTTTTAGAAGGTAACGAACATGAAAGAAAATAAGTGATGCAAGGAAGCACATAATGATTTAACACAAAAGTTCTATGGGCTAAGGAGGCCGACTATTGTTGGAGTTAGACGTATGTAGAAGCACATGAACAACACAACGAGGAAGAAGAAGCTTGGAGCACAACACACAATACTGAATGTATTACCACTAGAATGTACAAAGATAAGTAGCCCATTCGAGCAATAGGCGTATATACAAGCCGGGGGGGAAAAAACCTCTTAAAGAGGGAAAAAAGTGCCTCGGTGGTCCTAGAGTGTTCACACACATCACTACCTAAATATATCAACAAATTCCCCTTGGAAGTGATGCAGTGAACAAGGAGCTGGCACTCATGTCTAAGGAAGTTCCAAGCTATGTGGAATCAATCCACAAACGGAAGTAATCCCAAAGCTTTGTGGAAAGCTTCAAAATTCTCCCTAGGCAGAGCCTTCGTAAAAAGGTGTGCAATGTTCTTTTGCATGGGCACATATGCCAAGCCGATCTCTCCAGCAGAGAACCTCTCCCTCACATAATGATAATGCACCTCAATGTGCTTAGTGCGAGCATGGAACACAGGGTTCGGTGCAACTACCAATGGGGTCTCACTGTCAATGAAGATGGTGGTGGCAGAAGACTGACCAACACCCAAATCAGCCATAAGGTGTCTAAGCCACACACACTCAACAATCACCATGAAAGCTACTCTATACTCAGCCTCACAATTGGAAGTGGCCACAGTAGGTTGCTTCTTGCTCAACTAAGATATACATGAGCTGCTAAGCATGAAGAAAGATCCACTAGTGGACACATGAGTGTCATAGCAACCAGCCCAATCATTGTCAGAAAAAACATCCAAATCTAGGGGTAGTAATCCCTCCAAGTAGCTAGGTACCACTCAAGTAGTGAAAGATGTGCTTAACCGCTTGCCAATGCTTGACACTAGGGCAATGCATAAATTTGCTCATCTGTGAGACAACAAACTGAATATCTCGTCGAGTAATGCATAAGTAAATCAAGCATCCAACAGCCTACTGATAGAGAACAACATCAAAATCTTCAACATCATGAAGACTCAATCGTTAACCCGTCTCCATAGGAGTGGCAATAGTCTTACAGTCTGCAAGGCCAAAACGATGCAATAATGTGTCAATTTATTTCATTTGACAAAGCCATTCCGCCATCAACTTGCATAAACTGAATGTGCAAATAGTGATGCAAATGCCCCAAATCAGACATCTCAAATAAGGCCTGCAAATCAGCCTTAAAATCAGTGATATGTGTGTCATGAGGACCAAGGAGCCGCATGTCATGAACATATTGTTGCCCCAGGTACCACAGATGCACGAACGCAGAGAATAACAGACGTACGAACGAAGAGAAAAAAATACTCAAAGACAGAAAGAGATAAGAGACGACACCAAATTGGGTACAATCTCCCCCCACATGCTCTGATGGACACTCTACCAGAGCATGCGTATTTATAGTAAATTCCTATTACGTCCTGAATAGAAGATACATGAGGGCCGCGCTCCGAAAAGCATGTTTTTGCTTTATTTACAAGTTCGTAATTTTCTATTTTTACAAAAACGTCGCTTTCTAAAGCGATCCATTATTTTTTACAAAAATAACTAAAAATAACCATCTTCTAAAAATATTCTTCTAAATATCTCCAAGTCCATGCGCGTTCACACCCTCATGGATCTTCACCTGCTAAATCAAAACACAAAACACATTAAAATCCTCAAGGCATTACACCTTCATTCCAAATATCCCATAAAGTATAACATGCCGCCCAGTTGACGAGCAACTGACCTCAGTTGATAAAAAATAAAATAGACATGGATGGCCAATCACATGTCGCATCACTGAACAATCATAAGCATGTGCCATGTAAATAAAAAAAAACATGCATGGAACTAGAAAACTGGAATTTAATGTGATTGTGAATGATAAGCAGAAATCAAATGATGATAATGTGGAATTAGTGATGTTTTGTGAATCCATTGTGATTCTTTGAATGAATGATTTTTATATTTAATCAAATATCCATGGTATTGATTACCTGTGCGTGTAGTAGTAACATCATGATCAAGTATTTTTTCTGGAATTAAAACTTCAGCATCCTCTTCTAACAATGGAGGATCATCCAAAATAGGAATGAGTGGTAAAATTCCTTTAAATGGTTTCAATAAACTGATATGAAAAGAATTATGAATATTCCAATGAGAAGGTATATCTAATCTAAAAGCATTCTCATTAATTTTTTGAATAATATGGAAAGGTCCATAATAACGTGGTGCAAGTTTTACCTTAGGATGTTGTAGAATATTTTTCAAACGTTGTTTAATTATGCGTAACCAAACATAATCATTTTCATTAAATTGTTTAGCTGCTCGTTTCTTATTAATATTACGGGTATAACGTTCCTGACTCTTTTTAATATGCTCATGAACCTCATGAAGTATAGAAATATGATCTTGTGTAAAAGAATCAGCCATAGGTATGTCAGTTTGAATGATAGACATGGGAGTAGGAAGCTTTTTACCATATACAATTTCATTTGGTGCACGTCCAGTAGTATGTGTTGTGTTATTATATGCAAATTGGAGTAAAGAAAGTTTCTCATCCCAATTAGTTGGATTATCTAAAGAATAACAACGTAAAAGATCCAAAATAGTACTATTCGTAGCTTCACTTTGCCCATTACTTTTAGGATGAAATGCAGAACTAAAATCTATTTTAGAGCCTAAATTTTTAAATAATGCAACCCAAAAGTGATTACAAAAACGAACATCACGATCGGATAAAATTACTTTTGGAAAACCATGATGTGGAAAAATACATTTAATAAATAATTTGGCAGCTTGAGGTGCAGAAAGAGTTTTCGTACAAGGAATGAAATATGCTTGTTTACTAAACCTATCAACAATTGTCCAAATCATATTATGATGTGATGAAGTTGTAGGAAGACCAGTAATAAAATCCATAGAAATTTGTTCCCATGGCCCATTAGGTATGGGAAGTGGCATTAATAATCCAAATGCTTTACCATGATGTCTTTTGACATGTTGACAAACAATGCATTGGGAAACATATTGTGTAATATCCTTTTCCATATTTGGCCAAAAGAAGAATTCTTTACATGTAGAAACAGTACTTTGTATGCCCCTATGACCCATATATGGTGGTTCATGCATCTCTTTCATAACAAATTCTTTAAAATCTTGTGTAATACATAGCTTATGATCAAAATACAAGAATCCATTATGAAATGTGTAATGGCCTTCACTAAATGTAGTAGAATTATTGAAAGCATTCCATGTTTGTGAGAAATATAAATCAGATGCATATGTTGGAATCATGTCATGAAATGAATGAATATGAGCCACAGAAATGTTATTAATAAAAACAATATTTGTTTGTGGGGATGGAAAACGACTCAGGGCATCAGCTACAACATTAGCTTTGCCAGGTTGATATTGAATCATAGGCTGAAAATTTTGTATGTATGAAGCCCATTTGATATGTCGATCTGAAATCAATGGTTGATTGAGTAAATGTTTAATAGCTTGTTGGTCGGTTTTGATTATGACTTCTGTACCCATGAGATAATGTTTCCAAATTTTTAAAGCATGTACAACTGCCAAAAGTTCTTTATCATATGTACTGTAGTTCTTTTCAGAAGGTTTAAGCTTCCTACTTTCAAATGCAATGGGATGATCATTTTGCATCAATACAACACCTATACCTGAGCCACTAGCATCTGTAACTACATGGAAAGGTTGTGTAAAATCAGGTAATTGCAAAACAGGTGCATGAGAAAGTGATTGTTTAAGTTTTTCAAAAGATTGTTGTTGTGGCAATCCCCATGCAAATTTTAACTTTTTCTTTAATAATAAAGTGAGTGGGAGGGCTAAATAAGAAAAACCTTTTACAAACTTTCTATAAAAACTAGCTAATCCAAGAAAAGAGCGAACATCATTCACCGATTGTGGTATAGGCCATTCTTTAATTACTTTAATCTTCTTTGGATCTACATGAACTCCTTGACTTGAAACAATATGGCCTAAGTACTCTAATTCTCTTTGGAAAAAGTAACTCTTTTCAGGATTTGCATAAAGTTGGTTGGTGCGTAACAAATTAAAAACTATTGCTAAATGCTTTTCATGGTCATCATCATTCTTACTATAGACAAGTATGTCATCGAAGAAAACAAGAACAAAAGCGTGGTATTCAAGAAAAATATTATTCATCATGCGTGCAAATGTAGCAGGTGCATTGGTAAGTCCAAAAGGCATTACCATGAATTCAAAGTGACCGGTCTGAGTTTGAAAGGCAGTCTTAAAAATATCATTTGGTGACATTCTTATTTGATGATACCCAGATTTAAGATCAATTTTACTAAAGACACGTGGTCCACGAAGTTTATCTAATAAATCATCTATCCTAGGAATAGGATATCTGAGTGCTCTATAATCAATGCACATCCTATAAGTCTTGTTCTTCTTCTCTACTAAAAGAACAGGTGCTCCAAAGGGAGAAGAACTAGGCCTGATAAGTCCTTTGTGAAGTAAATCCTTAACTTGATTGGTTATTTCTTGTTGATGCAAAGGTCCATGCCTATAAGGTGCTTTATGGGGAGGAGAACTACCAAGAATTAAGTCTATACTATGATCAAGGGATCCTCTCGAAGGTGGTAGTTTAGAAGGAAAATCAGCCATAAAACAATCCTTATAAGAATCCATAAATGATTTATGGGTATTAGGAAGGGGATGTAGATAATCGACTATGTTATTGACAAAAACAATACATGAATTGTAGCCTTTTCGGAATGCACGTTTTACTTGTGTATGACTAATTAATGGGAATGGTTGGAAATCATGTATTGCAGACAAACAGATATCTTGATGGTTAAACTTAAAACGCATGGTGTGTGTATGATAATCAATGCATGGATTATAATGGTGACGAAAAGGCATACCAAGTATAACATCATAGGACTGCAAAGGAGCAATTAAGAATGTGCGTTTATCCATGTATGAGCCTATACAAATTTGAACATTATGCACTTCACTTGTAACATTATATCTGTTTCCTTGGAATGCAGCCTTAACTTTGTACATAGAAGGAAGTGGGGTTAATTGGAGATCTTTGACTAATATGTGAGAAATAAAGTCATGTGAACTACCATCATCATGTAAAATATTAACAACTTTATCATTAATAGTACCTTGCATGCAAAGTAAAGAATGAATAGAAATTGTGTTACCCAAGGTACTTAGATCCTGCTCCAATGCGTCTTCAGTCCAATCAGGTTGAATGTCTTCAAATTGAATATCTTCAGGAACCACCTCCATGTTATGTACTTTCGCTCCGCCAGGTTGCATGTGGTTAGTTGGGAACCTACATCTAGCTTTGGTATGACCAATCTTACCACAATTCCAACAAATGATACGGGACCTCTTTTGTTGGGCATCCATCGTCGTAGTTTGAAAGGTTGGAGGTTTGGTAGGGTGTAAGGGGTTTGTCGTGGGGATTGGGGAAAAAGTGGATTGAGGAGGTCGTTGAAAAATAGGTGGTTGTTGAAAAGTAGGTGGACGTTGAAAAGGAGGAGAAGAAAAAGTAGAAAAGGAACGCTTGAGTGGAAAAGTGGGTTTGATTAGTTGTGGTCGTTGACGTGTTTGTTGTAAGCAAATGGACTTAGTGATAGATTGAAATTCTTTCTCAGCATCATGTGCAAAAGAAATATCTTCATAGAGCGTCGTCGGACGTAAGGTGTTGAGCTTAGCTTGGATTCCCATCTCCAAACCATCTTCATATTTCCGCTGTAAAGTATCTTCAGGAATCATTTCAAGTGAACGTATAAGTAATAAACGTTGCCAAAAACGTTCAGTATAGGTAGAAACAGTATCTCCATCGTTCCATCCAAAAGTCGTCCAAGAGCGACGGGCATGTAAGTGAAACTGAGGAGGAAGGAAGGACTCCTTGAGCTTGTCTTGAAAGGCTTGCCATGTGGTGGGGCGATCTGTGCTATGGCGCAAAACATTCCACCATAACTGAGCTTTTCCCACTAAATAGTTGGTTACAAATTTCACTTTTTCCTGTTCAGAATAAGATTCATCAGAGTAGAAATCATCAAACTGGGATAACCATGAGAGAACAAATTGGCCATCTTTTCGTCCGTCAAATCGTGAAAATTGGAAATTTTTGGCACCAATCTTGGCTTTTGTTCCTTGCTCTTGGGCGGTAATTATGGCCTTCACTACCCGGACTAGGTTATTATCATCGCTTTGTAGTTGTTGGAGTGCAACATCACGTTCTTTTATTTCATTTTGGGCATGTTGAAGTTCATGTCGTAAAAGTTCGACTTGTTGCTCAATTGATACCGCAGGGAGGGGTGAGGAACTAAAATCATCGATATTTTGAGTAGTGTCCATGGCCGTATGGAAAGATGCAAAACCTAGGTCTAAACATAGGAAAAGACGTTTAACAATAACATTTAAATAACTACTAATAATAATAATAATAATAGTATTATTAATAAATAAATAGAAGTATTTTGATAAATAAATAAAAGAAAAATAAAATAAAAATAAATAAATAAATAAACAAATAAATAAAAGGAGAGAGAGATAAAATTTATGTTAAATATTTATTAAAAGGAATAGAGTATCAAAAAGAGGAAATAGCCTAGTGGATAAAACTTATCTCTTGGTAGTATGAGGTTGTGGGTTCAAATCCCCTACATACTAAATAAGGAACTATGTGGGTTAACTAGGCTAACTAGGGAAATAACTAAGCCCTTATTGCCACTCATATGTTAGAATTGGTTCGCACGTAGCCAACGGCTGCCAACAGAACTAAGAGAACCAAGAGAAAATGAGTGCCAGAGAAGCCAAAGATGCCAAAGTCCTATGCCATAGTTCTATGCCTTAGTCGATACAGAGAGCACAGAGAGCATAGCAGAGAGCACAGAGAGCACAGTGAGCACAGAGGGTACAGAGAGCACAGAGAGCACAGTGAGCACAGGGGGTACAGAGGGTACAGAGTTTTGACTGAAATTCGAAAAACTTGACCAGCGTAACTAAAACCAAAAAACTTCAAAAAAACTTAATGAACGAAAAACCTGGACCAGACGGTTGAGATGGATGCCGATTCGCGAACGGACTGGATGCCACAAATCGCAATCAAACGCCGCAACTGGATCAGACGGTTGAGATGAACGCCGAATCGCGAACAGACCCGAATGCTGCAAATCGCAATCAAACGCTGCAACCACCTCCGCGAACGTCTTGGCTCTGATACCACTATTGCCCCAGGTACCACAGATGCACGAACGCAGAGAATAACAGACGTACGAACGCAGAGAAAAAAATACTCAAAGACAGAAAGAGATAAGAGACGACACCAAATTGGGTACAATCTCCCCCCACATGCTCTGATGGACACTCTACCAGAGCATGCGTATTTAGAGTAAATTCCTATTACATCCTGAATAGAAGATACATGAGGGCCGTGCTCCGAAAAGCGTGTTTTTGCTTTATTTACAAGTTCGTAATTTTCTATTTTTACAAAAAACGTCGCTTTCTAAAGCGATCCATTATTTTTTACAAAAATAACTAAAAATAACCATCTTCTAAAAATATTCTTCTAAATATCTCCAAGTCCATGCGCATTCACACCCTCATGGATCTTCACCTGCTAAATCAAAACACAAAACACATTAAAATCCTCAAGGCATTACACCTTCATTCCAAATATCCCATAAAGTATAACACGTATGCAACCCCATTCTGTTAAGGTGTATTCAGCACTATACATTGATGTTCTATCCCACGTTCAGCAAGAAATGCATTAAAGTTAGAAGACATATATTCCTTCCTTGATCAGAACCGAGGGTGCCTACTTTACATGCTGATAGATTTTCATCCAAAACCAAAAATTGTTTAAAGCACATAAACACTTCGGAATTTGCCTTCAATGGATATACCCATGCATGCCTGGAAAAATCATCGATGAAAGTCATGAAGGAAAGAAAGTTCCCAAAAGAAGGTGTTTGCATAGGACCAGAGACATCACTATGTACAAGCTGCAATTTCTGAGTAGCCCGAACTGAACCATCTTTTGGAAAGGAGTAACATTGCATTTTTCCCAAAATACAGCCTTCACAAACATGTTTTCTAGGTGTGTCAAGTTTGGGCAAAGAGGACACCATTTCAGATTTTTGCATTCGTAGCAAACTAGCAAAATTCAGATGACCAAAGCATGCATGCCAAAGCTTTGCATCTGACATAGTGTGAGAATCATGTACTGCACATGCCAATCATTTACAGATCTTTCATAGTCTATGAGATTATACAACCCAAACAAAGTGAAAGAACTACCATCAGTAGTAATGAAAATGATCTTATTGATTCACATAATAGGATAGGAGGATTTGTTGGCGCATGTAATAGTATTCCCTATAGGGGTAGGCTTGAGTGAAGAGAAGAAACTGTGGCGTGAGGTAATATGTTTGGTCACCCCACTATCAAAGTACCAAAGATCTGAGTCTACTGCAAACATGCACTGCTCATGAGAAGATGGGTAAAAAATGCAAACAGTTGTAAACACCCATTCTTCATCCTACACAAGATTAGCAGACTCTGTTTTTGGTGTAGATGCCTCTGCAACAACCATTCTGGCCTCTTTCTTCTTTGCCTCTTTAGTAGCCATTTTGGACAACTCTTAATGACATGATCATTTGCTTTATAGTATTTGCAAAACAATTTTTGCTTTTCTGATTTCTTCTCATCTTTGTCTTCCTTCTTTGGATGTGCAACATTTGCAAATTTTTGCTTACTAGTAGAAGAGCTCCATTTACCTTTGCCCTTCTGAGTAGCGAAGAAAGCTTGATATGCAACACGCATGATGGAACTATTCTGCCTAGACTGCTCTTCCTGCAATAGAACAGAGACTAACTCCTTAAATGACAAGGCATTTGGATTGCCTTTCATCATCAGACGAAGAGTAGAATCAAAACTCTAATATGAGTCAGGAAGACCATTCAGAACGGTCTGCACAAGTGAGCCATCTGGTATAACTTCATCAACTGAAATCAACTATTCTTTCAAATCCTTGATCTTTGTGAGAAAACTGTCCATAGAATCACTTTCATTCATGTGCTCACTCTCCAATTGTTTTCGGAGGTAAACAACACGAGCCTCATTCCTAGCCTGGTAGAATGTGGTAAGTATATCCCAAGCATCCTTAGCTATTCTACAACAGAGAATGTGAGGAATAATGGTACGTTTGACAAACAAAGTTATCCATGCATGTGCCTGAGCATCTCTCCCATCCCAACAAATTTTCTATATAATAGGTGCAACAAAAACAGCAGCACAAACAAGAATCTATAGAATATCATCATCTTTGACACCATCTTCATCAGCTCCAACACCTGTATCTACAGTACCTGTATTCGCAGGTGTAACACGACATCTTTTAACACCCTCCACATTCCACAATCCTTTTGTGACCAATACATGACACATCATATAATCCCATAATGGGTAATTAGATTTTGGCACCAAATAGCAAAGTTGTTTTGATCTCTGAAGCACCTTGAGTATGCCTACCAAATTTCGTGCGATTCTAAGATTGCAATCGGAGAGGTAAAGACAATGCCCAGATGAAGCGGCGACCTGCTCTGATACCAATTGTTGGAGTTAGATGTCTACGGAAGCATGCAAATAGCACAAGGAGGAAGAAGAAGCTTGGAGCACAACACACAATAATGAATGTATTACCACTAGAATGTACAAAGATAAGCAGCCCCTTAGGTCAATAGACGTATATACAAGTCGGGGAAAAAAACCTCCTATAGAGGGAAAAAAGTGCCCCGACAGTCCTAGAGTGTTCACGCACATCATTACCTAAATATATCAAAAACTATTATATCATTTGAATACTTTTAATCACAATTCAGACAAAAGTGAGTCCCATCTTTGTTGAAAGGAAACCTTGAACCCATTGGGATATCTAGCAACATAAAATAAACTCCTCCTTGAATGATTTCACATCCAACATTAGAGACACTATCTGAAACAACATTATTAGAAGCTTTAAACCCACTTTTCTGATGATTTATCTTAGAGCCACTAGCAAGGCATTCCAAAAAAGTAGGAGCAAAAATATCATCAACATTAGTACACATGTTTGTGTCATCAGGAAACATTTGAAGGCCTAATTGAGAGGATTGATTGGGGATTTGAATATCTTTGATGGTCCCATTGTTCATAGCATCTTTAATTAACCACCATAAAGCCTCATTGGAAATGGAAAAAAGCAAGGAAGTGTTAAACTAATGTTTAAACTACTATCAAATCTGGGTTGGGATGGTTAGGGGTCTGTAAAATAGAGGCCCTCTTTGTATTTTCCCAAATCTACAGATTTAATTGTATACTACTACACCAACTTATCGCTCCGAATTAATTATTCTTCAAATACGTATATGTTCTACACATTACAATGTTCTTCACTGCAATACGCATAAATGCGCACTTCGTCACTTTAACGCAATATCACTTAACTTAATACTTCATCAAAACTTAACACATTATTCAACTTACTTACAGAATGATAGAATACTCAGAGTATCAACAATGCACGCTACACTCCACTTTAGGCATTTGCCCCAACCACAATTCGGCGACGACATACCCTCTCTCTCACGTATGCCCCTTTTCATTAATAAAAAACGTTACAACTGTTTGCGCTATGCCCTTTCGATATGCGTGCGACTTTCAAGATTACATTCCGGCGGCTCACACTGGCACGCACGGTGGACTCGAACCCAAAAGGTAAATACAAAGTTTAGGATTCATCTATAGTGCCCTATACATACATGGAGCTGGCTAACTTAAAGGTACATCGGGGCGATCTCTGTTTCAAAGAGTCTAACATATCTTTCAAAATTTGGGGCTCAACTAGCTGTGCATCAGTTCTAACAGAATTGGAAGCGACTACCTGACTTATTAAGGACTCAGCCTGAGTTTGTAAGAATGCTTCTTGTAAATAAAAAACATTTGCGAGAGCAACATCTCTGCGCAACTTCATTTTAGCAATTTTAGCATCTATCCTGGATAATTGTTTTTCAGCCTGAATGCGTAATTGCTTTTCCCTGCGTTCGAGTTCTTTAGATTGAAATTGCATTGTCTTATAAAAATCTTCTCTCTCCTTTTTGATGGCTTCAATCTCCTTCTTTAATTGGATGTTCCGGCCAATCTCTTCTTCCAAAGAATGACTTTTGTGGAAAAGTTCTTTGGTGACTTGCTTGAGTTCTATCTCAGTTTTTATGACATTCATAGCTAGCATCTGAGAAGCTTGTTCTAATATACTTAGCTTATCCCGCGTTTCGTGGAGTTCATTGCCTAATGCAATCATTGCATCCTGTTTATCTGTAACTGTTTGCTTCAACCCGTTAATTTCAGCATCCTGTTTGGCGATAATAATATCCTTTTCGGTTAATTGTTCTTGCAATCATTGCATTTGGGTTTGTAGGGAGTGAATATCTGTTTTCGCCTCGAGGAGTTCTTCTTGGAGAGGCGCTGTATCTGCTTCCAGGATGTGTATTTTAGTTTGTAGCTCCTGACGAATAGTCTATTGTGCCGTCTGCAATTGAAGGGGTAATTGTTGGGATAACTGTATTAAAAACTGGCCCATGGACCCCAATTGGGTGAACATAACAGGGGTGGGAATAGGAGGTGTATACTGCGATGGTTGGGCAGAATGGAGCTATGGAGACGAGGGTGGAGAGTAGTCATGAGAAGACGGAACTTTGGACGAAACCTCACGGATTGCGGCTAGAGGCGAGGAGGGAGGAGCAACAGCAGTGGCTAGAAGTGTGGTTGGAGGAGGAAGAGGAAGAAGAGGTGTCTGAACGAGTACAATGCCTGTTGCTTTTCGAGGCAAAGATGGAACTTCGGCAATTTTGGTAACTGCCTCTTCAGCGCTTTGTTATTGCTTTGCCGTGTCTGTGTGAGCATCTGCTAATTGTGAGGATGATGGATGAAAAACCATGGCCGTGCTATCATCCACTCTATCCTGCATAATCGTATCATCTAGGGATTGTGCTTCATCCCACCGTAAAGTTTTAGCCACATCTTCCATGCTTATATCAAGATCCTACTGTTTACTAGGAGAAGAGTGGGCAGATGATACATGTAATGAAGTGGCTGTATCATGAAAAACTTAAACCTCTTGGACAGCGGTTGATTCCTGCACTTGACTTTGGGATGGGCTGATGCGAGTGCGCTTACACCGGAAGAAGTGGAGATCTTCATCATCATCGTCCTCCAACATTTGTGTAGACTCCTCATGTAATAGAATTGTAGGTAAAGGAGCAGGTTGTGCAGACTGAATTGTCGGGAGGAGGAAATTGAGAAGGTGTGGCAAGCGAGTCCGAGGGATTTCATTCTTGGCCAGTTGCTTAGAAATAGCTTGGCATTCGCGATGAATGCGCCAGAAAAAGAAGGAAGTGAAATTAACGACTTCTCGTGCTGTAGTATCGATCATGGAGTAAAATGGGCGAGAGATGCCGTAAGTGCATTTTTGGAGATTCAAGGCAGCAACTAGGAATTGAAGTACGGTGCGCTCTAGTTCTGGATGACATAAAATGGAAAACTCGTTAGATTAGTGCCTAGGGAAGAGTTCCTTCATTGTCGCCATAGGAAGGAGAGGTCCATTATGAGGGAGATGAAATCCCTTAGCAACTGTACTAAGTGTGACAATGACGCGGGGGTTCAAACATGCCAGCGGCCAGCATCATTCTGTAGCAGGTGTAGCCACAATGGAAGAGATTATTTACACACAGAATGGATGACACTCCACTGAATGCCAAGGCAATTCAGCGAAGGCCAAGAGACCACGAGCACGCAGGAACTCGCTCACTTCTGGAGTGAGACCAGCATGGAAGGTGACAATGTTTGCTAGAGCTTCCATGGTGCAATCAGAAACACACAAGAGCACAGGTAACACAAGGGTCGCAAGCACACAAGGACGCAATAGCGAATAACACCGTGAAGAACAGGATTAAGTAGAAACGCTGAAAAAATCAGGCGGAAAGAAACATAATCATCACAGAGTATTGGAAATATACAAACATAATGGCGACATGCATGCATTAACATAATCAAAGACACAGAAGGCACCTTCTAATCATACTTAGGTAAGAAAACAGAAATATTATGGTCATTTGATCAACCAAAATCACGCAAAAAGGAAAAGAATGACGAGTCAGAACAGTGGAAAAAATGGATGTGGAATGAAAAGACTGATCAATCATCACGAGGAAGAAGACGGAGAATAGTAGGGACGAAGCTTCGATCCATTGATCGCCTTAGGTAGAAGGGTATGAGTTAAGGTGGATAACCGAAAAGTCCCTAGTCCCACTTGTTCAACAATATAGTAGGGACCGAACCAGCGCAATTTAAACTTTCCGGCGGATCGATTAGATTTAGAATTATAAAAGAGCACTAATTGATTTGTCGTAAAAATGAGGGTTTTGAGGAAACGGTCGTGGGTTCTTGCTTGTCTAAGCTGAACTTCCTGCAGCACCAGAAAACTCTCAAGGCGCTGTTCATCCATAGACTATAAAGCATCCAATCGAAAAGGAAATGATTCTTTCAGTAGTAACTTCTGCTCTAATACCACTCGCAAACTAGGAACCTTCAATTCCATAGGGGCGATCGCCTCCAAACCATATGCGAATTCCAAACCATATCTCCGGGCAATCCAATACCAGCTTCTTTAAGATGTTCAACAGAGATTTGTTTGTGCTCTTTGCGAGGCTATTTGCTCGTGGATAGTATGGGGAACTAATTTATGGACAATCTAGAAGGTATGAGTAAGCACTTGCATTTATGTGTCTGCAAAGTGCGTACCTTGATCACTTACAATCTCCAAAGGTAAACCATAGCATGGAAAAATATCTTTCATCAAACATTTAGCAACCGCAACCGTTGTGGCTAACCATAGAGCCCAAGCTTCGACCCACCTCGTCGCATAATCTGTGCAGGTAAGGATATATCTGTTACTGGTAAGTGTCCTCGGAGATGTGATCCGTCGGATAAAATCCAAGCCCCATTTCTGAAAAGGTTCAAGAGGCATAACTGGTTGGAGCAGAAAGTAATGTCTCTGTAAAGGTTGACCCAAACGCTGACACTCATCGCAGTGTCGCACATACTTGGTCACATCACGACACATAGTAGGCCACCATAAGCCACTTTGCAAAATCTTTTGGTGGGTCAGGTCAGCTGCAAAATGACCTCCAACTAAGGCAGAATGAGCCATTGTTATTACTTAAGCAGTTTCGTGTGGTGGAACACATCTTAACAGCACTCCCAAGTGATCCATATAATATAACTGCCCTACAATTAGCCAGTATCATCGACTATACATGGCCAGTTTGCATCGAGCAGCAAGAGAGGCCGTATCGAGAGGACATCCACTAGTCAAGAAAAGCATCAAAGTATCATAATAAGAGGATTTTACCGCCAATTCTTGTTGATCATCCTGTACAATCTGAGTTGCATAGATAGCGAGTGTGGTATCATCAACTCCTTCTCGAAGTTCACCAGAATCCAACCAAGATAGAAAATCGACAAGTGCGTGCACGGAACCTGGTCGATGTACTACTGAATAATCAAACTCTTGAAGCAACAATACCCATCTTGCTAACCTTCCTCCCAGTTGCTGTTGGCGAACAAGGTTCACCAAGGCTGCATGATCGCCATGAAAGGTGAAGTGGCATCCCAGTAAATAATGCCAGAATTTTTTCACCGAATACACTAATTCGAGACATTCACGTTTGGTGACTGAATATTTGCGCTCTATCGGAGGTAATCTGCGACTCGCATAATACACTAGACAGAACCATTTGTCCGTTTGCTGCATCAACACGCTGCCAATTGCAATGTCAGATGCATCCACAAAGACATGAAATGATAATTCCCAATTTGGCGCTTGTAAAATAGGAGCTTGCATTAACAGTGATTTCAATCGATCGAAAGCGAGTTGACATGCCTCAGTCATTCAAACTGGCGAGGAGTACTGATTATCAGTTGATTGAGTGGCATGGCCAGATGAGCAAGCCATCGCAAATGTCGCCCATGCCACCGGATTTGTCCCAAGAAGCGCATCACTTCTTTGGGTGTCTTGGGAGCACGTGCCTCCATTACGGCCTTCACTTTATCCGGATCAACTTGGATCCCCTGCTTTGAGATGATGTGCCCTAGCAACTTGCTGCAAGATACAGAGAATATAGATTTATTGGGGTTTAAGCACAAACGGTATTCTCAACACTTTGAGAAACAGCACTGTAAATGATACAGATGTGCCAAAGTATCACCGGATAAGGAGAAGTCGTCCAATTAAACTCTCATGAATGTAGTTAGATAAGGAGAGAAAACTTCCTGCATACAATGCTGAAATGTACTTGGAGCATTTCGCAGACCAAACCACATTACTGTACATGCATAAATGCCCCAATTGGTTATAAATGCTATCTTTGGAATGTCCTGCTCCATCATTCATACTTGGTTATAACCACTATATCCATCCAAAAAGGAGTACATCTCACGACCTGCCACATCATCTAGAATTGTGTCCCAAAACGTCAGAGGGAATAGATCAGATACTGTTGCTGCATTTAATTTCCGGTAGTCCACACATATCCGTAATTGTTTATTCTTCTTAGGGACTATGACAATAGGGGAAATCCACTCCGCATGCTTGATAGGGACAATAAACCCAACCTTCAGCAATCGATCTAGTTCTGCTTTGACCTAGGCTGCATAGTGAGGATTCATTCCTGGGTTGTTTAATAGGCCGGGCATCTGGTTTCAGCATAACCCGATGTTGATAGATGCGCGGATCCAACCCCTTCATATCCCGGTAATCCCATGCAAACACATCAGAGAATTCACGTAGTAACTGCAACAAGTTATCTTGGACGGTCTCTGATAGTCCCGCCTTAATCTTCATTGGCCATAGATTAGTTTCATCACCTAAGTTGCAGGTAACCAATTGGTCTTCCGGTACGTAAAACTGTCGGGGCATGGTAAAGTCATCAACTGGCTAAAGCAATTGCTGTAGTGTCGTATCATCCAAGGTCGGTGCTGCCCTCAATTCTGGCTCACCGATCAGTGGTACTACCGTACAGGCTACGGTACTCCAGTCATCTGCAACCGTTTGTAAATCCACAGTTCCAAGTGCCATCAGGTCCTTGTTGGCTTTAAGAAAATCTTCCTCTTCATCATGTGAAAGACCATCCAACATGTGTATAGGTTCTGCTACATATGGTCATGCATGCAAGTCACAAGCCTTCATGTCGTCTAGTGGAACGACATATTTTTGGTGGTTATTCTTAAAAATCAATTCATAAGTTGACCAATCTTGAACTACCTTAGCTTTCTTTAACCATGGTTGTCCAAAGAGCAGGTTATAGTCAAGGTGGGATTCAGGTAATTCCAGAACAACGAAGGGCATTTTAAAAACAACTCCTTGAAGAGTAATAGGAATATCTTGCACCAATTCAACCGGATGAACTCGGGATTGATCAGCCATGCGGACAAAAAATTGGACTTGCTCGATTTGCATCCATCCCATCCGTTGACAAAGTGCTACTGTTGCAATATTTACTCTAGAACCTCCATCTATTAATACTTGAGTGATTTTATGATTCTTATGCCAAACTATAATCAAGGATACCACATGGTCCACCATCGGGTCAAATTCGGGCTGGATTGTTGCTGTCGAAGGCGCACATGAAGATCGTGGGCTGACCTATTGCTAGAACTATTGGTACACGCTAGGGACCAAAGCCAACAATTGTCCCAATGGTAGTGTAATTGACGCCCGAATGAAGGTAATATAGATCTCCCCATAGCTTACACGAGCAGACAGTTGAACGCAGTAGAAAGAAATTACACCACTACAGAACGAGAAGGATTAGGGATGATCTACGCGGTAAAAAAATTCAGACATTACTTGTTGGCAAACAAGTTCAAGTTCTTTACATATCATCAAGCACTATTGTACTTAGTCAATAAGCCATGTAATATGGGAAGACTGATACGTTGGTTTCTATTACTCATGGAGTACGATTTTGAAGTAGTAGTCAAGAAAGGAAAGACACATCTTAGAGCTGACCACCTCTTGAGACTAACCTCAAGAGAAGCTCCTCAAGGAGTAGTGGATGAATTACCCGATGCATATTTGTTTAACCTTGAGATAGCACCAGAATGGGCTAAGCCTATAGTCCCTATTCTCACGTATGGACCCAAGAATCCTAGGATAAGGATCAAGGAAGGAGAGATTACCAAGTCTCAGAGATACCAAATCATAGCAGGAAGCATATATAAACAAGACAATCAAAAGATTCTTGCTTGTTGCGTAGATGAATCAGAACATGTGAATTGGTTGCAATTAGCACATGTAGGTGCCTTAAAGCAACATCACTCGAAACATCGAACATTGCAGACTCTGCATAGACTAGGAGTATATTGGCCTACGATGGAAGCAGATGTCTACAAATTGTGTAAAGAATGCCCTGTGTTGTGAAAGACCACCAGTAGAGCATGCTACATTATATCACGTGTCTCTCACACCAGACTGGAGTGAACCTTTAGTGACATACTTGAGGACAAACACATTCCCTCAAGGAATGACTTTAGCGCGACAACGTAGTCTAGAGCAGGAAGCTCAGGACTATTCACTTATTGGCGATAATCTATACAAAAGAGGAAGAGACGGATACCTAAGACAATGTGTTCATGAAAGCGACTATCTGAGCATATTAGAGACTGCACACCAAGGTGTTGCAGGAGGTCATTTTGGACCGGATAGGATAATCAAAGCCATCCTCTTTGCAGGATTATGGTGGCCCACTATTCACATGGATGCACATACCTATGTCAAGAGATGTGATGTGTGCCAAAGAACTCAGTTTCCTACTCGCAGAGATGAAATGCCATTGAAACCAATGATGGGCGGACGTGCATTTTCTAAATGGGGTATAGACTTTGTAGCACCAATTAACCCCCCTGCAAAAGGTACACATGCGGAATACATTATTGTTGCCACAGATTATCTTACCAAATGGGTAGAGGCAAAAGCCACGAAAAAGAATGATGCACACACGACTGCAAAATTCTTATTTGAAAATGTCTTTACAAGATATGGATTGCCTATAGAGTTAGTGAGCGATCGAGGAACTCACTTTCTAAACCAAGTCATTGAATATTTGTTATAGGATTTTATGGTGATTCACAAGAAATCCGCACAATATCATCCTCAGGCCAATGGTCAAGCTGAGAGCACGAACAAGATCCTTTGTAACGTACTGATGAAACTCGTGAACAACAAACGTTCAGATTGGGACAAACAGTTACACCACGCTGTTTGGGCATATCGAGTGGCCTACAAGACCGTACGCAATGCAACTCCCTTTCAGATAGTTTTTGGTCAGAATGTTGTGCTTCCTTTGGACTTCTTGATACCGACCCTTAAGGTTGCACAAGAACATCAGTGGACCGACCATGAATTATCAGCAAGAATAATGGACTTGGAACGATTAGGAGAAACCAGGCTGAAAGCAGCAGCAGGAATATACGCGGTAAAGAAGCAACAGAAAGCATATTTTGATGCACATGTGAAAGATAAAGGCTTGAAAGAAGGAGATTTAGTTCTAGTATATACGTTGAAACAGCACGCACGGAAGTTAGAAAAGCGAGGTTATGGACCTATGATCATTAACAGACTCTCAACAAGTGGAGCACTACAATTAGCCACCTTAGAAGGAGACATAATGCCTAATTACATTAGTGGCTGTAGAGTCAAGTTATATCAGGAACCTCTTACTGAGGACATGCTTGGACGACTCATGTTGGCAAAGAAGCGTAAGGAGGAAGAAAGTAGAATAAGGGCTGAAGCTCAGGCAGAAGCTATAGAATGCATTAAGCGCATGAAGCTAAGAAGACAAGGACTAGGGAGAGAACATTATAATCATCTGGAAACAACACCCAGATATCCCATGGCCATGTGTCAAGTAAAGTCAACCACTCATCCTAGCATAGTGGACAGGAGACCATTCATTACAGTCAGGCTAGAGCACGGCAACCCTTGCTAAGAGCGCAGAGCTTTAATTGATTCAGGTGCTGCGACTAGTGCGATTAGATGGTCCCCACTATAAGGATTCAGGAATAGAAATGCGGCCAATTGAGGCGTACCTCATAGGGCTAGGAGGCATGAAAACCCCTTGCATGGGTGAGGTGGACCTTCCTATCCTCATAAACGAAGTGACCTTGACAGTGAAACTACGTGTGCCATGATGACGACCTGATAGAACCCCTAATCCTTGGCCAAGATTGGCTATATGATCACTCAGTGGACCTAAATCTTAGACAAGGCTCCTTACAGATTGGAACCTTAGATCAGAAGCGAGTGATACCGCTTGACTTCTCTAATGGCATTCCGACTGAGATTTGTAGCCCTAGACCCTATGAAATGCATGCGACGGAAGACCGGAAGATCTTTGGTCAGATCAGTCACGTTACGTCTACACCAACCCATGCGGGCTTGGCGATGGACAATTGTCAATCTAAAGGACGTCAGGAGATTTTCCCTTGGGCTTCATGCAAACTAGAAGGGGTAACCACCCAACAGATGGGTCAGGAGGGTTACATCAGCGGACAAACGGACACTATCACCTGCGGTGCCCATCCTTCCACACTTACTACGGACTGGCCTAGATTAAAAGTACAAAATGGAGCACTTCCTAATGGGAAGGTTTCGCAAGTGTTGGACCTCCCTTCTTTTCCAAAGCAGAGTGTCCATTCGACCTCTCAACCTCAACCACAACAGAGTCAACCACGACAAAGGAACCCAGACCGATGACAACATCAGATGACACAAGGAAGAAAGCTGCAGTCTCAGTATCATAAAGCAAGAGGCACAAGACAAATATGGGTGCCAAAAGGACAGAAACCACCAAAAGATTTCAACAATGCAGACAACGATAAGAAGAAGTCAAGGCAGAAGCAGAAACAGTATCCAAGATCTCCTCGAGCCAAGAAGTACCTTATGAACTGACCCACACCCACGCAGATTTGGGTACCCAAACAATGTATTATAGCTCAACCCTCAAGCCTTGTAATATACACCCCTCAGAAATCTCTTCACCCCTCTATACCACCAAATCCGATATCATCTTTTGTCCCTCCGCATCGACCTATCAACCGATCACAAACTCTTAGGAAGTGGATACCGAAACGTATCTAGAAGTCTTCTCCTAACCCTTTGTCTAACATAACTACCACCAAGACTAATCTACAACCTTGTAATAACTCATTCATGACTGAACCTTGTATAAATCAACACACTATAACCCAACATCACCTGTAATAACATCTCATCAAAGAACTGCATGCAATATCTGAAAACATATAGGTGTCTAGAGACCTGCACTAGTTCTGCAAGAAGCATTGCATCAATCACATCAAAACACTTGGCTACACGGGTTACACATTGGCTATGGAAAGGGATTGCGGTCTCACCTTAATGGGATCATAATTAATTTCCATACTAATGTGCTAATCTTTTGTAGCAGATCTTTTCCATTAGCACGTCAATCATCATGCAAACCAAAGAAGGACCATCTGAAGCTGGAACCAGTATACCCAGGGCTACTATCAGTGATTTACTCGCTGAGCCCCATCCGACGGCTCCACCGCCATCCCACTACGGATCATTTTTTGTTGTTTCTGGTACAGAGTCCGGTGGGGGTTCCGGTATAGCGGTGGTTAGCTTCTTTCCTTCCGGTATTGCTTGCGGTATACTTTGTTGTGTCACCCGAACTGGGTCAAGAAAAACAGTTTGTTCTTGCATCGCCCACTTGCTTGCTTTAGTAAACACCTTCTGCTATTCACGAATTCCAGGTTCAAAAATCTCCGCAGTTGGTTGTAATTGCTTTCCCGAGCGTGTTTGCACCACTGCCATTTGAGTGTCGACTGCTAAAATGTACACCATGTTCGCCATCATGTGTTGTCATTCCTTTTTCCTTTTATCGTACTCAGCCGCATCTTTAGAGTACCTACAGATGTGTCCTATTTCACCGCAAAAATGACATTTAGGTGGTGGAGGAGATGCACCTTCACGTGATGGACCCGCATTCCACGGATTTTGTCCAAAGTGAGTTGAGGGTACTCCTCTATAACCCTTGTATCCTTGGTAAGGAGTATTTCTCATTTGTGGTGATACGTAATGACTAGCCGATTGCCCTTGTTCCTGAATGATAGCATTGATGGCTGCTCTACTCTGTACCTTTGCTTTTATAAGGGTAGGTCTCCGTAGCGTGGTCCGCGGTATGGCAAATGGTGCAATACATCTGATTCAAAGCATAGGCTGAGCTGCTGTGTCCTGTGTTTTTACATTTAGTACAGTAAATTTGTTTTAGAGGATCTTGGTTTGAATACTTGGACGCCTTCAACCACTCTAGATCTTCAGTGAATCCACCCACTTTATTTTCTAACTGTAACGCCATAGTGATTACGGCATCCAAGGTCATTCCACCCACACATCGTATGATCATAATCTGTTTCAATTGGGGATTTAATCCATTTATGAACCACTGAGTGATGACATCATCTAGTAAGTTGGCATGTGCTGGTGGTAACTGCCGTAAATGAGTCTGGAATAGAGTGGCATAGTCTTATACATTCTGGTGTGGCTTCTGCCTCTTATTCTGCACGTAATCAAAAATTTTTGCTGGGTTTTTCTTTAACCAGAATCGTTGCAGGAATGCATCCTTCACGTCATCATACTATCGGAAATGATTCAGGTCATACTCTGTTAACCAGCATGCAGCTTCATTAACCAAAGTTGACTGGAACACAATGTCTTTATAAGTAGGGTCTGCTGGGTAATTCAAAACTGCATAATTAATTTCAAATGTCTGCACATGCGCATCAGGATCATCTCCTGGAAAACCTCCAAATTTTTTGTACGAGACTCTGACTAGCACCGGACGCAATGGAATAATATGTTGTTGCTGTTGTTGTTGTTGCTGTTGTTGTTGTTGTTGCTATTGTTGTTGTTGTTGTTGCTGTGAACTACTCATGTTGCCTGAACTTTGGGAACGGATTTCTTGATGTTCGTGGATTGTATGGTCACTTTGCCAACTTTTCGGTCCAAAAATGTCTCTGAACCGATTACTTAGCTCAAAATCTAACAGCTTTTTCTCACCCTTAGTGTCGAAATTGACTAAACTTGCACCTAAAAATGATGAATGCAATAAATTCCTGCCGAACAATAGCACATTATCACTGAAGATCAGTGAATTGTCACCAAAGAGCACCGAATTGTCATCGGAGAGCACCGAATTGTCACCGAAGATCACCGAATTGTCACTCAATAGCGCTGAACTGTCTCACTGGACAGCGCCGAAGTACAACCAGAAACTAAAGTACTATCTTCAGAAAGTACCAGACTATCACATGATTGCACCGGATTATCGTCGCACTCTACGAACTGCTTCTACACAGCACCGAACTGCCACCGAAATTGCCATTGGCTTGCTGGATTGGGCCTTCTGCGACTAAACTTGATTGTTCTTCATTTCTACGACTAGAGGGTGCACCTAGAAAATTCGGAACTGCTTAGGGATGTGGATAGCTTCGATATTTAGGATACGATTCGTCAGAGCGTGTTACCGGCATATATCAAAGGATTCTTCGTCAATCTTTAATCTTTTCTTCGATAGGCTACTCCATTTTCCACAGACCGTGCCAATGTTAAACTAATGTTTAAACTACTATCAAATCTGGATTCTTGGGATGGTTAGGGGTCTGTAAAACAGAGGCCCTATTTGTATTTTCCCAAATCTACAGATTCAATTGTATACTACTACACCAACTTATCGCTCTGAATTAATTATTCTTCAAATACGTATGTGTTCTCCACATTACAATGTTCTTCACCACAATACGCATAAACGCAGACTTCGTCACTTTAACACAATATCGCTTAACTTAATACTTCATCAAAACTTAACACATAACTGAACTTAATTACAGAATGACAGAATACTCAGAGTATCAACAATGTGCGCTACGCTCCACTTCAGGCATTCGCTCTGACCAGAGTCCAGTGACAACATACCCTCTGTCTCACGTATGCCCCTTTTCATTAATCAAAAACATTACAACTATTTGCGCTATGCCCTTTCGGTATGCGTGTGACTTTTCACGACTACATTCCAATGGCTCACAGAAGCAAGGGGACATCCTTGTCTTATAGATCTTCAAAGTTTAATGGGCTTAGAAAGATGACCATTCATAGCAACCTTATAATGAGCACTTCCAAAAAGAGTGATAACATATCTAATGAACTTATTACCAATCCCTTTGTAATGCAAGGATTGCAAAACAAAGTCCCATTCCATCCTATCATAAGCTTTGTCAAACCAAACTTTAAACAAGAAAAAGTCTTGATTCACATTAATTAGCACACTTAGACCCTTCCAAGAGGGAAAGAATGGCACCAAGAATGAATCTACCTTTTATAAAGCCTTTTTGTTTAAGTAGAATGATTTGGTTCATAATGGAGCTCAATCTCCTAGAAAGGGTGGATGAGAAGATCTTGTAGATGGAAATAAGACAAGTGATAAGCCTCCAATTATTAATGTCTTCTTTGCTACCCTTTTTATACATCAATCTTATCGCTCTAGTATTCATATGGATAGGAAGACGGCCTTTCCTAGTAACGTTTTCCCACATCAAGAGAAGATATGGGGTCAAGAAGTCTTTAATCATCAAGAATAATTCATTAAGAATATCATCAATACAAGGAGGTTTATAGGGTTTCAATCCACTAATGGTTTCTTTAATCTCACCAGCAATGAGAGCAATGAATGTGTTTGTGTGTGTGTGAGCCTTAGAAAGCAATGCGTTGCTTTGATACCCATTGTTGGAGTTTATAGATCCATAATGCACATTAAAAATTATGATGATGAGGGAGAAGAATCTTAGGACAATAGTTTTTAGTGTATTAATGAGTGTGGAACATACAAAGTAAGTAGTCCATTAGGAGTAAGGGTGTATATACAAGCCAAGGGAAGAACACCTCCTAAAGCAGGAAAGAAGAGCCCCAACTGTCCTAAGCGTGTTCAAGTATACACACAGATTTGTGTCTAAATATATTAACTTTCTGCTCATGATGAAGGTACATGAAAAAAAAAAAATGAAAGAGTGTCGGTGCCCTCAAAGATCAACCCACAAATATGATAACAAGGGCTCTTGATGGTTCAAAGCTACAAAGGTCAGGATACTTAATAAAATCACATGCAATTTACACACATATAAATTTCAATTGTACTTATCTTGGTGCCTCAAAGATTATGTATCGTATCTTTATTGTGATCATCTACAACTTAAGCACATAAAATACCTGTACAAAGCTTGCTTCGAATTCATTTGGATGTTTCGAAAGGGAGACTCAAGCTTTCCTCGTCTTGCCAAACACTCATGAGCGCCAAGCCAGAGTTCTTTCACAAAAATGGAGGTTCCGTACGGTGCAAAGAACATATTAAATTTCATTGTCGGATGGTTGTGAATCAGATATTAGTTGAAAGTTCTCAAGAGTAAATCTAAGACGACCACTTGCAACAGTTCATAGTCCACAGCTTGCAAGCCTTGAACTTGCCCTTGTGCACTGTTGTACAAAACGAAGAGATCATAGGCATGTGAGTGCGAACAGCTGTTAGAGGGAGTCGTGCATGGTTGTTATCTGTGGGGTCGTTGATCTTATATAGCCCATGGTTCTACCAGCTGCTCAGCGAACCTGACCAAGGATCGACTGTTTGACAAATCTTCACAGCGCAAGGAGAACACTCGCTTTCTTGTAGACTCGGCAAGTGACGCAGATAGCGAGGCTTAGACAAATTGAAGTATGTGGAAGGGACATCGGCAGAGACAAACACATGCAGCGAAGCCGCCGATGACCTGCGATGATCAGTAATATATTTCTCGTAGATGAACATGTATTGTCTGTACTTTATGCATGCATACATGTATGTATGGAGAGAGGTGTTCATGCATGTCTGTGTACACATGCATTGTGTGTGCATACACGTCGCACGGTGCATGTATGCATACAGGAGGTATTCATGTCCTTAGGCATCCTTTTGCTACTTGAGTATCATCCATGCGCGTCTTCTTGCCTTTCTGCATACAATAAGACCTTTAGCATGCGCATACCTTTAGCTTTTTCACGCCAATCATACAGCAACGATACTGGAGGAGTAAAAGGAATGAAAATAATAACAGTTTTCAAGAAGCGATGCATTCATTCCCATCACGAAGGCTATAGATATATGCCCTCAAGTACTGATACCGTGCTGCGTGCATTCGTCTATGCTGAAAAAGTCGCGTACACTTTTTGTTTTTCCAGTTTGCTAAACATCTGACAAGCGATCACATGACCTCCCTCCTTTTGATGCTACGGAAGGTCTGTTTTTGTATCTGATTTTTCTGCATTAGGCTCAAAATATTGAATGGTGGCGTTATGGATTATGCTTAGAGCTGGAAAGGACATTCTTGTCTTCCCCCGCACACGTTATGTGTAGCATTGACGATAGATTATGCTCCAAGATGGAAAATGGAAAGGACTGTCTTATCCGCGTCCAGTCATGGAGAAGTTTCCATAGCTTCACGTCATATCCTCTTTCGAGAGTTTTGACTCTCTCTCTCTCTCTCTCTCTCTCTCGGTGCTGTGGACGGCACTGGACAGCAAAGCTTCTGTTCTACTTGCAAAGCGTTGTCAGATCGACCTTGACCCTTTTCATAACATGACAATGTGAGAACACCGAATCAGCGATTGCTTAGACGGCTTAACCTCCCAAGGCGGACTCCCGGACCCCGAGGAGTCCTTTCTACTAAAGCTGCCATATCTGTGCAATTTTAATGTCCATGTGAAAGGCCAAACTTGGTTGGCAAACGCTTTTGTATATGTTCCTTAATAAAACATATAGTGGCTTGGTCAGCCATTGACTCAAAGTTTGAACACATTTTAACACCTACAAAATTTATCTTTATGCTCACTGTGTACTATGTTTTTTGCGTATTTTGTAGCCTTTGTGTGGAGTATTGTGTGCACTGCATGGAGCTTGGTTTTTCTACTCTAAGGGTGTCATCATGGAGCTCTTGATAAGGAGGTTTGAGTGTGGTGCATCACCATCAAAATTCTTCACTAATATCAAAGCATTTAGACACAAAAGCTTTGTTCCTTTTGTGTGAGCAAAGCGAGCACCCGCCCACCTGCTTGAGGCATTCTTGAAGGATTATGAGGCCATAACGTTCACCATTGATTGGATTTTTAATCAATTCTCTAGTAAATGTCTGCAACCAAAAAGTGGTCGGACCCTATTGTGCCAAAACTCAATAGAGACTATGTTACCATTAGTGTCCATGTAAAAGGCCAAATGCCCACCAAAAACTTTTGTATATGTTCCTTGATAAAACATACAGTGTCCTGGTCACCCATAGATTGAAATTTTGATCACATTTTTAACACCTACAAAATCTATCTTATGCTCATTGTGTATTTTGTGCTGTGCATATTCTGTAGCCTTTGTGTGAAGTACTGTTTGTAGTGCCAGGAGCATGGTTTTTCTACTCTGAGGGTATCATCTTGAAGCTCTCGATAAGGACATTTCAGCATGGTACATCAGTGTTGAAATACTTCACAAGTCTCAAAGAATTTTTATGCAAAAGCGTTGTTCCTTTTGTGCAAGCAAAGTGAGCACCCACCCGCCCACCCAAGGCTTACGACTAACGCTTCCACCAAGGCATAGAACTTGGCATACCTTCTCATCCCAATCACCAAAGTCACCATTGTGCCATTGGCTATGCATGAGGGAGGACCTCAACAATCAAGGAAGATGGAGATTCTTAGCACTTCCTAGGAGGTCACCCATTTCCAATTTGTTCCCCCCCAGAGCCTGCTTAACCAAAAAGCTCTCATTCCACGAAGCTACATTAAGAGTGTCTGAAGAAGGTGAAAATTACGGTTAACATTATCTTGAACATGGTTTGGTCCGTCAAAGCTTCATTCTTTGCTTGCAAAGCCTATTTTGAAGCATTTTTTGGGTGATCCTTGGAGCCATTTTAGAGTATGTTTGTGCAGAGTCCTCTTTACATAGGTTCAAGAACATCAACAAGAGTGCTCTTTGTACTTCTACAACAATGAATATTCACTGTAAGGGCTGTGTTGTTCAGCCACACTAGTAAATCTATAGGTTTCTTGAAAGGTTTTAGTTGTGATGGGAGCAGCAAATACACGTTTATGCAAGTTTTTTGAGCCGAAAGAATAGAGTTGGTAGACACTTGTGGATGTTGTTGGCTAGTGTTTGGGCTACGAATTTAGCCTTTAAGTGCCATCTTATTGCATATATTGAGCACATACACACTATGCACACTTCTGTGAATATCTCGTATGTACATCCATGTGGTCATTGATATAGTAGTTATTTTTGCATAAATCCTTTGATGTTGATAAAGAGGGTCATTGTTCATGGCACAAGACCAAGTACAACATCTCATCACATACTCAAAGGAAGCACATAGGTCATTTCATAACCCAAAAAGTGATTTTTATCACTAAAATAATGTAATATATGTACATACATCCGATTACCACATGTACGACTCCATTTTGTGCACGCGGAGGAGTCGTCGAGCTTGAGGAGTCTAAGTAGGTAGCTCATACCAATTTTCATAATTTTGGAAGCCGTTAGGGACCTTAAATTAGATGTAGAACGATACTATAAATAGAGCTAGAGAGCTCAGTTTGAGAACTTTTGACACTAGTAGCTTGTGGGCTAGTGGAGTTATTGTAACTAATTAATTATGAATATGAGTTCTTTTCTTGCCTTCCATTGATCTCCATCCGTCACTTTCCTCGTGTGTGCATGTGCATGTGTGTATATGCATTTACATTTCTCACCATCACCTTCATGCACTTCACTCACTCTCAATCTTCATATCGGCCTACCCTCTTCATGGATTGACAATTATGAGGTGGAACGTCTCACGTTGGTACTCACCATTGTACTAGAGTGACACCAAGTTTGGTGCCGTTGCCGGAGACAAGCTCGAGGTTGAGCGTGTGATGGTAAGTGTGTGGGAGAAAATAGTCGGAAGGTAAACTTTTCTTGTTGTTTTGTTGTTAGTAGTTAGTTTTTGTGTACTTTTACTCCTCTTTTCCGCTAATTTCATTTCCCATCATCATCTTAAACTCCAAAAATACCAAACAAATCTGCCATATTCCCTATTTCTCTTCACTTTTCCTCATTTGCATGTGTGTGAGAGTGAGAGAGATTTTAGAGGTGTTTATTCGCATTTTTTGGGCACTAAAATTGCAGGAAAGCCTTTGGAGATCAGGAATCTGCAAGAAACATAGGTAAAAACTTCAGTTTTCTATTAGAAATTTCCATAGAAGCTGACCATCACGAGTATCAGACAAAGGTAAGTATCTGGTTGAAGTTTTTGCATGAAAGAGGGGCTAAGGTAAGCGCTCTCACATGTCTAAACTTAGTTTTTTAAAATTACAAGTTTGGCTAACCATCATGAAGGTGACTCATCATCGCAACTGTGTGTGACCATCATGACGGTCATTGACCATTGTGGCGGTTGGCTCATGCCATCGCGATCGCGTCACATCATCACGATGGTGACACAACATCATGACACTGCCTGACAATCAGGATCCTTGTGACCATCGTGATCCCAATCATCAAAGATTTATTGACCATCGCGACTTGACGATCATCTCGTGACTGTCACCAATTGACCATCATGACTTCATCGTCGCGATGGTGATACAACATCATGCCTTGATCATCGTAGCTTGACCATCACGGTTTTCCCTGATCATCGTGACTTTGACTGATCGTCGTGGCTTGACCATCGTGGTCTCTGACCATCGTCAGTTGATCATCACGGGTGTTCACACCATTGCGATGGTGACAGACTCTCGCGATTGTGTCTGACCATGACAGCGATTAGGCAGAATGCTAAAATTAGAATTCTTCAAAATTTTTCAAAATTTTGGGGTATTTTTGGCCATTAATTTTGAACTCTTGTGTGCTTGGCATAGGCCAAGGTGAGAAGCAGCTAGTACTGAGAATTCTTGGGCAAACAAAAACAGCCTCTTCAAGAGTCCAAGGGAACATCTTAAGTGGAATTTCAGTTCTGATTTGATAACTTCTTTGGATGAATAAAATTTATGATAAACAGAGTGTCTTAGGACTCCTATAGTAGCAAGGATTCACTCTAGCATAAAAGGTGAGAAGTGGTTGACAAGAGAGAGAGAGAGAGCAAGGGGGTATAGGGATCTAGACCAAAAGAACCTAATGACATGATTATACTTCGCTAAAACAAATCAAAATTGAATATACCAAAACAATTCCTCTCAAAAAATTTCGAAAAGACAAGAAACGTAAAAGGAAAATCAAAAGAACTAAGTGATTGACCTAATCAGAAGGGTGAGTGTGAAAAGGTGAAATAAGGATTAATGAACCTTAGATTTGGGAAATACTTAGGGAAAACTGATAAGCAAAGCATTCAATCTTCTCAGGATATCTTGAGAACTATAGCACGATTGTGGGCTCAACAGTTAGGCAATTATCCATACGAGGTTAGTTCAGACACGAGCGACTCATATATGTATTTTGACACATGGAGACCAGGGGTTTTTTTAGTGTAGCCCACCTAGAGAAGATAGAGGGACCCTATAAGATTCAGTTGAAGTACATCCGCACGAATAGATTGAGTGCCAGAGTATATGAAGATGGCCTTTGTAGGTTAGTAATTTAATTGCATAACCTTGACCAACCCATTGGATTGGAACATCCAGTGGTGAAGTTTGAAAATGAGGCTTACATAGATAAAGAAGGAACCATGTACATAGTCACGAGTAAGCCGGACTCAAATAAATTTGGTGAGGTGGTAGAAACTGCATACTTAGGAGCGGAAGGACAAGGGAAACAAGTCTAAGAACCTAGTACGCCTAGAGGCAAACCAGTGCTAACGAGGGTGTTGACTCCTAATTGGATGCCCTAAGATGATAAGAGCATAGAGCTATTTTGGAATAAAGAAACCAATGAAGCGTTTTGGAGATATAAGCTAGAGCACCCTACGGCTATGGGAGCAGCAACGATTTATGAGCTAAAGGACCTAGAGGTCCCAAGGAAAATACTATACTTAGATGACGCTTCAGAAAGTGTGTATAAGTTCACAAAACATGGTCGTCATGCATATACATGGGGAGGAGAACTCGTTTTTCCACTGATGAGATCACGTGTGTCTAAGGAGAATTGAGGTATCAGCACATCTCAAGGACATAGAGGGAAGAACAAGGAAGTTTCATCAACCACACAGGGAGAGAAAAAAGCACTACAGAAGGTGGGAGAGCGGAAAGAGAACAAAGTAGGGACCATCGAGCTCAAAGGGATTTGGACGGCTTTCCCCTACAAAGGCCTAGAGACCACCCTAGGACTTTGAGGCCCACTTAACTAGTGAAGGCTATGAAGAATTACTTTGACAGATCCAAAGATCCCTATGAACATGTAGCTAAATTAAACAGGTGTTACAGGCTGAACAAGTCGAAGACATGTTCATAGCATTTAATGCATTTGGACTCACATTGAAGGGTGACACATTGGATTGGTTTCGACCATTGCACCAACACCAATTTAGAGACATCCACCATATGATGGAGGCCTTCATTATGGATTTTTACAAGAGTGGAATCAGGCACAACACCTCATCATTGATACACACACTCAAACAAACACTTCAAGAAACAGTGAGGATGGCTGGATGTAGATTCAGATGCTACATAGGGTGATGCCACCCATTGGAACTACCCACTCAAGCTAAGATAATATCTTTTTTCATTCACGGCCTATTGAGTACTAAGCTTAGGTGATATGTATTCCTAAAGGAACCAAGAACCGTGGATCAATGCTTGCGCATCTGTGTATATATAGAGGATAACCTAGGGGAAGAGCTAGAACTCTCTGAGTTACATAAAGATTTGGATAGCACAATAGAGAGCTCATCTAGAAGTTCAATTCTATAGAGGACTTAAAAAAACAAGTGGCCAAATGATTGGGAGTCTCTAGTAATCCTCGCATCAAATTAGCCCCCCCTCAAAGTAGTTACATCACATGGCAAGTATGTGTCCAAACACGATGCAACCCATAGGAAAATCCAATGGCCTATATTGTACCATAGAGTGCAAGTACACTAACCACACGGCTCAAGATTATCCATATAATAAATAGGTTGTTAGATAGAGTTATCCTCAGCCTATCAGCCAGGTAGATACCAAGGGTATCAGCCACAACAATACTATCGTGCCCCCCCTCATTATCAAGTTCCATATCAAACCTGTCCTAGGACAACAATCCCCACCCCCTGCCAATGTAGTCTCGATGAAGTACGCCACTCCAGAAGAGAAATCAAATAGGTCATTATTACCTACAACCCCTTTGATCATAGAAAATGACCCTAATGCGAACAGTTTTGACTCCACCCATGTAGATAGCCCACTTGCATATTATACGGAGTCATCGAAAAACCTAGATCCATATATTGAGAGTCCTAGGTATGAGCCAAATTGTGAACCTAATTATTCTTAGGTCATGTACACCAACCCCGACCCGCAACCAAAACCTAGACAACCAAGACCCCAGGGACCTAAAGGACCATGTTTCAAATGTCAAGGAGACCATTTCATACGTGATTGCCCACAAGTCGCACCCGTTGTGTAGCCACACTATTTCAACATTCAAGGATTTTATCGTGAATGTGGATGGGATCACTTTATAAGAGATTTCCCTAAAAACCCCACTAACACACCCAGGAAAGTGACCCCCATCAATGTGATAGGAATAGTGCAACACATTGAAGGTTCCATACCCCAGTACATACCCATCTAGGCGGTAATTAGAGCCCAATCACAAAGGTAGATGCAACCGGAGACCCCCAAAAGAATAGCTAAAGCCAATGATGTAGGAGAATCAATAGGAAAGAAGACAAGAACCTCGAAAGAGTCAAGAGAGTGACATAAGAGAAAATGGAGCAAAAACATTAACGAGTTAGAGGAAAATCTGAGGGAAATCAGAGCTGAGATTTTAGAAATGGCATCACAAGAGGCTGAACCATATGTGTTAGCCCTAAAGCCAGGATCAATACTAGCAGACCCCACCCCATAAAACCTTGACATGAAGCTCAAAGCTTATCATGCTAGGATACAAGAAGGACCACAGGCAAGAGAATCCAGCAAGAACTACCCTAGAGCCAACTTGGAAATAGAGAGAACCAAACTATATATGAAAACGGTAGAATTAGCCCACACAATGTTTGATGCATCCTAGTACCTCAATTGGGCAGTTATGGCTAAACTCAAGATACATTTCCAAGGATTATCAAAAACACAACAAAAGCTAGCTCTAGCACCAAGACTAGGCTAGAGGACCCCTTAGAGACAACTCTATCTGAAAGGGCAGGTCGGACTTAGAAAATCATCAAACGGGCTACATGGATTCACATGCCATCTTAAGATAGATTCAAGAGGAAAGATGGAGGCAGGAACAAGAAACACCACCACCCATACCAAAGATGGAAAAATGAATCTACTTAGTAAGGTATTGTATGTACCTACCATAACAAAGAATCTCACAAGTGTTGGGCAAATTCTAGAGAAAGGATTGCAGGTAAGGATCTCAAGGAATGGAGCCTTTGTTGAAGATCCACAACAAGGATTCAAGAGAACTGCAAAAGGAGAAATGATAGTTAGGATCTTTACATTTGAACTCGAAGACACTAGAAATATAGCTTTGTTCAATTATGGTAATTAGACTCTATCAGAATTAGAGATGTGGCACAAAAGATTGGTTCATATAGGTGAAAGGAAGTTGAAGCAAATGTGTAGGGATCAAAGTGTGCTTGGCCTACCAAATATCTCTAAGCAATACATGATATATAAGTATAGTGCTTGTCAGCTTGGGAAATCACATAGACAACCCTTCATGAAGAAAGGATACATTCATGGTGACTTCTTAGAGCTAGTCCACAAAGATGTTTGGGGAGCTAGCAAGGAGCCTTCAATTTTATGATCCAAGTACTATGTATCTTTTATTGATGATTGTAGCATATGGACCATCATATACTTTATGAAGCATAAGGATGAAGTGTTCTCATGTTTCAAGAAGTATCTTGCCCTTGTTGAAAATCAAACAGGTAAAACACTAAAAAGGCTAAGGTTAGATGGAGGGGGAGAATATTTCTCCCATGAATTTGGTTCTTATCTCCAAGAGAAAGGAATCAAGAGAGAGATCAAAACTAGGTACACTCTAGAGCAAAATGGAGTGGTAGAGAGAAAGAATAGGACCATAGTTGAAGCTACAAGGTCTATGCTGAATGAGAAAAAATTACCAAATTATTTGTGGGCAGAGATTGTATCTACAAAAGACCTAGCCTTGATCATTGCAGGATATTTGGATTCATAGCTTATGCACATATTCCATCACAAATCAGAGGTAAAATGGATCCTAAAGCAGAGAAATGTATGTTCATTGGGTATGACTTATGTAAAAAAAGGATATTGGCTATATAATCCAGGCACTAAAGGTTTTATTGTTAGTAGAGATGTTCTTTTTTATGAGAAAAACTCTTGATTTGAAGATGATTAAAGGAAAATCATGCTACCTTATGACCTAGAGGAGGAGTTCCCAACTTTACAAAAGGGGAATGATCACTTACATGAAGAATCAAGTGATTTTGATGATAATTAGAACACACCAAGGAAGAGTACCAATGCTTTGAACAACAAAGGTAAAGCAAAGATATAGGAATCGAGAGATGTTACAGAATCTTCTCAACAAACAACAAGGAGATCAATTGGAGAAAAAAGGAAGCAAGAAAGCTATGGATTTGACACTTCTCTGGTCATCAAGCATTCAATTTATATTGTTCAAGATATCAACTGAGAAGAATCATCAAGATTCGAAGAAGCTAAGAAGAAATCAGAATCGAGAAGAGCAATGGAAGAAGAGATAGGAGCTCTTCAAGAGAATCAGATTTGGGAATTGGTTCCCAAGATGCTATCAATGAAGAGCATTGGATCTAGATGGATCTACAAGGTAAAGAAGGACTCAGATGGATCAACAAATAGGTATAAAGCAAGCCTTGTGGCCAAAGGGTTTACTAAAACCCAAGGCATAGATTATGAAGAAACTTTCTCTCATGTGGCAAAGATGCCTACAATCAGAGTGCTTATGAGTGTAGCTGCCTCAAAGATGTGGAACATATATCAAATGGATGTAAAAAATGCATTCTTGAATGGTTGGATTTCAGAGGAGGTATACATGGCACAACCTCCTGGATTTGTAGATGAATCACATCTTGACTATGTGTTTAAACTCACGAAAGCTTTATATGGATTGAAGCAAGCTCCTAGAGCTTGGGACCATAGACTAGTTACTTTCTTGTAGGACATGTTGGTGCAGGGCAATCAACAATTGAAGTTTTGATGAAGTTTTGAAGTCAAGGATTGAAGAAAAGATCAAGATATGAAGTATGAAGAGAGTACATGTTCAGAGAATGAAGATGTGTATACATATGTACATTAATTTAGAGTTAGTTCACTTATACTTTTGTATGGTGATGAACTTGTACATATTTGCTTATATATACAAGGAAAAATGTCGGGGCAAATATGAGAGAGCATGTGAATAGAGAAATTAGTCATTAGACAATCTAGAAGTGAGTAAGATCTCTCTCATCACTTAGATGTAAAGCTTTCCAGAAATGAAGAAAAGTTGCGCCCGATATTTCTGAGAGTTCTCCTTCTGTGTTGTATCATTTGTGAAATTCTTTTGTACAAGTCTAAGTCCATAGGTAATTGACCTCTGTAAAAGTTTTCAGCTTTTAATTGTGATCAGGCTGAGAGAATTGAGTGTAGGAACATTTACATGTGTAAATGTAAAGAAGTGAATTTGCAGGAGGCACAAAATTTGATACTAATGTTTTGGTCAGTTCTCCTTCCACAGTGTAAAGTGCTGAGCAAGCAAACACTCATTCTTTAAGTTGGAAGGTAACCTACCTATGGCTAAAAGCATTTGATTAAACGGGTTCTAGTTTGGAAGAACCAAGCTTTAGAAGTTGCAAGTGTCAAAGTCAACTGTAAATAACTACAATTTTAGACATAGGTGACTTGTTAAGATCATTTCTCACGATCTACTGAGTCTTTTGGAATGATTTAACTTGGAGGAGGTTTGGAAACTATAGGCAACAGCTTGTGCAAAGTTTTATAAAAAACTTTACACATTTGATAAGTCAATGAGTGAGTTATGTGCAGCAGACTTTCTGTGTAGTCACCTTCTTCAGAGTTTGTTCAAGATCTTGGAAATTGAGTATTGATCCTCCACATTGGTGAAGGTTTTAAGTTATACTTGATATAGAGGTGCTCTAACTTCAAGGATAACTTGTTCTTTTGGAGATTAACACTCTCCATCAGTGGTATCAGAGCAGGAAGCATCAGAATTGAAGAAAGAAGGACCCCGACTACTGTAGTTATAAAGAATTCAACATTTGAAGATACAAAGGGTGAAAGCTTGAAAGTAAAGCTTGAGAAGGAGGTCAGAAGATATCAAGGAAGACAAAATGAACTTCATTCGAAGCAAAGGTAACCTTATTCCTCATAAAGCTTGAAGGTTTTAATACATAGGTGAAGAAAAGATGGGAGATTCTCTTCAGATAGGTGAAGAAGAAAAGCCTCAGTTCAGAGATCCTAGTGTTCCAACTAGGGATGATTGTCATATTTGAAGACTTGGATGAAGAGAGATGCTCAAGCTAGGAGCATTATCTATATGGGAGTTAATGACTACTTGCTACCTCACATTAGAGGTCTTGAAAGTGCAAGTGATATATGGAATTCTTTGGAGGAGCATTTCCAAAACACCACAAAGTCAAGGAAGGCATCCTTGTGGGCAGAGTTTACCACATTCAAGAAGAAGGCCTCTCAATCCATCTCAGATTATGTAACAAGGATGAAGGACATTGCAGATGCATTAGGAGCAGTTGATGAAGATATTGAGGAGGATAAATTGGTAAGGCAAATCCTCACAGGTTTGAGAGTTGATGACAAATGGAAGTCATTCATTTTGTCTACTGAATTCTCACTAGATCATTTTACTCTTGATTTAAATCAGTTGCTAGGACACATGCTAACCTTTGAGCAGGATGTCAAAGGTGAAAGTGATAAAAGTGCAGGTCGAGCAATGTATTCAAAGGATAAGAAGAAGAATAGCAAAGGGAAGCAACAAGCAAATGAAGATCAAGGCACAACTAGCCAAGCTAACTTCTTAAGAGGAAGAGGAGGAAGCAAAGGTAGAGGAAGAGGTAGAAGTAATAAAGATGGAGTCAAAGTTTGCTGGATTTGTGGTAAAACAAATCATTTAGCTCATGATTGTTGGCATACAGAACTTTAATTCAAGAGGAAGAGTTGGCAGAAATCAAAGAGGTAATTTCAGAGGTAAAGGTAGTAGAGGTTACTATGGAAGAAATGCAGGTAGAGGATTCCAAAGTCAACAATACAACAATACCTACTACAATTATGCTTCAGATCAAAAGGAGGATTCAAGATTGATAATGAATGCAACTTGTGAAAGGCAAAGTGAAGACCAAAGAGTTTTCTACATTGACTCAGGGTGTAGCAATCACCTGAGTGGAAAAATAGCTTTGATGACTGATTTGGAGAATAAGGTAACTAATCATGTAGTTCAAATAGGTGACAATACAAAGCACAATGTGAAGTCAATTGGATCAGTGAAGGCCAAGGATGGAAGTACTCTCTTCAGTAAGGTTTTGTATGTTCCTACAATTCCAAAGAATCTGATAAGTGTAGGACAAATTGTTGAAAAAGGTTATGAAGTTAGGTTCACTAATGAAGGAGTTTTTGTGGAAGACCCTAGCAATGGGTATAAACAAATTGTTTCAAGGAAGAAAGAAGGAAGATTGTTCACATTGAAGATTCAAGGTAACATTGTTCATGCCTTGTTCACCTATGGAGGACATAAGATCTCTTAGTTAGATCTTTGGCACAAAAGGCTTGGACATTTCAATGAAAGAGGTATTAAAGATATTGTTAACAATGGTTTGGTGCTTGGATTGCCTAATGTTGCACGTCAACATATGACATACAGATGTGAGGCATGTCAATTAGGTAAGGCTCATAAGCAATCTTATTCCAAGCATGGTTTTATGTATTTAGAGAAGCTTGAATTGGTACACACAGATGTGTAGGGACCATCAAAGGATTTCAGTATCAATGGTTCAAGGTATTATGTGATTTATGTTGATGATGCTACCAGATGGATCATTATCTATGTGATCAAAGATAAGTCAGAGGTATTCAATACATTCAAACATTATCATGTGTATGCAGAGAGAATTACAGGTCAAAAGTTGAAGAGACTAAGGTCAGATGGAGGGGGAGAGTCTTTCTCTAATGAGTTCAGTGATTACTTGTGGAATGTAGGTATAAAAAGGGAATTACTTGCAGGTGCTCTCCTCAACAAAATGGTGTAGTAGAAAGGAGGAATAGAACTCTTGTTGAGTTTGCAAGATCCATGATGAAGGAGAAAAATTGCCCAAATTATTTGTGGGTTGAGGCTGTAAATACAGCCACATATTTGGTCAATAGATTACCATGTAAAGATTTGCAGGGTATGACACCATATGAGGCATGGTGGGGTAAGAGACCTACTCTAGATCATTGCAAAGTATTTGGATGTTTGGCATATGCATATGTGTCATCTCAGTTAAGGCATAAATTGGAACCTAAAGCTAAAAAGTATGTGTTTATTGGATATAATGATAAGCAGATGGCATATAGGTTGTGGAGTCCATCCACAAAACAATTTCTTGTGTCAAAAGATGTTACATTTGATGAGCAAGGTACTTGGTATGCAGGTACAATCAATATTTATGCAGGTGATGAAGAAGTTGTAAATCAAAAGAAAGGTAAATCAAAGGTTCAGATATTTGATGAAGAGGAGAACAATGAAGTACAGGTTGAAGTTGAAGAAGTGCCAAGGTTTGATCCAGAATGTGATGAACTAGAAACCTCAAGAAGTGGAGAACTCAGAAGGTCATCAAGACACAAATGGCAACCTACAAGGTATAGCTATGACACTTCTTTTTTGGCTACCAAAGATTATGCTTATATGATAAAGGTAGATGAAGACCCTTCTACATATGAAGAGGCAAAAGGTAAGGAAAATTGGGAGAAAGCTATGCAGGAAGAGTATGATGCATTGATGGAGAATGAGACATGGGATTTGGTTCCTAAACCAAATAGTCAAAAGATCATTGGATGCAAATGGGTCTACAAGACAAAGAGGTTTGCAGATGGAAGTGTGTCTAGATATAAATCTAGACTTGTTGTGAAAGGTTTTGCTCAGACATATGGTATAGATTATGATGAGACTTATAGCCCTGTAGCAAAGATGACAACCATCTCACACATGATTGGCTCTATCATAAAAACTGAAATGTCATAGCCATCCTCGTCGCAATGGGGTGTCCATTGTTCTTCATTGATGGCTACATCCATGGTTGCTAGGATTTCTGCCCAACCATGGGGTTCGAATTCTTCATCTGGAAATACTACTGGTGCATAAGCTGGGTCTTGAAGAGTTCATGGATTATGTTCTGCACCTAAGGTCCTTGCTTCTAACTGTTCTTCCTCTTGTTTTGCTACTTTACACATCCATAAGTGAGTGTCCTCGTGTAACCATGAGGGGTCTGACTCTAATGAGTGTACCGATTCCGTGTCTACTGGTGTCTTATGGATGGTGTTCCATTATATTGGGGGTACATCTTGATGTGAATAGTCTTTAAGATTGACCTTAGTAGTCACTCCTAAATGTTGCAAGTACAAAGAATTAGTTCCAATCTTGTACAATTTGCAACTGACGCATGAATGGTCGTCCCAATATCATCTCATAAGCGTGATTTTTTGCAAAGTCACAAATGGCGAAGGTATGCTCAAACTCCACACCACAAGTGGTGAGAGATATGCCTTCTAGTAAGCCTAATGGTTTTTCTATGTGTCCATCAGCCATTTGTAGCTTCATCCTGGTAGGTATGAGTGCTGGCTTACCCCAACGTTTCCATAAAGCGGTGGTAGCAATGGCTACTCCGGCTCCTGAATCTAAGATGGCTTTCGTGGTGTAGCCCTTATGGGTTATTGGAAGATAAGTGTTACCTTCCTCTCCCTCACTTAGATCTCCGATCTTTTCTACGGGTATCTCTGATCCTATCTGAGAGGAAGTTATAGCAAGCTCAGGGAATTGATTGGCTACATGTTTCCACAGCTCTGGTTTAACGTTTAACAACTCCTCTAGAGTGAGATTACACTGTACTTTAGTGTTCTTGATCACTTCCGTGTTTCTAGGGATTACTGATTCTTCATTCCTCACTATTATCGTGGGTGCTCTCATACTAATAGACTTTGCTTCCCAAGGTCCTTTGAACTGAGGTAATTCATGCAAAGAATTCGATTCAAAACTTGTATGTTCACTCAGTTGTTCTTCCTCTACATCATCGTAAATAGAGGGGATGTCTTGGGGAAATTGCTCCTGCAAGTCGTCTATTTCTTGAATAGGAGGATGGGTTCCTTGTTCTTTTCTCCACTTCTCTTCTTGTATTTCTCTCAAAAATGCATGTGAATATCTATGTATAGAAGACAGGTTGTCTTCCCCTTCTGTGTTGGGCACTTGAGACTGGGATGGTTCATTCCTTTCCTGTGTCTCTGGGACACTAATATTCCTATGCTGATCCTTTTTCTCTTTGCTTTCTATTAAGTATTCTAGCCTCTCCATTAGACCTTGAAAGTGTAGTTCAGGTTTTGCCATGTTATTCCAATTAAGATATCTAGAGGCTTCGAACAAAGCTTGTGCTAATTCTACCATCTTCATGCAAAGTTTAGTCCTCTCAATTTCTAGATCAGCTCGAGGGTAGTTCTTACTCATTTCAACTACTTGAGGTCCTTCTTTTAATCTAGCCTGATATGCACGAAACATCATGTCTAGATTTTCTGGTATGGGTTCCGCTAAAACTGATCCTGATTTCTGAGCTGGGTTCTCTTGATTCAACTCCTGTGAAGTCAATTCTAGGATTTTGGCTCTAGATTCCTTGAGACTTCCTTCCAACTCAGTGATTTTTTTACTCCACTTTCTCTTGATTCTTTCTCTAGAATCTTTCCAAGATTTTGTCTTTTTACTACTAGATTCTACAACTTCACTAGTTCTGGATACTTACTCCTGATTAAGCTGTTGGTTCTGTAAGAGCACCTGGGCTCTTGTTATAGCTTGGATAGGCAGGTATGTAGGGTTGGATCCATCTACATTGTTTACAATACCTATCACGTTGATCGGTGTCACATTTGAAGCGTTAACTAGGTTCTTAGGACAATCTTTGATTATGTGCTCTTTACCACAATCGGCACAAAAACCTTGTATGTTATAGTACTGTGACTGTCCTGCTATTGGAGGATGTGCACAATCCTTTATGAAATGATCTCCTTGGCACCTAAAGCATGGTCCTTTAGGGCCCTGGGGTCTTTGTTGTCTCAATTGGGGCCTTGGATTTGGGTTTGTGTACATCACATTAGCATAGTCGGGCTCCCAAATAGGTTCCACTGGTGGACTATCGTAGTGATATGTTTCCACATGGTCTGGTGACTCTGTGTAATATGCGGATGGACTATCTACATGAGTGGAGTCAAAACTATTTGAGTTCCGATCACTCTCTATGATCAAAGGTGAAGAAGGCACTAAGGCCCTACTTAGGTTCTCTTCTGCAGCAGCGTATTTGACTGAGATGACATTCGCGGGTGGGGGTGGCTGTTGAGCTAAGACAAGTTGAGGTCTTTGTTGAGCCTGACATGGATAATTCTGTGGAGGCCTATAATAATGAGGCTGAGTATTGTATTGGCCTTGATACCTACCTAGCTGCGGGTATGATTGTGGGTAGTTCTGTCTCACTGCTTGTTTGTTATATGGGCAGTCCTGAGCTGTGTGATTTGTGTATCTTCTCTCAATAGTGCAATATTGGCCACTAGGGTTGGCTTGTGTTTGTGTTGCATTGGGACACACATTTGCCAAATGATTTCCACCACAGGTGTAACAACATACGTTAGTTGTTAACTTGGGCATCTGTTTACTAGAAACTCCTAGTTTTTGGGCCACTTTTTCTGCTAGGTCCTCTATCGAGTTAGAAAATTTTGTGGATGCTAGAGAAGAACAGTCCGAGTCCTTGTAGACTTTTGAGAGTTCCAACTCGTCTCCTAAGTTGTCCTCAATGTCTATGCAAATTCTTACACACTGCTCTAGCGTTCTGGGTTCTTTTAAGTACACATAGGAGCATAGTTTAGAGCTCAACAAGTCATCTAGGAACAATGACACTTGCTTGGCGTGTGAAGGTAACTCTTGCATTGGACATCTTTCAACATATTGTCTAAACCTACGTCCTGCGAGTCTAACTTTTCCTGAGGGGTCTGTTTAAAGCTAGGAATTAACAAAGACGTGTCATGTCTGATCCCACTTTTGGATAATTCAGTGATGAATGACTCTAAAAAGTGATGGATGTCTCTAAATTGCCTTTGTTGCAATGGTTGGAACCAAGTTAAAGCGGTATTCTTAAACGTTAGTCCAAATGCATTATATTGCGTGAACATGTCTTCGACTTGCTCTGCTCTGAGCACTTGCTTAAATTCTGTAACATGGTCGTGGGGATCTCCTGTCCCATCAAAATAATTTTTCATGGATTTTACTAACTGAGTGGGTCTTAGTATTCTTGCGTGTTCACGTGGTTTAGGTAGAGGAAAATCATCTCTACCACCTAGTATTCCATGTTCCCTTTGTCTATCCACTCTATTAGTGTCCGTGGTTGTTCTATCTCTCCTTATGGGATGATTGAAGCTTACTTCGGGTCTATCTTTGTTTTTCTCTCTTCGCATGCCATGGGCTGAGGATGTTCCTGCCCCATGTTGGTTCACGTTTACGTTTGTTCATGATGGAGGGAATACCAATTCACCTCTCCATGTGCATGTATTTCTAGCGTGGTTTGGCACCACAAATACTCTTTCTGAAGTTTCATCTAGGTATACAACCTTTCCTGGTGTATCCGGGTCCTTGAACTCATAGATTATGATGGAGCCTACCTCGCTAGGTTGTTTTGTTCTGTACCTCCAAAATGCTTCGTTTGTTTCTTTGTTTACAAACAGCTCTATGCTTCTATTGTCCTGAGGGCTCCAATCTGGAACTAGTACTCTTGTCAGTACAGATTTCCCTCTGGGTGTTCTAGGTTCTTCTAATGGTTCTTTTCCTTGTGCTCTCGCATCCGTCTCTAACTGAATTACGCCAAACTCATTCGTATTGTTTGGCTGCGTACTTAAGATGTACATTGTTCCTTCTTTGTCTATGTATGCGTCTCTTTCAAATTTCACCACTGGACGTTCCAATCCAATGGGTTGATTAGGGTTGTGCATTTGTACCACTTGTCTTCTCAAACCATCCTCATAGATGCGAGCACCTAAGCGGTTGGTTCGGAGAAATTGTAACTGAGTCCTATAGGGTCCTTCGGGTCTTTCTAAATAAGCTACATTTGACCCTCCTTCTGGTCTTTCTGTGCTAAATGCCCTTTCTGATTCACTCGTGTCTGAGCTCTTGTAGGGGTAACTAGTGTTCAATTGCTGAGCCCACGATCGTGCAGTAGTGCCTACACTTGCTTCGGATGATCTAAGGCTCTGTCGGTCTGACTTACCTATGTGTTTGCCCGATCTAAGGTTCATGAATTTACTTCCTTGCACACTCAGCACACGCTCTGATCGTCAATGATTCTTTGATCTTTCTTCATTCTTTTTAAGTTTCGTTAGATTCTTGTCTTGATGTATGCGTCAGGAATTCGACTTTCTGTGGTACTTTTGAGTTCTCAATCCGTCAGACTTAAGTTCTTTCCCTTTAAGTTTTCGTATGACACACCTTTGTCTTTAGTCTTAGACTTGATAAATTAATGTCTTGAACTTGAGGCATTCCTATCGTCGTGAATGCACAATGCTAACGTTTATCCTAAGCTAAGAATTGACTGAGGGGGTTGAGTAATCTTCCAACCTCAAGTCAGCTTTTTTGGTTGCTCTGATGCCCAAGAAGCCGCGCTTCCCAAGCTTTATGCCCTTCACAACCTTGCCTTGCTTTGATTGCCCTTGCTTGACCTGGAAAAATCCACTATTAGACCAATATCACAATGGATGATCAAGCACTTGGATATAAATACTTTTGAAAGTCCTTTCCCTTTTGCCCAAATTTTTTTTCAATGCCCCTTGGCTTTCTAGTCCCAAAGTAGGTCAACCTCAAATTAGCTTATCTAAAAATCAACGTATTCTTTATGAAAAAAAAAGTTGAGGTCACGTAGTACTCGTAAAGAGCTTTCTAACGAGCTATAAAGCTCAAAAAACGGACTTCGGATGAAAAAGATATGACCGTTCAGGCCCTCGGGGTAAAAACTGACAAACAGTTTTTTCTTCAATTAAGAGCTAAGGGGTCTCCTATGAGTGCAATGATCCAAAAATTTTCAAAAAATAGCCCCAAAATTGGTCAAAAAATCAAACCCTAAAATTTTCATTTGGGTGAGCAATCGCGATGGTCTGAGATGATCACGATGGTCTGGGACCGTCGCGATGGTCTGAAGTGCACGGTTGCGATGGTCTAAATGTGAGCAATCACGATGGTCGGGGTGAGGCGTCACGATGGTCCGATTGAGTGAACAATCGCGATGGCGTCAGTCAACCGTCAACGTGAACCATCGCGATGGTCCGAAGTGAACCGTCGCAATGGTCACAGATGCGATGGCGTGAGCCAATCGCGATGGTCCAAATTTTGAGCTGTCGCGATGGTCTAAGGGTCTCGTCGCGATGGCGTGGCTAGTGAGCAATCGCAATGGTCCAATTTGACACGTGGCACTATCGAGGTGATGGCATGGGCCAATCGCGATGGCGTGGGGTCGACGAGATCGTCGCGATGGTCCAAGTGAACCATCGCGATGGCTCAAATGAGTCGTCGCGATGGTGTGAGACCGTCGCGATGGTCCGGCCGAGCCGTCGCGATGGCGTGAGCCAATCGCGATGGTGTGACACAATCGTGATGGTCTGAGCCAATCGCGATGGTCCACCAAAGTGTGAATTTTGCAAATGCAGCAATGGATTCCTACACACGCAAGGGTCGCCTACACGCTTATGAACTCGCTTACCAAAAATACCGAAGTTGGCAGACCATTGCGATGGTCTGACACCTACGGCAGATCCCTGACAGAAAGTGAATTTTTACCTTTTCCAAGCTTTCCTGATGCACTGGAGCTCTGTACCTGCAAGAAAACTCAAAAACACACAACTACACACAAGCACAAAAGCTCTCTCTCTCTTGCACATGCACAAATGAGGGGAAATGAGGAGAATGGGTGGATATGGTGAATTTTCTGATTTTTTTTGGAGATGAAGATGATGATGAGGTGATGAAGATGGAGTGTGGGGGAGGTGAAAAACACTAAAAACTAACTAAAAACAACAACAAAAACTGAAATTTTTACCTTCCAACGCCACTTCTTGCTATACTCTTACCATCACACATTCGTCCTAGACTCGATCCCTAGCAACGACGCCAAATTTGGTGTTGCTCTAGCACAATGGTGAGAACCACGTTAAGAAGCTCCACCTCCTTAATGTCAATCCGCGGAAGAGATAGGAGTGATATGAAGATCGTGAATGTGAGATGAAGTGAGAGTGAAGGTGAGAAGCATAGAGATGCACACACACATACACACACACTACGAAGAGACAAGCAAGACACAATGGAAGGTGAGAAATCAACTCTATTGCTCAAGAACACTCTTACAACTCAAAGTAGCTCTAAGCTCTTCTCTACTCAAACAAGCTAACCTCAAAAATGAGCTCTCTAGCTCTTTTTATAGATTCTAGACTAGTTTTGACCGGTTTCACATCTAGTGACCGGCATAGTTAAAAAATAGGTCCTAGATGCTATTTGAAAGGGTAAACGTTGTCTAAAAATAACCAAAATTGATACGCTCATTCTACCTAAGCTCCTGAAGCTCGAGGACTCCTCGGCTTGCACAAAATGGAGTTATGAATTACAAAAAGGGTGTTTTCTATGTTACATATGTTACAATAGTGATGAAAATCACTGTTGGAGGTTTTGAAGAATATTTATAAAACATAAATCTTTGAAAAATTGATTCAACTGGCTTCCTGCTCTGTCTTTACATGCTTTGCACGTCTTCTATGCCTCTGGCTACTGCCAACAATGGATGAAGAGATGGCTGCACTTTATGGAAATGATACATGGAAGCTGGTTCCATTGTAGCAAGGGAAGAAATTCATAGGTTGTAAGTGGGTCCACAAGGTAAAGCACAACACTCATGGAAGCATAAGCAGGTACAAAGCACGGTTGGTAGCAAAAGGATATGCTCATACATATGGCATTGATTATGAGGAAACATTCAATCATGTAGCTAAAATGTATATTGTCAGAACACTTGTTGCATTAGCTATAGCAAAAGGATGGACTTTGCATTAGATGGATGTGAAGAATGCTTTCTTACATGGTGAGTTACAGGAAGAAGTATACATGGACCGGCCACAAGGATATGAAGATTCAAAGCATCCAAAATATGTTTGTAGGTTGCAAAAGGCTTTGTATGGGTTGAAGCAAGCTCCTCATGCAAAACATGCAAGGATTGCTGATTACTTAACCACCATTGGGTTTTCTATGTGTGATGCAGATCATTCACTATATGCAAGGAAGGGTGGTGATGGCATCACAATTGTGGCTATCTATGTTGATGACTTGATTGTAGGCGGTGATAATGAATAAGGCATCAAAGAGGTAAAGCAACTTCGTATGGAGGAATTCGACATGAAAGATCGTGGTGTGATGTGCTACTTCTTGGGCATTGAGTTTATACATACAAGATCAGGTATATGGATGTCCCAAAGGCAATATGCCTTGAATATGCTGCAAAAGTATGGTATGGCTGATTGTAAGACAATTTCTATGCCATTTGATCAGAATTTGAAGTTGGATACTACATCAGGTGAAGCATTGGAAAATGCTACTATGTACATGAAAATTATGGGAAGTCTCATATATCTTACAATTACAAGGCCTGATTTAAGCTACATTGTTGGACTTGAAAGTCAGTTTATGCAGGTTCCCAAGAAGCCACATTTGGATGCTCTAAGGCACACTCTATGTTATGTGAGTGCTACTTTGGATTATGCATTGTTTTATTAAGCTAGTGTAGATTTGCAGGTTCATGGATACACCGATGCAGATTGGGCTGGTAACATTCTAGATAGAAGATCTGCTAGTGGCTTTCTATTCTCACTTGGGAGTGCAACTATTACATGGAGCAGTAAGAAGCAACCAACTAAAACTTTTTCGAGTAGAGAGGCTGAGTATAGAGGTGCTACAATGGCAACATGTGAGGTATCATGGCTAGAGATGCTACTTGTTGATTTAGGTGTGGAAGTGCAAAAGCCTATCACCATCTATTGTGATAATCTTAATAGCATACAGTTAGCATGGAACCCTATTTTTCATGCTAGAACAAAGCATATCGAAGTACATTATCACTTCATCAGAGAGAAGTTATTAACAAGTGATATTGATCTTGTTTATGTGAGAATAGATGAGCAGGTTGTTGATATTTTCACTAAAGCACTTGGAGCAGAGAAGCTGAAGAAGTTTTGAAAGATGCTTGGATTAGAGGACATGGCGTTGAGCTTGAGGGGGAGTGTTGAGATATCAAACTCAACATGTGATGATCCACATTTATCCATGTTTGTGGTATTATTGAATCTTCTCCCATTAGCACATATTTGGCTTTATTGACATGTAAAGTCTCATTAAAGGGCTACCAAATTTGAAGTTGAACTTGTGGCTTAGTCTCTTTATCTTTTTCCTTCTTGGAACAGCTTAATGGGTGATGATTCTAACACACCAATGCAACAATGGAAGATGTTTTCCCTCCACTAGGTCCACAAGTAGTGATATATGCTCCCTATTCTCAAATTTTCTATCCACCTCTATAGAGACTTAATATCAAACTTTGGAGACTCATATTCAACTATAAGAGCTACCCAACAAGATTTAAATCATCCCAAAAGGATATCCCAGCTGGGAGAACCATCCTCTACAAGATAGGCAACTTGTTTGAAACACTCTCTGCCTATGTGCAAAGATATACCTTTACAAAGTTGGCAATTTATCACAACTCACTCAATTAGAGAACTTGAAACTTTGGCAAAGTTCAGGGCACTATATTAGAGACCAAATGAATCTTGAAATCAATGAAAAGGAGTACAATGAGAGAGTGAAAAATTCTTTGCAATCTACTACAATAAGATTTGGAAAAGCCCAACTACACCTCTAGATAGAGAGGAGCAAAATCATGAGAAAATGAGGCAACCAAGCAAGGGGCTGCTTGCTACAATTTATGACTTCACTAAACTAAGTGGGAAAGTCTTGGAATGCATAAAATTCAAAAGAAAATCCAGGATGGTCCTATTATTGAGTTTTATGTTTCCTACAATCTAGCTAACCACCCACCAATCAATGTATGTGCACTTTTTTGTGAATAATTGATGAGATTTGAGTTTGATTGAGTTTGGTGGAGCTTCTAACTTGATTCCATGACTTTGGGTCATCCTACTGGATCGGTCCACTTGCAAAACTCGTGGTTGAGTCCTTTTGCATGAATGAGACTTGATTTTCAACACTCTCCCTCAAGTCTCAGTGCCTTGGTCCTTCATTCTAGTGCATGCCTTGAAGTGTTGTAGCTTTACTCCATCCAAAGCTTTGGTAAACATATATGCATAGTGGTCCTTTGTATTGACATGCTCCACCTTGACATCCTTTGATATTAGCATCTCTCTAATAAAGTGGTTATGCACTTCCATATGCTTCGCCCTTGCATAAACACCAGATTTTGAGCCAAGCATATGCTACTTATGTTGTCACAAAAAATAGGTACTTGATTAAGCTGCAAATTAAGATTAAAAAACAACTTCTTGATCCACATAAGCTCACATGAGAAGTGTGCTAAGCCTCTATACTCAGCTTGAGTTGATGAGATGTTGGAAGATTTCTCTTCCAAATGTACAACAAGAAGCTTGGACCCTTCCCAAGACCTATCTGCCCTCAAATCAGCACTCACTAAAACTAGTATATCTCCCAATTCTCAAATCCAATAAGAAAACCCTTTTAACCACAGAAACTAGAAATTAAGGGCTTTCCAAACCACACCAGTCACTAGATTTGGACACTTGTAGACATATCAACTCAATCACATAAGACAGACCAATTTTTCTAAGAGGTTTTGAGACATAACAATAGACAAAGAAATAGCAATATCTCACATTACAAGAAGGGTTTTGCCAAAATTCTTTTTGGACTAGAATCCTTGCTTTATAAGCTCTCTTATTTACAAGAAATATTAGAATAGAGCTTTCTACAAAGAGAAAATGAAGCCCCAATAGGCTACTACAAAAATGAAGCACCCTTTAGAAAGGGTAGGAGAGATATATAAGAGAATATGAGCATCTATGAGATCCTATGGCTCAATGAAACATATATAAGCAGCACCCCAACTTCCTAGCATCCACACATGACTTCAATGAGCTTGGATGGTCTATATATAGCCATGAGAGTCATCTATGACTCTTCATATGTCCTCCATGTCTCTTTAGATGCCCTCCTTGTCTCTTCACTTGCCTTGTGACTTTGTCTCTTCATTGGAGTGGTATTTGGTGGTCCAATGCCTCCTTTTGGATAAGGTTGCACCTTCAAATTTGTTCTTTGAATTTCTAAGGTTCAAAAGCCTTCAAATGGAGTTATTATATGAAAAACAAAACTTGAGGTTTCCCTAGAAATGCATATCTTTTAACACTCCCCCTTAAGCTCAAGTTTCTTTTGTGTTTGAAGTTGGTTCCTTGAGTTGTATGGCTTTCTTCAGCTTAGCAAGCTTTCCAGCATCCAAGAACTTTGTTAGTAGATCAGCTACCTGGTCCTTTGTACTTACATGATGAATATCCACTTCCTTTTCAAGCACCTTTTCCCTTATGAAGTGATAGTGGATTTTGATGTGTTTGCTCCTTGCATGAAACATAGGATTGTTTGCAAGATAGATGCTTGATATATTATCTCCAGACAAAGGAACTGATCCAACCTGCACATTCAAGTCTTTTGTTAGCTTTTTCATCCCCATTATCTCATAAGTAACTTGGGCCAAGACTCTATATTCAGCTTTAATTGAAGATAAAGCAACCGTGGGTTGCTTGTTTGAACTACATGATACACAATTGTTTCCTAGCATGATCACATAACATGTGGTGCTTCTCTTATCATCTTTGGAGCCATCCCAATCAACATCCGCATATCCTTTGAGCTCTAATGATCTTCCATAAGCATAGAAAAGTCCTTGATTTATTGTAGCTTTGATGTACCTGAGTATCCTCTTTGCTGCATTCAAATGATCAATATTAGGAGCATGCATATATTGAGAAAGAAGTCCTACACTAAATGCCAAATCAGGTCTAGTTATGGTTCCATATATAAGTGAGCCCATTGGGCTCCTATAGGTATGAATGTCCTCAATTTCTTCTCCTTGGGTAGAGCTAAGTTTGGTGTTTACATCCATTGGTTGCTTTAGTGGTTTGCATCCACTCATTTTCCAAACCTGTACAATACATCCAACAAAACCTGTTTCTTTGCATCAAGTAGAAACCATCATTGTTGTACATAACCTCAATGCCCAAGAAGTATTTGAGGATTCCAAGATATGATACCTTGAATTCCTTCCCAAGCTTTGCCTTAATTTCTTTGATACCTGCATCATTATCACCTCTAATGATAAGATCATCAACATATATGCATATGTATATAGATTTTCCATCAACCTTTTTGATGTAGAGTGAAGGATTTGAATCAGTTGCAACATAACTACACTTCATTATGTACTCAACCAATCTCTGATTCCATGCTCTAGGTGCTTGCTTGAGTCCATACAAATCCTTCTTTAGTTTACATACAAAATCATGCTTCTTTTCATCTTCATAACCTATGGGCTGATAGATATAAACTGCTTCTTCCAAATTTCCATTAAGAGAAACAATTTTAATGTCCAATTGATACATTGTCCATCTTTTAGAAGTTGGCACTGAAATCAAGGTCCTAATTGTACTCTTATTTGCAAGATGACTAAAAGTTTCTTCATAATCAAGCCCATATGTTTGTGTGTAGCCCTTAGCTAGTAGCCTTGCTTTGTACCTTGCTAAAGATCCATCTAAATTCCTTTTGACTTGGTACACCCATTTTGTTGTGACCACCTTCATGTCTTCTTCTCTAGGTACCAATTCCCAAGTTTGGTTTTCTTTGAGAGCTTAAATCTCCTCATCCATGGCATCTCTCCATTCCTTGTGTTGGCTAGCTTCCTCATAGCTTGATGGTTCCTTATCTTTAATAACCTGTGTCATATAAGCATAATGCTTTGCAATAAAGCTCTCATAAGTGAGCTTTTGAATAGGATGTTTTACCCCTTTTGATCTCCTTCCACTACCTGTGATTGGATATTTCTGCCATGTCCGTTTCTTTTGCACTTTAGGAGTTACAACTTCTTCAAATTCATCTTCATCTTCACTTGAATGAAAATCTATTACCAAGTTACCTCCATTACCTCTATTGTGACTACATTCTGATGTATGTTGTAAATCCTTTTGCTTGCCCTTCCATGATGATGAGCTTTGTGAAGGACTTGGCATACTTGGTCCACTCAATGTAGTGCTAACTTGCGCTTGCTCTTCATGTACCTAATCTGCATGTACAAAGTCTTCTTCCTGCAAATCATTCACACCTCCATACCAAGGTTTTAACTCATCAAACACAACATCCCTTAACACTCTAAGATTTTTAGTGACTGGATTATAACACCTGTACCCCTTTAGCTCATTTCAGTAGCCAACAAAAATGCATTTTCTCAGCCCTAGCATCAAGTTTACCTTCTCTAACTTCCTGTGGGATATGAACATAGCATATGCAACCAAAAATCCTTAAATGTGACAAATCTGGTTTTCTTTGATAGTACACCTCATCTGGAGTAAGATCATGAACTCCTGAAGTTGGTATCTTGTTCATAATATATGTTATTGTGGTTGCTACATTAGCCCAATATGAGAAAGGTACATTCATCTCATTCAACATGCATCTAGCTACCTCTACAATTTGTCTATTCTTCCTTTTTGAAATACCATTTTGTTGAGGGGTATACCTGCATCTGTATTGCCTCCTTATGCCTTCATCTTCTAAGAATCTTGTGAACTCATTGGAGAAATATTCTCCCCCTCCATCTTACCTTAGGGTTTTAATCCTATGACTTGTTTCATTCTCAACAAGTGCCTTGTACGTTTTGAATACTTCAAACACATCTGATTTTTGATTGATTATATACAACCAAATTTTCCTTGAACAATCATCAATAAAGGTAACAAAGTACCTATTGCCTGCATGTGAAGGTTCTCTTGAAGTTCCCCATACATCTTTGTTGGGGGATTCTTGGACAAGAAGGGATTTGAGTGTTTGTAGGAGAAAAGGGAAAGACAAGAAGAAAGATGCACACTAGAAGCCTCTGTCGATTGATTATAAGAAGACAAATACAATTGTGATGCACAATACAATCTAGTAATATGACCCAATGCTTCTGTGCAAAATCCTAGAGAGTGCTCAATCACAAAATACCAAATACCCAAGGGTCTTGTTGTTGTCGGCCTTCTCTGCACCAGACCTCCACCTTCTCCAAGCCTGCACTTGTGCACACCTTGCACCAAGCTTCCAATAAGGGGGAGGGTTGGACACCTTCTGTCGGCACGTGCACAGCTTCAATGACACCTTGGGCTGCTTGGGGTGAATAGCTTAGCACTTCTCTACACACTTCCTTGGTCACTCTTCATGCACACCTTGCACTTCACTTCTCTGCATCGCACACTGTGTATCTCTTGCACTTCTCTCTTTTGCCTAACTTAGACTATGCTCACCTTGCTTAGTCTTGCTTACACTTGCTAGTCCAAGAATAGTCCTTGCCTTGATTTGAGTGTCGATTCACGTACGCTCCTAACTGCAAGAGTATCTTGGTGCTCACTTTGATGTCCCAAGATTGTCTCCACAAGTGGGCATCCAAGGAATCCTTGTTTTGTCGTGTAGTGACTTTAGACTAAACAAAAAATTTAATTGGGGGGGTCATACTTTCACTTCTACGTACTGTGCCGCTTCACATACCTTCACATTTTGGCTTTTAATTCTTCACTTGTGTACCTAAGAGACGGTTTGCCAGAACCTTCCAAAACACTTTAAAAACACTTTTGAACCTTAGGGAAATTAGAGAAATACCTCTGCAACCTGCAACCAACTTTCTCCAAATTTTATCCTTTGTGGAACCAATTCATTATGCACTACCTCTGTAGTTTGACACCTGAACTTTGAACACTTTGACTTTACCCATGTTGACTTTGTCCTTGAACATATTGACGTTGATTAGTTTGACTTTGACCTTTTGACTTTGACTATAGTTGACTTTGAATATGGTTGACTTTGACCAATATGACTTTTATGGGCTCAACAGTTGCCCACCACCTAATGTGCTCTCCGTCCCAGAGGGATATACCCAAAACTATGAGCATAAAGTACACCATGATTCATTTGCTGCAAAATCTGCAAAAGGACACTTGAGTAGCTACCAAGTCCACCAGGAGCAGGAGAGAACATGCACCAGAGAAGAACCAAAAAGTGGAATTTTTGCATGGAAAAGCAAAGGAAAGCAATGGGAGGGTAGAAATGAGGGGGAGGGGAGGGCTGAGGGGGCTGAGATGGATAGGGCACGGAGGGGTAAGGATGTGGCGGGGCAAAAGGGTAAGGGGAGAGTGAGGGAGTAGGATTATGGGGTCTGGAGAGGGTCAAAATGGTCAAACATTAGAGCTACAGAGGGTGCATATGAGAAAATGTGCAACATATGGTGAAATGAGGTGAGAATAGGCAATGTGGACCATGTGTTTAAAGAAAAATACGTGATAAATTGGCTAAAAACATGTGGGTTTTGGCCAAAAGTCAGAGAAAAATGTGGGATTTTGGAAAAATTAAGTCAAACAATGAATCGAGAGGTGCCAAGATACATAAAAATTACCCTAGTTTTGAAACAAATGGCCATCCGAGGCACGATCCAAAGCCAAAAGGATTTGAACCATGACAATATATATATATATATATATATATATATATATATATATATATATATATATATATATATATATATATATATATATATATATATATATATATATATATATATATATATATATATATATATATATATATATATATATATATATATATATTAGTAATTATATATGAAAGAAAAAAGAAAAATGCGCCCTATTTTTTGTTTTTTTTTGGGTCAATAATCGAACGCACAACAAATAAAAAAATAAAATAAAATAAAATAAATAAAATATAAATAAAACAAACAAAATAAAATAAAAAATAATAAAAACATATATAAAAATAAAATAAAAAATGGGGGGGTGGGGGGGGGGAAGGGGGGGCAGGCGGGGGGGCAGGGGGTGGGCGGGCGGGGGGGGGAGGGGGGGCAAGTGGGCTGGTGGGGAGGGGGGAGAGAGAGAGAGAGAGAGAGAGAGAGAGAGAGAGAGAGAGAGAGAGAGAGAGAGAGAGAGAGAGAGAGAGAGAGAGAGAGAGAGAGAGAGAGAGAAAAGGAGAGAGAGAGAGAGAGAGAGAGAGAGAGAGAGAGAGAGAGAGAAAGAGAGAGAGAGAGAGGGGTTTTTTCTTCAAAATTTTCTCCCTTTTTTTTGTTGGAAAAAATATAAAACGCCTGGGGGCCCTTTTTTTTGAAATTATCCAAAAAACTAAAGAAAAATACATAAAAAATCCAAAAAAAATTCAAAAACATTCTATGAAAATTCCCTATAGGTCTAGGCCAATTTCCCCACTCAAACCCATAGAGAGCTTCCATTAATCCTCCAATTTGGCAAGAAAATGACATTGGAAAATGATGAAAAATGCTAGAAAAATGCTTGAAAAACTCCCAAAAATTCCCAAAAATTATACTTTTGCAAAGGTTATGAAATGGATGCTAAATTTGCTAAAAAATCAAGGAACAAGCATGAAATGGATAAAGAAACTTAAGAAAAATGAAATGAGAAGGCTATGTACAACCTCGACAGATTTTGCAGGTTCCAGGTGATCCATAATTCTTCAGTTGTGTTGATGATAGGCCTTGAGCCTTGATATATTGACCAGTGCCAAGGCCTCTTCTTTTAGCGTTTCTAACTCCAGAGCACCCCAATTCAGTATTGTTTTAACTCGATAAGGTCCTTCCCAATGTGGAAGCCATTTTCCTCTTACTTGTGTTTGGATTTGAGGTCTATGGAGAAGAACTAACATGTCTGGTTGTATGTTGTTGTTCCACAGATTTTGATCATGTGCCTCCTTCCTCTTCATCTGAGTATCTATCAATTGTTTTGTTGCTAGTAGACGTATCTCCTCCACTTTATGCAGTGCTCCAAGCCTCTGAGAGACTCCACAATCTTTCTTTCCCTGCATGAATGCTACTTTAGGTGATCTATGTAAAAACTCAAAAGGTTCAATTGGCAATATCCCATAAACCAATTGGAATGGAGAATATCCAGTGACCTCTTTGTAAGCTAACTTGTATGCCCATAGGGTACCTTGATAAGAAATGCCCCAGGAAGTGGGTTGTAACATACATTCCTTCCTTAACATGGCAAATAATACCTTAGTGGATTCTGCGTGTCCATTAGCTCTTGGGTAATAGGCACAAGAGGTCCTATGTAGAATTTTGTATCTGCTGAAAATTTCCTACAAGACCTTATTCACAAAATGAGTACCTTGGTCTGTACAAATTTCAAGTGAACATCCAAACCTGCAAACGATGCTACTGTAAATGAGATCAACAACAGTTTGAGCGGTGCAGTCAAGGGAGGCAATAGCTTCAGCCCACTTTGTCACATAATCTCTCGTGATCAATAGATACTTTTCTCTTTTTGGAATCGACGGAGGGTAGATGGGCCCTACAAAATCTAGCCCCCACTTCTCAAATGGTTGCCAAGAAGTGGAAATAAACAAGGGGTTGTGCCTCTGCTTTGTTGGCTTGGGTCCACACCTGTGACAAACATCACATGCCTTCCCCCATTCATCTGCATCTTTTAATAATGTAGGTGACGATAAACAAGCATCAAAGATCCTCTGACTCATAATATATCCTGGAAGGTGCCCACCACCTGTTCCTTCATGTGCCGATTGAAGGACTTCCCTCACTTCTTCTTCCTCCATGCACTTCCTAAACCTGTTGTCCTTCTCCTGTCTATATAATTTTTCTTCAATGAAGGTATAAGGTCTGCTCTTGATTAGCAGTCTCTTTCTTTGCACATCACTTGCCTTCTCTGGATACACTCCTGTTTTAATGAAATTCTTGATATCATTATACCAACCTTGAGCTTGTACAGCGAACAGATTAGCATCTAGAAAATCATCATTGACTCCAATAGCTTGATCCATCATATTGATCCTGGATAGGTGATCCGCCATGACATTTTCTTTACCTAGTCTATGGACTACAGAAAAATCAAACTCTTGGAACAAAAGTAGCCACCTCCATATCCTCCCAGTTGCTTGTGGCTTGTTCAATAAATACCTGAGTGGTTGATGATTTGTGATGATAACAAACTTCACACCTAGCAAATAATGACGAAATTTTTGTACGGCGAAAACCATTGCTAGAGCTTCCCTTTCTGTTGTGCTATAATTTTTTTCAGCTTTAGTCGAAATTCAACTAGCATACTGAATAGGCCTATCAAGTTTGAATTCTTCACTATGTTGATCCAAGACTGCACCCACTGCATATGCACTGGCATCTACATGCACATGAAAAGCAGTTGACCAATCTAGGGTGATAAGGATTGGTGTAGCCACCAATTTGGACCTTAATGTTTGATAAGCATTCTCTTCTTCTTCTTCCCATTTGAAGGGTACTTCTTTACTTGTAAGTCTAGCCAGTGGCGTGGCTATCTCTACATACATTTTTATAAATCTTCTATGGTATTGAGTATGCCCCAAGAAACTTTGAATCTCTTTAGGAGATTTGGGTTTAGGTAACTTTAGTATATAAATAATTTTATCCGGATCGGGAACCGTACCTTTAGCTGACACCACATTTCCCAAGAGGGTTCCTTCTGTCACGAGGAAATGACATTTATTTGGGTTGAGCTTTAGTTTAGTCTCCCTGCGTCTCTTAAAAACATTCTGTAGTTGTCACAAGTGATGGTCCAAGCAATCTAAGGGGGTCTCTTTGTGAGATCGTGAAAATGAAGAAAATCCATCCATGAAAATTCTAAGTGTTTCTAACAATAAGGGTCCAAATATGAGGTTGACAGTTCTGTTAAAGGTGGTTGGAGCATTTCTAGGTCCAAAGGGTATTTTTACATACACATATGTTCCCCAAGGTGTGATAAAAGCAGTCTTTTCAGGATCCTCTAGGTGTATGGATATTTGCTTATAGCCACTAAAACCATCCATAAAGCTATATAATGCATGTCCAGCCACTTCTTCAATGAGCTGCTCTGCAAATGGCATGGGGAATCCGTCTAGAATGGTCACCTTTTTGAGTGCTCTAAAGTCAACACAAATCATGATTTTTTTGGTATGCTTCTTTGGTACTATAACCGTAGGTGAAAGCCATTCTGAGTGTTCCACAGGAATGATGATTCCTGCGTCCTCCATCTTCTGTATTTCCACATAAATAGCTTCAACATATTTTGGGTTAATTCTATAACTCTTTCCTCTTATTGGTTTGGCTCCATCAACCAGAGGGATTCTGTGCTCTCCATAATTGGCAGGCACTCCTTCTAAGTCTTTATAATGCAAAGCAAAAACATCTGTATAGTGGGTCAAGAAGGATTTTACCTTTTCAAGGAGCTCTGGGTGGCTTCACAACCAAGTCGCCACCAAAACTGGACCATTATTTTCCTATGATCCTAATTGTATTTCTTTGACAGGGTTTCTCTCTACCATAGTATCTTCGTGCTCATCTCCAACCTTGTTTTCTTCCACTAGCTTTTCGTGCATTGTTGCATAAGCAGGAGTATTTTGGATCTCAATGTATTCCTCCTTGTCCTGCATCCATCCTGCGAGGATTTCTTGAATTGGTAAGGAACATTCTTCACTACTATGTTTTACCTTGTCTTTAGCTTTAGTAAATTCCTTCGTTGTATCCTCCTCCACGTTGAATTTGAGGGGTGTCTTCCTACCCCTTCTGTGGTTTGTGATAGGCTCTCCTAATCCATCAACTTGAACTTTATCCTCATTTCCATCATAACATTCTTCTGTGCAAGAATTATTAAGAAAAATTCCAAAACAAGAGGAAGAGTTGCCTACGTGGAGCCAATTTAGAATATCCTCTTCTTCCTCGAACTCTATTTGGGGTTGGTCCTTTGTTTCTGGTTCCATGCAAATGCCAACTGATTGCATCATGCTGGTATTCCCTTGATGATCTGGGCCCTCCTCTAAATGTATCTGTGTCAATTCTTGCCCTTTCTTTTGTACCCACATAGCGTGTTTACCCCAATCATGGATGACACTTGCATGCCTCAGCCATGGTCTTCCAATTAAGAGGGGAAATCCTCCTTCAACCTGGGGCAGTCTTAAAACCACAAAATCCAGAATGAAGAGATTACCTTGTACTTCCAATGGAACTTTTGGGATCACTCCCAAGGGCCTCACTTTGCTTTGATCTACCAAAGTAACAGTGAAATTTGCAGGCCTTGAAGGGTGGAGTCCAATCTTTTCCATTGTATGTTCAAGCATCAAGTTAATGCCAGAACCACCATCCACAATAACTCCTTGAAACTCATGACCTTTAATAGATACTGTCATCTGAGGGCTCTTATAATCTGTAAGGGGTGCTTCCCCTATAATTTTACCTTTATGCATAACAGCAATCTTTGCCACTGAACTTGTAGTGGAAGCTTCATCAATTATCTGCATGAGTTCCGACCTGAATTTCCCATCCATCTTTATTAAATAAAAAATACTAACCTCCTTTTTCATGGATTTGAGTAGTTTTGAAGCTTCTGATTCCTTAAGAGCATGGGCTCCAATTGAATTATCAAACTCCTCATGAGCCCTCTTGAATGCGTGCCTAATGGCATCACTGGTACATATGAGATCTCCTTTTTGCCTTGTATCTACACATGTGGTGGCTTTGTCTTCAGATGTCTCTTTGTCTTGATTCAATCCATTAATTCTTGATCCTTGACCTATTTCTACTTGAGCCTTCCCCTTGCTTCTTGTGAACACTGTAAAAGATTCAATTTCTTCTAATTGCACCACTCTAGTAGATGGTGATGGCCCATTAACTTGATCTAACACTTCTTCTTTTTGCACAGAAATCATTTGAATGTGGGGCCGAGATGAAGAGGCCTGATTCTTAGGACAACAATTTGTATAGTGGTCTCTGGCCTCTGGGTAGTTCCTTCAAGGAGGGGCATTTTCCGATAGAGTGCACCTACTTTGATAATGCCCACATTCTCCACATTTGAAACAAATGATTGGCCTCCTAGGCCCATTTCCAAAGTTATTCCTCTATCTAGGGTTGTAATTGTTACCTTGATTGGGTGCAGCTGCCATCACATTTGCTAGTGGTAAGGGTCCTCCTTGTGTCCAATATGTTGTTGCACGTATTCCCCTTGATTGGCATTCTTGGGCCTCATGACCAGCTTTCCTGCATAATCGGCAAGTCACACTTAACAGAGGACATTCACTTACTATATGACCTTGCTTGCTGCACATGGTACACCAAAGTCCACTCTTGATGCCACCCCCTTTGAGTTCCTACAACTCATGTCACAGCCGAGCCAATTCCTTTGCTTGGGCCTCCTCCTCCTTTTGGAGCTTTAATGCCTCAATCTCCCTTCTCAACTGAGTAACAACATTCTCTTCCTCTTTGTGGGGCTTATTCCTTTTTAAGCCCTCCAGCTCCTTCCTTAGCGGGATTATTGGATCCACCATTTCTATAGAATATGGTAGTTGAGAAGAAGTTGCTCTATACTATTGCCTTATCTGCTCCAATCGTGTAGCTGTGTTGATGAATTCCTCTATGGAGGCTGTAGGCAACACTAATTCCTTGATTTTACATTGGGTGGTCAGTGGAAGTGGCTTACTTAACCATTTCGTAACCAAAAAGTCATGTGGAGGATCTGGCAACTTAGCCATTAGTGCCTTAGCCCTAGTTACAAACTCTGGAAATTTCTCACCTCGACCCAATCTCAAGTTTTCTAATTCCTCTATGATGATCTCTACAGTATTTCCATGCTAGAATTCATTTTTGAATGCATCTTTCAAAAAGTACCAAGTTGTAAAATGGTTCTCAGAAAATTGGTTGAACCATTTATCTGCTAATCCTTCTAATGTGGTAGGGAAGAGTATCAAAAAGGCATGCTCTCTTCCCATTAAGCCTCTAGTTTTGCATAGTGCTAAAAACCATCTAATATGCTCATCCGGATCTTCTTGAGCTAGGCCTTTGAAAGAAAGAAATTTTATATTTAATCTTGATAGTAGGGTTTCCAAGTCTACCTGACCAACCATGCTCTTTACTGATGAAACTGATGAAAGTGGACTAGAGGATCTTACAATAGCCTTCCTTCTTGTTTGCTTGCAGATGACCCTCAATGTTTGGGACCGGGTTGCGGTCATGAGGTGTTCATAGTCCTCTTAGTATGAGATAATTGATAAGAATATGTACCTCTTAGTCCACTGAAGTAGTACTATCGGCACTTGAAGTCTTCTACCCTTTGCCCTTGGCTTCACCTATGCTAAAATCTCCTTGGAGTCCCACTGTGCGTGCCAAATTTTTTTGGGGGATTCTTGGACAAGAAGGGATTTTAGTGTTTGTAGGAGAAAAGGGAAAGACAAGAAGAAAGATGCACACTGGAAGCCTCTGTCGATTGATTATAAGAAGACAAATACAATTGTGATGCACAATACAATCCAATAATATGACCCAATGCTTCTATGCAAAATCCCACATAGTGATCAATCACAAAATACCAAATGCCTAAGGGTCTTGTTGCTGCCAGCCTTCTCTACACCAGACCTCCACCTTGTCCAAGCCTACACTTGTGCACACCTTGCACCAAGCTTCCAATAAGGGGGAGGGTTGGACACCTTCTGTCAGCACGCGCACAGCTTCAATGAGACCTTGGGCTCCCTGGGTGAATAGCTTAGCACTTCTCTACACACTTCCTTGGTCACTCTTCATGCACACCTTGCACTTCACTTCTCTGTGTCACACACTGTGTGTCTCTTGCACTTCTCTCTCTTGCATAATTTAGACTATGCTCACCTTGCTTAGTCTTGCTTACACTTGCTTACACTTGCTAGCCCAAGAATAGTTCTTGCCTTGATTTGAGTGTCAATTCACATATGCTCCTAACTGCAGGAGTATCTTGGTGCTCACTTTGATGTCCCAAGATTGTCTCCACAAGTGGGCAGCCAACGAATCCCTATTTTGTCCTGTAGTGACTTTAGACTAAACAAAAATTTTAATTGGGGGGTCATACTTTCACTTCTACGTATGCTACCGCTTCACATGCCTTCACATTTTGTCTTTTAATTCTTCACTTGTGCACCTAAGAGAGGGTTCACCTAAACCTTCCAAAACAGTTTAAAAACACTTTTGAACCTTTGGGAAATTAGAGAAATACCTCTGCAACCTGCAACCAACTTTCTCCAAATTTTACCCTTTGTGAACCAATTCATTGTGCACTACCTGTGCACTTTGACACCTAAACTTTGAACACTTTGACTTCACCCATGTTGACTTTGGCCTTAAACATGTTGACTTTGAATAGTTTGACTTTGAATAGTTTGACTTTGACCATTTGACTTTGACTATAGTTGACTTTGACTATGGTTGGCTTTGACCAATATGACTTTTATGGGCTCATTAATTTGTATACACTAAATCCAAAACCCTTGGAGAAACATACTTGCTTGACTTGAAAGGTAACCTAGTTTGCTTCCTAAATTGACAAGCTTCACATACCTCATGAAGATGTGATGTTGCAAAGTTTGGAAGCCCTTTTACCAATGCAATTTTCTCCATGTTCTTTAGCTTTTCAATGTTGACATGTCCTATCCTTTTATGCCACAAATCCAAATCTGCAATTCTTCTATTTCTTGAAGTGATGAACATTACCTTGTTGGGGATTTGCTTGATATTGAGAGTAAACATCCTTCCATGCTTCTCTCCTTTCTCCACAAGCTGAAATCCATTCTTTGGATCCTCTATGAAGCAACCTTTGCTATTGAACTTCACTTGGTATCCTTTATCTACCATTTGACCAATAGAAATGAGATTCTTTGTAATAGTAGGGACATATAATACCTTGGATAAGTTCTTGCTCTTCTTGCCATCTTGAAACCTGACATCACCATTGTGTTTGATCTCAGTTGGCCGTTTCCATGCTTTGAATGTGACCTATCATTGTGTTGCTTACATGCTAAGATATCATAAAATTAACCCTTATATTTCTTACCTCCCATTCTCTAATTGCTCTCCTTTATTGGTTGGTAGGGTTAGTTGGATCCGCAGCAATTGGCTTGGCATCTTCTCCATTGATTATGCATCCTACGTCCTTGCTCATGTTGAAGTTTGTCATCCTAAACTTCCAAGGTTGAAAGTTGCCTTTGTCCAACTTCTCAATCTGGTTGGATACCTCTCCCATCTTCTTGAATCACCTAAAACTGAAATATGGTGTGGGATTACCTCTTTTGTTGAAAGTGAAGTCCCTTTGTGTGATGAAGCACTTTCTCCATGAAGCTTCCCCTTGGTTCCAACTTTACAGCCTCCTTCAAGATCTGAAAAGACTTCAATGGTTGATTCCTTGGCTTCACCTCCTTCTTTTTACTCTCCTTGATGTCCACAAGGAGCTCTGATACCACTTTTGGAAGATTTCTCTTCCAGATGCAGAACAAGAAGCTTGGACGCTCCCCAAGACCTATCTTCCCTCAGACCAGCACTCAGTAAAGGTAGTATATCTCCCAATTCCGGAATCCCATCTTAATGTGTCCTCCATGTCTCTTCACATGCCCTCCTTGTCTCTTCACTTGTATTGTGACATTGTCTCTTCATTGGAGTGGCTTTTTTTGGTCCAATGCCTCCTTTTCGATAAGGTTGCACCTTCAACTTTGTTCTTTGACTTTCATAAGGTTCAAAGTCCTTCAAATGAAGTTATTTTATGAAAAACAAAACCTGAGCTTGCCCTAGAAATGAATATCTTTTAACATGAGAGAGCCACTATTGGTTGTTTCTTTGACATCCATGAGATGGTCTTCTTCACTAGCATGATAACATAACCACTAGTGCTCATCTTGTCATCTTTGGAACCTGCCCAATCAGCATCACAATAAGCTTGTACATTTAATCCATCATCAAATGGATAATATAGACCTTCATTCACTAATCTTTTTAGGTATCTAAGTACCCTTTTGGCTGCAACAAGATGAGATACTCTTGGTGCCTGTAAAAACTTAGATAACACTCCAACTACATGTGCAATATTTGGTCTCATCATAGTAGCATACAAGAGAGAACCAATTATTGACCTATACATGGTCACATCCTTTAGTTCTTCACCTTCATGAGCACTTAGTTTAACATTTACCTCTAATGGATTTGAAATGGGCTTGCAATCACACAAGCCAAACTTATTCAAAATATCTAGAATGTGTTTCCTTTGCATCAAGTATATAACTTCCTCTTTATATAGTACTTCAATCCCAAGGAAGTACCTTAAAATCTCTAAATCAAAGATTTTAAACTCACATCCAAGATTCCTCTTTATGTCCTTGATGTTGGCTCCATCATCCCCTATAATGATCAAATCGTCAAAATATATACAAATGAAAACAATTTTGATACCTTCCTTCTTCACAAAGAGTGCTGGGTATGCATGACTTTGATTGTATCCACATTCTACCAAGTAGTCCACAAGTCTTTGGTTCCAAGCCCTTGGGTCTTGCTTGAGTCCATAAAGATCCTTCTTAATCTTACATACATTATTTGGAAACCTCTCATCTTCAAAGCCTTGGGGCTGCTGTGGAGAGAGATGGTGGATGCAACCTGAAGATGAATTGGTGCTCCTACATCCAGCTTCAACCTGGCCAACTAAGGCTTCAAAGATGGTTATTACACCCTTTGAGATTACTCAATCTACAAAAAAAATCACCCAAGTGCTTTGGAACAAGTATCTCAAAAGTTTGAGTCAAGACAGACTAGTTGCATAATGACTAACTCCCAAAACTTGTTATTTTGGTACATACACCTACTAGACAAAATGAACAATGCTCTCAACCTGGTAGGAATAAAACATATTCCTTTTGGACATAGCAAATAGAATTAGTAAGATTCCCAATACAAGTTAAAAAAACTTAAATTCATCAATTGCGCATTGAGAAAAGAGTTTAGCAAAATCTGGAACATTGCTGCCATTTTTGGGCTCTGCAAAGATAGACCAATGAGTAGTAAAATGCAGATTTCTCAAAAATGGTAACTCCAATGAGCATGAGTTTTGTGAGCATAAATGAGACTTATAGAGCTATCCAATGCATATTAGAACTCTGAAAAAGGTTATGTATAGCCCAATATATGAACTTATGAAGTTTACTATTTTGAGTGAGTATAACAAAGAACAAAATAGAGAAGGAGTAAAAGATGAATGTATAGATTCACATATGATTACAACCTCATTGGCAATGAATACTTGCACAATGGGAATAGAATTATAGAGCTACGGAGTAAGCTCTTCAATCTCTACAAATGGGCATGAAATGGGCACGAATCAAGCACTCCTTTGGCGACTTCCTTCTTGCTCCTTTTATAGCTACTTTTGGAGGTAGTTTTGAATTTGAATTCAAATGACTTCACCTAAAAGTGATGCTAGGAATTAGGAAATATTTCCTCAGCTAATGGATTCATGGTTCTAGGTAGTTAGGGCCATGAATTTTATTTTTTCATCATGGATGACTTAAACCATTCTTTCTTTTACAATTACAAGAGATAAAATGTACTCTTTTACAAGAGGTGCTCATATGTCTACACATATGACTACAAATGAACATCATAACAAGCATGTAGGCTTGGGAAAAATGCACCAAAATCTCCCCCTCAATCCTAACATGCTTGGCCTCCAAATAAGTCTTCAATTGTCCTTGATTTCCTGCAAGCCAATCATCAACTTGAATCTACTCAATTTTGTACCATCAAGAGCTTTAGTCAACATGTCTGCACATTGCATATCTATAGAGACATAGGATAGTTGAATATCCTTGATCATTAGATTCTCCCTTCCATAATGGTAGTGGACTTCAATATGCTTGGTTCTAGCATGGTATACTAGATTAGCTGCAAGATGTAGTGAGCTTGTGTTGTCACCAAAAATGTGAGGTGTTGAAGAATGAAGTCCAAGATCTGTATACAAAGGTTTTAACCACATGATTTCTTGAGTTGCAGTAGCCAAATTTCTATATTTGGCTTCAGTAGAAGATAATGCCATTGTTGGTTGCTTCTTGGATGACCAAGAAATTATTTTTGAACTTGCAAATGATACATACCCATATGTGCTTCTTCTATCATCTCTAGATCTGGCCCAATCTACATCTAAGTAGACCTTTGGCTCAATATCTCAAGCAAATGGATAAAACAAACCTTCATTCATGGTCCCCTTTATGTACTTGAGGACTCTCTTGGCTGCTTCCATATGTGGTCTTCTCGGCTTATGCATAAACTGACTCAATATGCTAACACTATAGCATATATCCACCCTTGTGAGCATTGCATAGTTCAAACTTTCAACCAAGCTTTGATAGCTTGTGATGTCTTCAATTGGCTCTCCTTCATAAGCACTAAGCTTATGATTTTTCTCCATAGGTGTACCTACACACTTGGTGTTTTCCATCTTGAAATTGATGAGCATGTCATGCACATACTTCCTTTGTGTGATGTATATACCTGAACCTGTGTAGATTAGCTCCAATCCAAGAAAATAAGTGAGTGGTCCAAGATCACTTATTTTGAACTCCTTCATTTGACTCTTTACCTGTTTGATTCCTTCAAGATTATTCCTTGTGATAATAATATCATCAACATACACACATAGATAGATCACTTCAGATCCATTCCTCTTTATGAATAAAGAGGTATCCACCTTGCTAGCTTTGAATCTTTGGTCTTGCAAATAAGTCACCAATTTGAAATTCCAAGCTCTTGGAGCTTGCTTCAATCCATAGAATGCTTTCTTTATTTTGAATACATAGTTAGGATGATGTGCATCCTCATATCCAGGAGGTTGTGCCATATACACTTCCCCAAAAATCCATCCATTTAAGAAAGCATTTGTTACATCAAGTTGATAGAGCTTCCAATTTCTAGATGCAGCAAGACTAATGAGAACCCTAATTGTAGGCAATTTTGCAACATGAGAGAAAGTCTCCTCATAATCAATACCATGGGTTTGAGCAAACCCTTTAGCAACTAACCTTGCTTTATGTCTATTTATACTTCCACCTGGATTCCTCTTGATTTTGTATATCCATCGAGATCCAATTACCTTCATAGATGGCTTGTTAGGTACAAGCTCCCAAGTGTCATTATCCTTCAAGGCTTCCATTTCTTCATCCAGTGCCTCTCCAAGCTTTCTTGCTTTGTGCTTCTTCAAATGTGGTAGGTTCTTCATTGGTTGTATCCTTCGCAATGTAGATTGAGTGCTTAGTGACCAAAGAAGTATCATATCCATGCCTCTGTCATTTCTTCTTCTCCCTTGAAGACCTTCTAAGTGGTTGATGTGAGCTCTTGGGTCCATATGTAGCATCTTGCATCTTTGATTTACCTTTGCGCTTCCATAGCTTTAGTCTTTCCAAGTCTTCTAGGTCAATCTCTGAATCATTTTCTTCAATTTTCTTTGGGAAAATATTCATCCAAATCATAAGGCAACTTCACTTTCTTGTCGTCATCAAACCATGATTTTTTCTCATAAAAAATTACATCTACACTCACAGAAAATCCTTTACTAGTTGGATTGTACAATCTATATCCTCTTTGTTTTTTTATCATAACCAATAAATCTGCAGTTCTCTACCTTAGGATCCAATTTCCCTCTTACTTGAGAATGATTGTGAGCATAGGCTAAGCATCCAAAGATTTACAATGCTCTACACTAGGTCTTCTTCCATTCCACACTTCATATGGAGTGGTCCCATCTAGTGACTTAGATGGAAGTCTATTTATGAGATATGTGGCTATAGACACATCCTCTACCCGTAGGTAGTTTGGCAATCCATTTTCATTGAGCATGGACCTTGCAGCTTCAACAATGGCTCAGTTTCTCCTCTTTGCTACACCATTGAGTTCGGGTGTATACCTTGAGTGATGTCCCTTTTAATGCCTCTTTCATCCAAGTAGTCATCAAATTCAGAAGAGAAGCATTCTCCTCCACAATTTGATCCGAGTCTTTTCAAAGTCCTACCTATTTGATTTTCAACAAGAGCAACATACTTCTTAAAGCCATTAAAAACTTCATCCTTGTGCTTCATGAGAAACAAAATAGTCCACTTGCTACAATCATCTATGAAAGACACATAATATCTTGAGCCTGATATAGATGGATCCTTACTTGGACCCCACACATCGATGTGCACTAGGTCCAAAACATTTTGATACACATATCCCTTCTTATTGAAAGATTGTCTATGAGACTTGCCGAGTTGACAAGCTTCACACTTATAAATCATGTGTTTCCTTGTGATATTAGGCAAGCCAAGTATGCTTTGGTCCCTGCAAATTTGTTTGAGAGTCCTCTCACCAATGTGAGCAAGCCTTTTGTGCCATATCTCCAACTCTATTAGAGTTTGAGATCCATAGCTTAATAAGGCTATGTTCTTTGTATCTTCCACTTCAAAAGTGAAAAGTTTTCTTGTATTTTCTCCTTTGGCAATCCTTGTAAAGCCTTGCCTTGGGTCTTTAACATATGCTCCAAATTGGTTGAATCTAACCTGCAATCCTTTTTCAACAATCTACCCAACACTTATTAAATTTCTGGTAATTGTAGGGACATACAAGACTTTGCTTAAGAGGTTCATATTCCCATTTGATGTCTTCACATTACCTATCTTCTCCAATGAGTGCTTTTTATCATCTTCTGTTTGCACTTCATGTTTGTTGTGAGGATCTGCCAAATCAGAAAGTAAAGCCATATTTCTTGCTACATGATTTGAGCATCATGAATCAATGTAAAAGATGTGATCATCATCCTTACCATTCTTCACTGATAGATTCATAATCAATAATGAATCTTCTTGACTTTGGTCCTCTGCATAGTTATTGTAATCTCTTCTTCCTCTATGACCACTTTGATAGTTGTTGTTGTTGTAATTGTTGTTGTAGTTGTTGTTGTTGTTGTTGTAGCCTCCATTGTATTTTCCTCTATTTGATCCACAGCCAGCTCTATTGAATCCTCTTCCTCTTGAGTTCCTCGGGTTCCTAAAATATTCTACAGTAGTATGATTAGATAAGCCACATATACTACAAGGTTGAGATGATTGGAATCTCCCCCTGCCTTGGTTTCCACCTCTGCCTCTTCCTCTAGCTCTTCCTCTACCTACAAATTTTGCTTGGAAAGAGCTACCTTCATCTTCATTCTTCTTATTCTTTGACTTGTCCTTGACCTTAGCTTTATCAGAATATAAGGCAGAAGTTTGATTACCTCTTGAGGACTCATCACCTTTGCTAATCTTTGCTTCATGAGTGAAGAGATGGCCCATGAGTGTGTTGAGGTTGGGTACATGCATATCCATGTACAAATCCATGGCAACTGTGAAGGACTCCCACTTGTCATCTGCTTTGATTCCATTTATGATTTGTCTAATGATTTGTTCTTCAGTTACCTCTCCAATGCTTCCAAGTTGATCTAAAATCTCCTTCATCTTTGTGATATAATTAGTCACACTTTGCTTGGGGCTTTTCTTCATTGTTGTGAAATCCATCCAAAATTGGTTCTTCCTTGCTCGAGTGTTGGAGGAGAAGAAAGAAGCAAGTTCATTCCAAGTATCTCTTGATTTCTAGCATCTCTTGACATGAGGTAAAAGAAAATCATAGATTGAGTTTAGAATATAGGACCTTGCAAGTGCACCCTTTGAACACCAATTTGAAAGTCTTTCCACTTCTTCATGTGATGGTTGCCCTTTCTTCCTCATGGTTGGCATAGCTTCATCTCTTGATGTGTATCTAAACAGATTCCTCCCTTGAAGATAAGCCTCCATCCTTATGTTGGAAACAATGCCCTATAGTACATTGTGCATGGTCATTGGTTCATTTTGCTCACACTACACAAGATTTATAGAGTATTCTAAGACTCCCTCTACAAGTAAATTGGGTGGGCGTCGTGGCTAGACCATTGTCCTCCCAAAGCCCCCACGAGGGTTGAAGTCCCACGAATGGTAGCAGCAGTGTGAAAACTTTTTGGCATGTTTTTTTAATCATGGTTTTGGGAAACAAAAGCGAATAGATAGCACACTGTTTTTGAGTTTAATTTACATCGCGAAGTGATCTTTCTTTTTGTAGATTGTAGTGCTTTATTCAAGAGCTTTTGGAGTGCTTTTCAAGGTATCATGAAAGCTATATAAGAAGATCTTGTCTCATTGTTAATGCATCCTACACTTTTGCAACACAAGCTTTGGAGCTTGGTCCCTCAATAGAGGTGGTGATCTTAGCACATGGAGCATGTTGAGCTTGGTCCCTCAATAGAGGTGGTGCTATTTTGGAGCATGTTGAGGAGCGGCTGTGGAGTTCTTCTTGAATAAGAAGAGTGTGCTCACACTCTTACTTATGGAGAGGAATTATCTATTAGTAGCTTGGTGGTGTGGATCAGCCATCCACATGATGTATTTGAAGATTGTCTTCTACATGAAGATTTCAGGTTACTTCAAAGACATTGGATGGTGGTTAACATAAGATTTGCATCTCATGTTAAGAATTCAGGTACATATTCTTTTTATGCACACAAGTACTACTTGAAGTATATGTAAGTGGCATCCATATCAAGAGGAGTCCTATTCGGCATAGGTACAAGAGAATCAGTACATGTATGCTTCATGCATATTTGGATGAGGTTTTTGAGAAGGTATGTTCATATGAGTTTGAGGATTTTTGGCAGTAATCTTGTTAGCATTCTTTGCTGCTTTTGTAAGTATGTGATCTTTTCACACACATGTCTCACTTAGGGTCTTCCATAGCCTAAGTTCAGATGAGGGTTTGCTGATTATCAGTTTTAGACTGATCCTTCCTCTTTTTGTCACTCATAGACACTCTTCTATAACCTATCAGGTCACATCTCATATATGTTGAGAGTTCTGTCCATACATCTGAATATGCTTGTTAGATTTGTATATTCACTCATCCATCTATTTTTTTTCACATAGAGTGGTTGAGATTTTTGCTCCCACATTAAAAATTGACATTTGTATATATTATAGTGTGAGTAAGTAGTGGCTTACGTAACACTTTACACATGTTTTCTAATCTCTCTCTATCTTTGTCTCATCATTTGTATGATTAAATGTGGTATGTTCATGTTTTGTCAATATTGGAAGATTGCTAGAATATGTTTTGTAGATCTTGGACTTATGGAACTATGGACCTGTGGTATTAATAATGGGCCTACTAAATTTCCAACATTTGGTATCAGAGCATTCAGGCTCTCAGATTTACAGGTTCCCTGACTTCCAGGTTTACAACATATGATTTAAGAGCATCTTCTAACATTTGACATTTTATATACACACTTAATCTAGATGAGTAGAGATATGAGAATTAGACAATTCAGTCACATGTTTGTTTATCAATGTGGAGTATGAAGTTGATGATCTGTTAGGAGCCAAATACTTTTGGAAGAGTATGAAAATACTTTATAGAAAGTATTGTTTGAAGACCAAGACTTGATGAAGAGAAGGCTACTTCAAATTCAAGGCAGAACAATGGTTTATAAAAGATGAACGAATTAGATCAACATTAAATCATAGGTATCAGTTTCTACTATCAGATTATTATTTACAGGTCATATCTTAAAAGAGCAATTATGAAGAGATTTGAAGGATTCAAGGAGTTCTTTTATACACTTTCATTATTTCAAAGTTAAAGCCTACATCAAAATAGGTATCTAGAGGTTTTTCTAGAGAGTTTTGAGAGATCTCTTTCATGGCAAGAAAGCTCATCTAAGAAGACAAATGTGGACAACATCAGTTTTGTTTTCAGCCAATCTTGTGTTGTAAGTTGGTTGGAATTTTTTGCTCACATTTTGTATCTAGAGAGGTAACTCTAGAAAGGTAATTCATCATTCAGACAAAAGGTTGGTGAATTCAGTCATATCAGTCATTTGAAGCAGAATTTTGATTCAAGGATATGAGGAGATGATAAAAAATGATTCTATGTTCACTTGCATTTGTATACCATGTTTGTTTTTTCTCTTACTCTTAGCACTAAAGGAAGAGAAAAATTCATTTGAAGAAGACAAGAGTGGTTGCTACTTCAAGATGAAGAAAACAAAAGGTATGGAAGAGAAGTTTGAAGATGTTGACATCACCAGGTGGAAGAAATATGTAGAAGAAGAAAGTCCAATGTTTCCAAAAGAAAAGAAAAACTTCCTTTTCTCATTTATTTTCCATATACTTTTCCTATTTTATCCTCTACATCCAAAGACAAGTCTATGAATTATGCATAAGTTGAAGATTTTGCGCAGGCAACTATATGTTCCCTCAAAGAATTCATGGAGTGTCAATTCAGAGCTACTTGGTATATGACAAGTTGCAGAGAAGTATATTTCTTCTTTATCTAACTCTTAAGGTAAAAGATTATTTGTAGCAGATGTTATAGACTTGGAGAGAGATTTTATGTTTGGAAAGGTTACCACATATTTAGTATTTTCACAAAACTTTAGAAAATTTAGATTTTTTGATATACCAGTCAGTTGAAGAATCTAATTTCTATGATTGTCTTGATTTTTGGATACATGCTTGTATTAAAAAATGTTTCCATTAAATCCTATCACTTGATTGAGAAGTGGAGTTTTCCAAAAGAAAATCAAGCAAGTACTATCACATTTCACCTGGGTAGAATATGAAGATATGAAGTATAAACTTGCAGCTTTTGGAGTTCTCAAGGTGAGAGTTTGTCCACTTATGTTTCAAGTAGGAGTTGCAGATTCTTGGGAAGGATTTTGTTAAAGAGAAGTTTTACAACTTTATGTGAGAATCATGGAAACTTAGAGACATTCAGGTAACAAATCAAACATTCAGTCATGAAGGTTTGATGAGAATAGATTATACACAGGTATTTTGTTGTAGAGATCTTGATAGATCTTGAATGATCTTGAAGATCTTGAGTATTTATGAGTCATTTGTCTATCCTTTGTTTGCAAAAGGAAGAAGATACTTGTTATGTTGCAGAAGGTTATGAATCCTAAAATGCTTTTAGCAAGGTTTTTATGATAGTTCAACTAACCTTATTCTAGATTTTTGGGAAGCTAAAGAATGATAGGGAAAGCTATTGGCATGTGCACAATGCTAATAAAAGGGTTCATATTATTTGTTTCAGACACAAGTATTAATCTTATGAAAGATCAGATTTATGAAGGAAGACATTCCAGATTTCATAAAGAGAAGAGCTTGTCTCATTGTTAATTCATCCTACTTGATCCTTCCTCTTTCTGTTACTCATAGACACTCTTCTATAACCTATCACGTCACATCTTATATATATTCAGAGTTCTGTCCATACATCTGAATATGTTTGTTACATTTGTATATTCACTCATCCATCTATTTTTGTTCACATAGAGTGGTTGAGATTTTTGCTCCCATATTGTAAATTGACATTTGTATATATTATAGTGTGAGTAAGTAGTGGCTTACATAACACTTTACAAATGTTTTGTAATCTCTCTCTATCTTTGTCTCATCATTTGTATGATTAAATGTGGTATGTTCATGTTTTGTTAATATTGGAAGATTGCTAGAATATGTTTTGTAGATATTGGACTTATGGAACTATGGACCTGTGGTATTAGTAATGGGCCTACTAAATTTCCAACACCTAGAGACCATGCTGGGTAGTTGTTTTTATCCAATCTATCAATTGTTGATGGAAACCTATCTCCCATGTTGATTGAGTATGCTCTGATACCACTATGGAGAGAGATGGTGGATGCAACCTGAAGATGCATTGGTGCTGCTATAATCAGCTTCACAACAGCCAACTAAGACTTAAGAGTTGGTTAGTAGACCCTTTGAGATTCCTAAATCCACAAAAAAATCACACAAGTGCTTTGGAACAAGTAGCCCAAAAGTTTGAGTCAAGACAGACTAGTTGCAAAATGACTAGCTCCCAAAACTTGCTATTCTCGTACATACACCTACTGGAAAAAATGAAGAGTGCTATCAATCTGGTAGGAATTAGAGAACTTCCTTTTAAAAATAGCAAATAAACTTAGCAAGCTTCATAATAAAAGTTAAAACACGTCAATTCATCAATGGATCATTGAGAAACAATTTTAGCAAAATCTGGAACACTCCCACCATTTTTGGGCTCTGCAGAGATAGACCAGTGAGCAGTAAAATGCAGGTTTCTGAGAAGTGGTAAATGCAATGGACATGAAATTTTGTGACCATAAACAAAACTTAGAGAGCTATCCAATGCACTTTAAAAATGGGAAAAAGGGTACGTAAAGCCCAAGATATGAGCTTCTGACATTTACTATTTTGAGTGAGTATAGCAGAGAACAAAATAGAGAAGGAGTAAAACATGAATGTATAGATTCACATATGATTGCAACCTCATTGGCAATGAATACTTGCACAATGGGGATAGAATGATAGAGCTATGGAGTAAGCATTTCAATCTCTACAAATGGGCAAAAGGGATGTGAACATAACACATGTGAACATAACACACACAACCAAATACTTGGAAATGTGAAAGGCTGGGTTTCTTACCACCCCAAGCTTCATAAGATGCAACTCCATGTATGCCTGAGGTTGGACACCTTTCATAATGTATATGGCTGTATTTTTTGCATCAACCCAATAAGAGGTAGGAACATTCATTTCATTTAACAAAGCTCTAGCCACTTGTTCTATGTATCTGTTCTTCCTCTCTGCCACCCCATTTTGATGAGTTGTATACCTATAGTGAATTGCCTTTTGATGCCATGTTAATGTAGAAAATCGGAAAATTCATTTGAAAAATACTCTCCCCCTCCATCCAATCTAAGAGTCTTTATGTACTTCCTTGTTTCCTTCTCCACTAGGTTTTTGAGCCTCTTGAAGTGGTAAAACACCCGTGACTTTGACTTCATGCAATACATCCAAAAAAACCTTGAATGATCATCTATAAATGTGATAAAATATCTATTACCTCCAATGGATGGCTCCCTTGTATGTCCCCATACATCTGTGTGTATGAGATTCAACACTTCATTGATCACATGTGCTCCCTTCTTGAATGGCAATCTACTTTGTTTCCCTAATTGACAAACATGGCACAAATGTTGCATATTTTTAGATGTAAAATCAGGTACACCACTCACCAAGCCCTTTGTTAGCATGTCCTTCATCCTTTGTAGGTTTATCTGTCCTATTGTTTTATGTCATAAGTCGATTTCTGCAATCTGTTTATTTCCAATTGACAAGTAGATAGTGTGAGGGGTTGATGCCTTTACCTCTATGGTGAAGAGTCTTCCTTGCTTCTTTCCTTTTACTATGAGCTTGTAGTCTTGCTTGGGGTTTTCAACAAAACATCCTTGATCATTGAACCTCACTTCATAACCTCTTTCAACTATTTGACCTATCAAAACCAAGTTCTTTGTGATGATTGGCACATGCTAGACATCCTTCAACACCTTGGAGCTTTGAGATCCATTCAATGCAACATCTCCCAAATGTGTAATCTTGTGCTCAATGTCATCCCTATTGGAAAATCAAGCTTACACTATGCTTGACATGGATTTGATCTACATCAAAGGCCGCTATCGTGTCGAAAGAATATCTATTGGAGAGTTCTTTTTCTTATGCTCACTTATTGTATTCCAAAAAAAGCTTTTTCATGGATCTTTTACCATTGTAAAAGCCTTGAGCTTTACACATGTAAAAGTAGAAAGATAGAGCCTTAATTCCACGAATTTGTGGTGGTTGAGTTGCATTGAATCAAGCAATCAATCACCTAAAAGTAGATCAAACTAGATCTTCACTTTTCTTAGATTGTAGGAAAGTGAATTGATTCCCTCCAACAACCATTCCCACCTTCATTTGAATTCAAACTCCACTTGTAGAAGTTGTGGAACACTCCTAGAGTCTATATAAAGACTTGAAACCACTTGTACAATACATGGAAGAAATATACGTACACTCGTGACCATCGTTGTCTTGCTCCTTCATTTTTTTGCATCACCGTCATCGCCAATAGTAATCGTGCAGAGGTTGTTGCTCTCTCCCTAGAGCCCCAAATTGTGTGCAAGATGGCTCATTGGAAAGTTATTAGTGTCTTGTTTATGCCTATAAATATTCATAACATTTGGTTTAGTAGATTGGGAGAAATCTCAGTTTTTCTATCTTGGGATCAATCTCTACGTATTCCTGAAAAATAGGAAGTACCACCGGTGAATGTCTGATTCATTCCTATAGCATATTTTGCTTATTCCTTACACTTTTGTGCATTATATACACTCCACCCTATGTATATCAGTCCCATAAAAGGATTTTTTCTAATTGTAATCATGCTGGTTGCTATGGGCTAGTCGACTCATTCTCCTTAATGCTCCAAAGTACATAGTGCATTTCTTTGCACTTATCACATGCCTATAAGGTCTATTTGAGTCTCCATCAGCTCAAGGGATGGTTTTGTGCCGGTTGGATGGACCGAAATTCATCGCTTTGAAATTCACTTTTCTACCTTCTACAAGATTCTCCAAGTTCTTTTAGTGGTATCAGAGCTAGATCAAGATGGGAGATGGCTTTCCCTCAATAATCGAGAAGCTTGATCGACACAACTACGTGGCTTGGCAAATCAGAATGGAGGCCTATTTGCAAGGTAGAAATTTTTATGGAATTGTATCAGGTGATGAAGTTATGCCTATTCGAAGATCCAAAGGAGGACCTACATAAGAGGAGACAGATAAGCTCACACTTTGGTGCCCAAGGGATGCTCAAGCAAGGTCGTACATACTAAAATCTATTTTTGACTTTATATTACCACATATTAGAAGATGCAAAACACCTCAAAAGACTTGGGATGCCCTCAAGACTTTCTTTTTTGCTAGTACCAAAGCAAAAAAGAATCATCTTTGGAACAAGTTCAACCAAATGAAGAAGACACCTAAACAAACCATCACAGAGTTTGTTACCAAGGTCAGACAGGTTGCGGATCAATTAGCATCCATTGGAGAGCAAATTGAAGAAGAGGCTATCATGAGGCAAATTCTCAATGGCATTCAAAGTGATAAGCAATGGAAATCCTTCACGATGGCTTACGATCTCATCATGGATGTGCAGAATACAAGATTCAACATCTTTCTTGGACAACTCTTCAATCAAGAGGCCAACAATAGCATAAAGGAAGGTAACTCCTATCATGGTATTTCAACTAGTGCTCTATATGTATAGGTAAGAAGGATAAGACGTAGAAAGGAAAGAAGAAGGAAAAAGATGAAGAAGAGACTTCCGAAGCCAACTTCACAAGCAAAAGCAAGTGGAAAGGGAAGAAGAAAGGACCAAAGCAAGACAAAGCCAAAGGTCACAATGTTCAACCTTGTGCCATTTGCGATAAGACCAACCACACCACTCAAAATTGCTAATTCAATGGGAAGACCCAGAAAGGAAGTGGAAGAGGTGGATATGGAGCAATAGAGGCAGAGGTGGACACAACTTCAAGAATAACAATAGAGGCTATAATAGAAGGGACTATAACAATTATTCAGAAGATCAACCACATGAAGACTCATTGCTTCTCATGAATCTAAGCCACAAAGAAGGTAAAGAAGATGATCATTTGTTCTACATAGATTAAGGATGTTTGAATCATGTTGTAGGCAACATTGCTCTTCTATCTAATTTGGAAAGTCCAAAGCATAGACATGAAGTGCAAAGAGGAGATGACACGAAGCACAATGTGGAGAAAATTGGTAACGTCAAAGCTTGCAATGGCAGGACAAACATTCTGAATAAGGTTCTCTATGTAGCCACTATCACTAAAAACCTAATAAGTTTAGGCCAAATAGTTGAAAAAGGCTTGCAAGTTAGGTTCACCCAACATGGAGCTTTTGTGGAAGATCCATGTCAAGGCTTCAAGAAGATAGCCATAGGTGAGAAGCATGCTAGGCTCTTTACTTTTGAAGTAGGAGAAACCAAGAACATAGCTTTATTCAAATTTGGATCTCAAACCCTAAGTGAGATTGAAGTATGGCAAAAGAGACTTGCTCATGAGAATGAAAGAACCTTGAAGGATATATGTAAAAATAAAAGTGTTCTAGTTCTGTCGAACATATCAAAGCAACACATGATCAACAGGTGTGATGCATGTCAGATTGGGAAGGCACGATGACAACCATTTAACCACAAAGGCTACATCCACAACAACTTATTGGACTTAGTACATACAAATGTATGGGGACCAAGCCAAGAACCTTCATTGGTAGGATCAAGCTATTATGTCTCATTTATTGACGACCATAGTTGATGGACTGTTCTATACTTTATCAAGAGTAAGAATGAAGTGTTTGATTGCTTCAAAAAGTATCCAGCACATGTGGAGAATCATATAGGTAGATCACTCAAGAAGCTGAGATCTGATGGAGGGGGAGAATACTTCTCCAAAGATTTCGATGAGTTCTTGCAAGGTAAAGGTATCAAAAGGGAAGTGACTACTAGGTACTCTCCTCAACTAAATGGAATCTCTGAGAGGATAAACAAGACATTGGTTGGTGTTGAATCTCAAGGTCAAGGACAAAGCATGGAAGCACATCAAGGAAGTGGACACACAAGAAGAAGGAGCAAGTAGGGAGCTCCAAGAAGCACCTGTCAAATTTTCATAAGAAATCCCTACAAAATTAGTGATTTTTATCACTAAAACCATTGTGTTGCAACTCCATTTTTTTCAAGCCGAGGAGTCCTCGAGCTTGAGGAGTATTAGAACTATCATCCTACCAATTTTCATAAGTTTTAGACTCCGTTTGAGTGCTCAAATAAGCCCTGGAACCTATTTTTTAACTAGGCTAGACACTAGGTCTGGATAGGGCCAAAATCACACAAAAAACTATAAAAAGGGCTAGAGAGCTCATTTTTGAGGTTAGCTTGTTGTAGATTTCAGCTTGGTAAGAGAACTCTTTTGCAATTGAAGATCTTCCATTGTTCCACTCTTTGCTCTTACCTTGTGCATGTGTGTGTGTATGTGTGTGCATGCTTGTGTGCTTTCACTCACGCACTTGTGCCATCACTTGCTCGCGGTCTTCATACCAGTCCTCACATCTCCACGGATTGACATTTATGAGGTGTATCTCCTCACGTTGGTACTCACCATTGTGCTAGAGTGACACCAAATTTGGCGCCGTTGCCAGGGAGAGAGCTTGGAGGACGAGCGTGTGATGGTAAGAAATAGAGTAGCGACGTTGGAAGCTAAAAAGATCACCATTTTTAGTTCAGTTTTTGAATTTTTCTTCTCCTTCATCTTCATCATCATCATCTCCACCCACCTTCATATTCTCAGTTTTTTCCATTTTTTAGAGTCCATTCACCTCGCTTTTTACTTGTGGTTGTGAGAAAGAGCTTTAGAGAGGGTGCGAAACTGAAACACTGAAGAAATAGTACCAAATAGCCAAAAATCAGAGTGAACAGTCCCGAACATGATATAACTTGCGCCAAGTATCGTGAGTGCAATATCGCGGGATTGAAGGGAGATTTGGCATCTATAGCCACATAGGAGTGACAAGGAGGTCACAAGGTACTCATATTTGCAAATATTTTTGAATTTGGACTCCAAAAAATCCAAGTATCGTGTTCTCCCGCGGTTGAGTATCACGATATCTGGATATCGTGAACTCCTGTGGTCGAGTATCGCGATACTTAGGCTTGTGAGATATCGAGTATCGTTGAGGAAGTGCTCCCGATACTTGTCACATATCGTATATCGTGAAAGCTTCTTCTACGATACTTGGGAGATATCGTGTATTGCTGAGTATTTCTCGTGATACGTGGGGAATATCGTGTATCGTGGAGCTCGAAAAGTGATATTTGGCAAGTATCGAATATCATAGGATTTTTCTTGGTTGAATATCCAGTATCGTCAAAGTCTTATGTGACATTTGTTGAATATCGTGTATCGTGAATTTCTTTTCTCGATACTTGTTCCATATCGTGTATCCCTGAACTTTTCATGATACCTCACAGATATCGAGTATCATTGATTTGGCTCTGGCGATACTTGTGCAATATCGTGTATCGTGAGATTCTTCTCGCGACATCTGCCAGATATCGAGTATAGTGGACCTACTCCTATGTCAAGTGTGTTGTGTATCGTTTAGTTGAGATATCATGTATCATAGCAAGGCAAGTATCGTGTATCGTCTGCTTCCAAGTATCGTGATACTTGATAAGTATCGTGTACCGCCTATTCTGTAGTAATCCCAGAGAGGTCCTGTTTCCCTGTTTTAACCCCCAGAACCCTGAACTGGCATAACTTTCTCATACGAAATTCGTTTGCTGTGATTTTGGGTTTGTTGGAAAGCTCATGGGGAGTACTACCAAAACTTCCACTAGTTATGGTAAAAATAATACCAGGATTATTAGATATAGTATTTTGAAGTTGACCCTCAAGTGGACTAGGAAACCAAGGAGCTCCAAAGGATTTTGAGCAATACAAGGGGAAATTTTGGACTTGTAGACAAAGCTTATGAACCTGAGATCTGGTAGAAACTTAGGCAAGGATAGGCAAAGCATTAGATCATCTGAGGCTAGTGTCAACCATACAACTAAGTCTTGGGCACAACAACGAAGTGGTTATCCCTACGTGCTAAGTTCCGACACAAGTGACTCAGAAATGTCCTTCAACATGGAAAGACCCACACGTAGTTCAGATACTTCTTATTTACAAACACCAGAAGGTCCCTATAAGACTCAATTGGAATATATAAGGACCAACCAATTAGGTGCTCGCATCTATGAGGATGGTCTAAGACGATGAGTGGTCCAGCTCAAAAATCCTGACCAACCCTTTGGACTTGAACACCCAGTGGTCAAGTTTGAAGAGGGTGCATACATTGATAAGGAAGGAACCATGTATGTGGTAACCAACTTACCAGATAGGACAGATGAAATTGGAAACATCATTCCTGAGAATGAGCTAGAAAATCTGGAGCAAGGAGACCTAGGACGAGAACCCAAGACCCCTAGAGGTAAGTCAGTCTTGACTAGAGTGATCACTCCAGATTGGATCCCTCAAGACAACAAAAGCATAGAACTATTTGTGAATAGAGAAACGGAGGAAGCCTTCTAGAGATTCAAGCCAGATCAACCAAGTTCAATAGTCACCATCTACGAGTTCAAGGATCCGGAGACACCAGGCAAAGTTGTCTATCTAGATCACACCTCAGAGAAATTGTTCTTGGTAACAGAGCAGGATAGGCATGCATACACTTGGCAAGGTGAATCAATTTTCCCTCCACTAAGATCTAGTGTTTCCCAGGGCCTCCAAGGAGTAGGATCATCCAATGCTCATGAAACCCAAAGGGAAAGAACTAGAGAGAGACCTGAGGTAAGCTTTGCACACACAATGGGTAGAGACCGATCAAGAATCGAAAATGAAAGACCTGAAAGAGAGAGACATCGCGTACATAGGCATCAAAGAGACGAACATGATTTTCCATTGCCTAGACCACGAGAGCACTCAAGAACCCTTAGACCCTCTCAAGTGGTTAAGATAATGAAGAACTATTTTGATGGGTCAGGAGATCCTTATGATCATGTAGCCAAGTTCAAACAAGTGTTAAGAGCTGAAGAGGTCGAGGACTTGTTCACCCAGTTCAAGGCATTTGGTTTGACTCTTAAGGGTACTACCTTAGCTTGGTTTCAGCCCCTGAATAGTCGCAACTATCGAGAGATAGGTCAACTGCTAGAAGGATTCATTGTAGAATTTTCCAAGAGTGGCATAGGGCATAATACATCATCCTTGATCCACAGCTTTAAGCAGACACCCCAAGAAATAGTGCGACTTGCAGGAAGAAGGTTTAGACAATACTTGGAAAGATGCCCTATGCCAGAATTACCCACAACAGCCAAACAAGTGGCCTTGTTTCTAAACAGTTTACTCAGCACAAAGTTAAGGTCATACGTGTACTTGAAAGAGCCTAGATCCATAGAAGAGTGTGTGCGCATGTGCATTGAGATAGAAGACAACTTGGGTGAGGAGTTAGGACTATCCAAACTCTATAAGGATTCTGACAGCTCTACTAGTCATACCTCTAGAGCCTCCAATGAGATAGATGAGATAGCGGAGCAGGTTGCCAAGAGGCTAGGAGTTCAAAATAGACAAATGCCAAGGGTCACCTCATTGAAACGATGTTACAATTGTGGAGGAGACCACATGGCTAATGTTTGCCCAATGATGGCTCAGCCCCAAGGAAACCCTAATGCTCTATATTGCACTATTGAGAGAAAATACACGAACCATACGGCTCAAGATTGTCCCTATAACAGGCAGGCTGTTAGAAAAAATTATCAACAACCTTACCAACAGGGTAGGTATTAGAACCAGTACCAACAGCCATATTATAGGCCACAACAACAATATCAACCTCAATACCAGTAGCAATATCAAGCACCAAACAGGCCACAACCAGTCCTAGGAAACCAACCACCAAATCCTACCAATGTGATCCCAGTTAAGTATACGATAGCAGAGGAGAACCCTAATAGAGCATTGGTGCCACTAACCCCTTTGGTCTCGAAAAATGACTCTCATGCTCATAATTCAGACTACTCCCATGAAGGTAGTCCACATGCTTATTACATAGAGTCACCTGAGCAAAGTGAGATTTCTCCATATCAATACGAGACACCACTTATGGAAGAAAATAACTGTCAAAGCGAAACCCGAGCTATGGAATCATGTGAAGGATCAGGTTCCAGAACTTGATTCCAATATGCCAAAAGTGGGATCTAAGCAAAAAGTTCCAGAAATACCTCTTGATAAAATAGGAGACATGAGCGAAGGTGAAGAAGGTAATACTTATCTTCCAATCACCTATCAAGGTTACACAATCAAAGCAATCGTAGATTCAGGTGCTCGTGTTGCTATTGTGACCACATCCTTGTGGAAGTGATGGGGCAAACCCACATTGAGACCAACTAGAATGAAGCTTCAAATGGCAGATAGTCATTTTGAAAGACCTCTAGGATTGCTCGAAGGGATAACTCTAACCACTTGTGGTGTAGAGTTTGAACATACATTTGCTATATGTGACTTTGAGAAAAATAATGTCTATGAGATGATCTTAGGAAGACCCTTCCTACGACAATTGCAAATAGTACAGGATTGGGGAACCAACTCCTTGTACTTACAGCACTTAGGGGTCACCACCAAGGTCAATTTGAAGGATTACACCTTCAGAGATGTACCACCTCTACAGTGGAATCCTATCCACAAAGCGAAAGAAGATTCTATCTCCGTGCATTCTGGAAGTTCACGTGATCCATCCTGGCAGCATGAAGATACTCACTTATGGATGTGCAAGGTCACAAAGGAAGAGGAAAAGTGCCTAAAAGCAAGAGAAGAAGGAACTCCCCCAAGAGATAGACCAGTTAAAGACCCAGCCTATACACCGATGATATTTCCAGATGAGGAATTTGAGCCTCATGGTTGGGCAAAAATCTTAGCTACCATGGACATTTCAGTCAATGAAGAACAATGGACACCTCATTGTGATGAGGAGGGTTATGATATTTCCGTATTCATGTGTGAGCCCTTGTTGGAAGAGTGTGATCCTAGTGAGGTCATAGAAGAAGAAGAAAATGACGATGATCTAGAATCCATTGTGATGGATACTTACTTTGACTCAGAGGAGCACTATCTAGAAGATGTAGGAGTATTTACTCAAAAAGAAGAAGAACCCCTCACAAGCATTAAGATTGTAAATACAAAGGATGGAAGTGAGGATAGTCAAAAGAAAAAGAAAAGAAAAGCAGTAAAACAAGAAGAGGAGGAATCGTTGTTTGAGGTACCAAAAAATTTCAAAAAATATGAAGTTGAGGATAGGAAAATTTTGGTACGAATGCCTAAGAGAGAGGCCATTATAGGAGAAGCATATGACAATAAAGAAAAGACAAAAAAAATTGTAGTGACCATTGAAGGGAATGAAGAGCAATGTACGTACGTAGGAGATGACCTAAGTGCAAAAGAAGAAGCAAAGCTTGTAGCTCTATTAAGAGAATATAGGGACGTGTTTGTGTGGCACTATAGAGACTTGAAGGGAGTAGATCCAAAAATTTGCTCTCATACTATCCCCATGACCCTTGATGCCAAGCCCACCAAACAAAATCCCTACACATATAATGACAATTATGCATCTAAAATAAAAGAGGAAATTGACAGGTTGATTGAAGCTGGATTTATCTATGAGATTCAGCATATTGAATGGGTATCCCCCATTGTAGTGGTGCCCAAGAAGAATGGAAAATTGTGAGTGTGTATTAACCTTAAGAAAGTTAATGCCGCTTCCAATCACTGAACATTTATTGGAGCGTATTGCAGACAAGGAAGTTTATAGCTTTCTTGATGGATTTTCATGTTATAATCAAGTAGCCATTGCCCTAGAAGATCAACACAAAACGGCTTTCGCCATAGAGTGGGGAATCTTTGCATTTCGTGTGATGCCATTTGGTCTCACCAATGCACCTGCAACATTCCAAAGGCTCATGTGTCATGTCTTCAAAGAGTTCATGCGGAAGAACTTAGAAGTATATGTGGATGATTTATGTGCTCACTCCCAAGTAAGAAGATACCACATCCATGAGCTCAGATAGATCTTCAATAAGTGTAGACAATATTGAGTGTGTCTAAACCCAGAGAAGTGTGTGTTCATGGTACGACAAGGTAAAATCTTAGGTCACATTGTTTCTAAAAATGGGATATCAACAGATGAAGACAAGGTAAGAGCCATAACAGAGTTGCCAAGACCAAGGAATGTTAAAGAGGTACAAGCCTTTATGGGCCATTGTGGATATTATTGCAAGTTTATCCACATGTATGCCATCATTGCTAAACCTCTTTATGGATTATTGATAAATTTTGAGTGGAACGATGAATGTGAAAAATCCTTCAATGAGCTGAAGAGACGCTTGTGTTCAGCACCAATACTGACCACTCTTGATTGGAATAAACCCTTCCATGTCCATGTAGATGCTTCCAATCATGCAATAGGATGTGTGCTAGCACAACCCACAGGTGAAGGAAATTTGGACTTGCCTATAGCATATGCTAGTAGACAATTAAATGCGGCTGAACGAAACTATACAACAACCGAGAGAGAAGGCTTAGGCATGGTATATGCTATGAAAAACTTTAGACACTATCTATTGGCCAACAAGTTCAAGTTTTTTTTACTGATCATCAAGCCTTATTGTATTTGTTCAATAAACCCTGCAACACAGGATGCTTAGTAAGATGGTTCCTCTTACTAATGGAATATGACTTTGAAGTTGTTGTCAGGAAAGGTAGGACCCACCTTATGGCGGACCATCTTTCTCGCATCACTTCAGGAGAGCCACCGCAAGGAGTGTTTGATGAACTACCTGACGCTTATTTGTTCAATTTAGAAGTTGTTCCTAAATGGGAAAATAAGTTAGTACCAGTCCTAACCTTCAGACCTGCAAATAAGAACGTAAAAACAAACAAAGAAGAAATTGTAAGATCACAAAATATAAAATATTCGAAGAGAAGAAGTTGCCACATTATCTATGGGCAAAAGCTATTTCAACTGTTGTGTACCTTGTCAATAGACTACCATCCAAATCACTTCAAGGTATGACTCCTCATGAAACATGGCATGGAAGAAAACCTAGCCTTGGACATTGCAAGGTTTTTGGTTGTTTAGCTTATGTTCATGTACCATCACAAAAAAGAGGAAAGCTAGATGAAAGGGCAACAAAGGCAGTGTTTATTGGATATGATTCAACTCAGATGGGTTACAAGTTCTATAATCATTCAACCAAGCAATTCACTATAGGTAGAGATGTTGTGTTTGAAGAACACAAGTCTTGGTATGATGAAGACAAACAAAAGGTAACTCTACCATATGATCTTGATTCTGATTCTCATCAATTAGGAATCAAGCAATAGGTCCAAGATCCAAGAAGTGATATAGAGGATGTCCGAGATGAAAGGGAAAAGGATTACAAGCTATGGAATTCAAGAGGCAAAGCAAAGATGCAAGAGGTTGGAGAATGCTCCAAACAAGCACTTAGAAGATCAGCACGAGAGAAGAAACAACCATAAAGGTATGGATATGATTCCACATTTATTACAAAGCATTCAATCTACTTGGCAAAAGACACTATTTCAGAGGAACCCTCAACCTATGAAGAGGCAAAGGGAAACCCTAATTGGGAAAAGGCCATGAAAGAAGAGATAGATGCATTGAAGGAGATGGACACTTGGGATTTGGTTCCATTGTCACCAAATCAAAAGGTAATTGGTTGCAGATGGGTATATAAAGTTAAAAGAAATTCAGATGGATCAGTTTGTAGGTACAAGGAAAGATTAGTTGCCAAAGGATGCTCACAAACTCATGGTATAGACTATGAGCAAACAGTCTCACTAGTTGCAAAGATGACTACAATCAAGACATTGATAAGTGTAGCTGCTGCAAGGAATTGGAGACTCCTCCAACTTGATGTGAAAAATGCATTCTTAAATAGTTGGATAATTGAAGAGGTATACGTGTCACAACCACCAGGTTTTGAAAACCCTAATCATCGATCTTATGTTTGTAGACTTAAGAAAGCATTGTATGGATTGAAGCAAGCTCCTAGAGCTTGGAATTACAGGTTGGTTACATACCTTCAAGATCAAGGGTTCAGACCAAACAACTTAGATCCTTCTATATTCATCGAAAGGGATCACGATGAGGTTATCTATCTGTGTGTATATGTAGATGATATTATTGTGATAGGTGATTATTTAAATGGAATTCAAAGGATCAGGAGACACATGCAAGAGGAGTTCAAAATCAGTGATCTAAGTAAGCTCACATATTTCCTAGGTATGCAGGTGATGTACACAGATGCAGGAATGTATTTGACTCAGAAAAGATACATTCAAGATCTTTTTCTCAAGTTCAAAATGGAGAACACAAAACCAACAGGTACACCTTTGCAGATAAATCATTACCTTAGTGTTTATGAAGGTGAGAAAATTGAATACATTAAAGAGTATCAAAGCTTGGTAGGTAGCTTGATATATGCTACTGATACAAGGGCACACATCTCATATAGTGTGGGAGTGCTTAGTCAATTCAGGCACTCACTGAGAAGACCACACATGGATGCAGCTAACAGAATAATTAAGTATCTCAAAGGTACAATCAATGAAGGTATATTCTATCCTTACTCCTCATATTTGGATATCAAAATCTATTCAGATGCAGATTGGGCAGGAGCTAAGGATGATAGAAGAAGTACTTTTGGTTACTTAGCATTTGCAGATTCAAAGCTAGTGTCATGGAGTTCCAAGAGGCAACCAACAGTTGCTTTATCCTCCACTGAAGCAGAGTACAGAGGCTTGACCATAGCAACTCAAGTCGCAATATGGTTAAAGGCATTGTATACAGATTTGGGACTTCTAAGTTCCAAACTTCACATATTTGGAGATAGTGTAAGTTCCATGCATATAATGGCAAACCCTATTTTCCATGCAAGAACCAAACACATAGAGATGCATTACCACTTCATCAGAGAGAAGCTCATGGCAATGAAGATTGAGATTTCTTTTGTTCCTACTAAAAAGCAAGTAACATATATGATGACAAAGGTGCTTGATGGAATAAAGCTTTGTAGATTCAAAGCCATGGCAGGTATTCAACCAATTAGAGAATGAAGACTCAAGCATACTTTAGCTTGAGGGGGAGTTGTTGGAACATCAAGCTTATACTATGCTTGAGGTGTATTTGATCTACATCAAAGGCTGTCACGTCGAAAGAATATACGTTGGAGAGTTCTTCTTCTTATGCTTACTTATTGTATTTTTAAAAAAAGTTTTTTCATGGATCTTTTACCATTATGAAAGCCTTGAGCTTTACACATGTAAACATAGAAAGATAGAGCCTAAATCCCACAAATTTGTGGTGGTTGAGTTGCATTCAATCAAGCCATTGAGAGTGTGTGTGACAAGATTGTCATCTTTGATTGGCCTCCCTATGGAGCATAGAGCATCTGCAAACTCGTTAACCTTCAAAATTTACTCATTTATGTTAGTACTTGGTGCTTTTTTAAGATTATTTAGCTCATTCTTGAGCTCAATCTTCTTTTCCTTGGATGATTTAGAGTACAATCTCTGCAAGGTCTCTCAAACCTTTTTGGATGTGTCCAAGTCTTGTATATGCCCTATTATGCTATTGCTTATGTGTGGGAACAAAATGAATATGAGTCTCTATCCCTTTCTATCCATTCATTAGAGCCTTGACCTCCTCTTCAAGTCATGGACCATGTACATGAGGCATTGGCTCTGTGCCACTCACTAATCCCCACAATCCTTTGCCCATAAGGTAGTTGCTAACTCTAAATTTCCATGGTTGAAAATTGCCTTTCTGTAACTTCTTTATTTGTGCACTATAATCAGCCATACTGAGCTCTAAGATGCTCCTCTAGCTTCTCCTCAAGTGTTTGTATGCTTTAGAAGGTGTGGATATTACCTTTTTATAGCTTCTCCCTAACCTTTGACTAGTTGAAATCTCGATCGATGTAGCCCCCTTTCGATGTCTTCTTGCTTTGATAAGTCCTCTTTGTGCTTCCACGAGTTGTCTTGATTCCTCAAATTCTTAAATATGATGCCCATTGATGTCTCTAAGCCTCCAAAATGGCTCAGATACCATTGATGGAGGATGATTCTAACACCCCAATTCAACAATGGAAGATGGCTGCCCTCCACTAGGTCCACAAGTAGTCATATATGCTCAATATTCTGAACTTTTCTCTACACCTCTGAAGAGAACTATAATGAAAATTTGCAAAACTATAGTAAACTAAAAGAGCTACCCCACAAGATTTAAATCATCACAAATGGATATTCCAGCTAGGAAGACCATCCTCTCCAAAGCATGCAACATTTTTGCAACACTCTCTGCCTATGTGCAGAGATATACCTTCAAAGAGTTGGCAATTTCTCACAAATCACTCAATCAAAGAACTTGAAACTTTGGCAAAGTTTAGGTCACTATACGTGAGACCAAATGAATCTTGAAATCAATGAAAATGAGTAAATGAGAGAGACAACAATGCTCTACAATCTACTACGATCAGATTTGGAAAAACCTAACTATACCTCTAGATAGAGAGGAGAAAATCATGATAAAATGAGGTAAGCAACCAAGGGGGCTGCTTTCTGGAGTTTATGACTTCCATAAACTAAGTGGGAAACTTGTAGAATGCATAAAACTCAAAAAACAAAGGTGTGATGGTGCTTATATAGAGTTTTACATTTCCTACAATCTAGCTAGCCACCCATCAATCACTATAGGTGCACTATTATTTTAGGACGTTCTGTAGTGATCTCTTTGAATTGTAGTCTGGTGGCCTCATTCACATGAAGAGTATATACATCTTCTCTAATACAACTACCTTCTAGTTGTTATTCATTCACCATGTTTTTATCTACATCTTTTTCATTACTTGCCACCTCCTATTGGTTGACCAATTGGTCTAGCTCATCCCATTATCCATCATCATTTGTTTCTATATGAAGGTCCACATTCATAGTAGATTGTTCTTTTTATCTTTAGAGTCCAAAGATGAGCTTGAATTCATTAAAACCAACCCCTTGTATCTGCCCATTTGAGATAGTCTTTTTCCTAGTTAATTTTCTTTAATTCACTTGAATGTCGATAATGCTGACCCTGGACTATAAGGTTCACTTACCCTTCTCTATATGTGTGCATTTCTCATAGGTCTTCTTATAATTCAGCTTCCATAATGGGTCTTGATTGCACCAAAGTGGACTTGGGAATTAGATGTGTTGTTTTTGAAGATGGAGTTACATCCACTGTAGTTTCTTTTCCCATTCTTTCTACACCTCTCATCAATGGCCTCAAGCTGGTGCGTGCTTCTTCTATAATCATCACACCCTTTTTCTTCTTTAGGATAGTGATAGATTTTTCACATACTTGGCCATTTTTGTTGTTGATGACATCTCTTTGAGGTGTTCTTGGATGTTTAGTGCATGATATATCAATATCCTTAGAGCCACACTGCCATTGGGAAACTTCTTGTTACCCCATTGCTTCTTTGCTTCAAAATGTTGTTCTTGCACATATGGTGTTAGATTGATTTGATTCCTCACTTGTTGCATAGCAGGAAAGAGTAGGTGGGCTACTATTTTTTGTGGTGTTGTTATCTGTGTAAGCCACCGGATTGGCAATTGTAAAATCTGACTCTTAACGAACCGAAAGGTCGTTGCGTAGATGTTGCAACCTTGATTGATGATTGTAACCTTTATATAAATCAATGAAAAAGACACTTTTGGTGATGATCAGTTGGATCACCAGATTGTCTATCTGGGTGATTGATCTGTAACGTTGCTATGGTGTGCGATTGAGTAATTCTGAGTATTCTGTTCTCGTCTCTGTCTTGTTTGTTTATCCATACCTGCTCGGTAAAGATTGGGGTTAGGGTAATATTCACAGTAAGTTAAGAGTTGAATTATTGTTTCACTGAGGGTATTACTGTGAGTCTGTGTATGGTAATGTTTACCTTATGATTCGGTTACTGAGAGAGTCTTAAGCTGTGTATGAATCGGTACTCTGTGAGTGAACTATCGTGTGAGTAAGTCTGGCAAGGAAGAGCCAAAGTTTTCTGTTAGTGAGTTGGATTAGCATATTAGTTCGAGCTACTATCATGTAAGTAAGTTGAATTGGGAAAATCAAGCATAGGGCCTCTGTTTAACAGACCCCTTCCACTCCCAAGAACCCGATATATATTTAAACGCGTCTCTGACGGCAAGACCCGCATTTAACACTGGCGCCGTCTGTGGGAAAGTGGCACCAAAGTGTTGCAATATAGTTGTGGGAAAGTGGCACCAAAGTGTTGCAATATAGTTGTGAGAAAGTGGCACCAGAGCGTTGTAAATTGATTGTGAGAAAGTGGTCATAGATTGTGAATCGACGAGCAGTACGCAAAGTATTGCAAACCTGATATATGCCAGTTACTCATTCCGGTGAAACGTACCCGAAGTATAGGAGAAATGAACAGTATTGGGCGATACCTAATTTGCTAAGGATGCCCCCAGGAGCTACAAGATAAGTTTAACCAAGTTGTCAAGGAAGCGAAGAATGATAGTAGTGATTCCGATAGCATTCCGGTGGAACGAAGTGCAATTTCGGCAGATTTCGGTGCAATTTCGGCACAGTCTGTCAAAGATATAGTAACTCCAGAGTCTACTAGGCCGCAATATGCAGTTAACTTAACACCATCTAGACAAGATTCGAATTTGTCTGAGGATAGAAGCATGTTGGCCAAAGAAATTAGTGAAGGTGAAAAAGTACCTTGCTTTGGTGAAATCTCGAGAAATTTCGGTGATACTTCGGTCTCAGTTATAGAGAGTTCACAGTCATTTCCTGGTGAATCTTCATTCCGGTCACCACTATTCAGAGTAAGCTTCCCTACATTTGATACCAAGGAGGAAGGTAGCTTATGCGAAGCTAAAATCCGAAAGAGATTGAACGATATTATCAAGCCGGAGAGTGCACAGGCTGACGATACAGATTTCGACGATCAAGAAATTCAACCTCGGAACTCAGAAGATAGTAACAATACAACAGCAAGCACCATGATTGGACAACAACAACAACAGCAGCAACAACAACAACATCTACTTCCACCTCGTCCGGTTCCGACAGGAGTTACCTACACAAAATTTGGTGGATTTCCAAGTGATGATACTGATGCTCATATACGGATCTTTGAAATTAGTTATGCAGTACTTAATCATCCACCTGATTCGGCATACAAGGCCATAGTATTCCAATCGACACTAGTTAATGAAGCCGCTAGATGGCTTATAGAATATGATATCAATCATTTCGGCACCTATGAAGCGGTAAGAGATGTGTTTCTGCAGAGATTTTGGCTAAAGAAGAATCCCGCCAAAATTTTTGATTACCTACAAAACAATAGACAAAAGCTCAATCAAACAGTGCAGGAATATGCCACCCTATTCAGAATTAACTTGAGACAATTACCGCCAGCACATGCTAATTTGTCGGATGATGTCATCACTCAATGGTTTATTAATGGTTTAACTCCGCAGCTCCGACAGATTATGATCATTCGTTGTGTAGGAGCTATGACGCTAGATGCGGTTATTGCAATGGCTTTGCAGCTTGAGAATAAGGTTGGAGGTTTTACCAAAGACCTAGAATGGTTACAAGCTAGTAAAAATATTGCAGAAGATTCGACCAGACAGATGTACTGCACTACGTGCAAGAATTCCGGGCATACTAGTGCCACTTGCGCACTTAATTAGATGTATTGCGCTATGTGCAATACAACCACACATTCCACCGAAAATTGTGCCTATAACGCCAAAGTGCAGGGAACAGCAACAGTAAATGCAATTATACAACCTACCACCCACTATATACCACCTCAGAGGAGAAATAATCAGTAGCAAGGATACAGAAATTTTAGAGGACAGAGGAATACCAACTATAATGGAAATCGGTGGCAGACAGGAACATCACAAGAAGGTAATGCCTTGCCACCACCTCGCTGTCATTTTTGCAGTGAATTTGGTCACATCAGAAGATTCTGTAAAGATGCAGCTGAATATGATCAGAGAAAAAAGAGCGTCAGAACCCAATGACAAATATGGTTCATATCACACCAATAGAAACGCAAGCCGCAGTAGTTCAGACCCGATCCGGTAAGCCGTTGCAACCAGCAGCTGAAGTATTCGAACCAGGTGTTCGTGAGCAACAAAGAATGTATGACAAAGCTAGCCAGTGGACCACCACAGAACCTCTAGTGTTCCGAGATCCAATTCCGGTGACACAAGTTCCGCTGCCAAAGGAAACCGCGCAGGAGCAAGAGTCAATCCCAGTAACTGATGCATCGTCTTCTGAATCAGTAAAAGGTACAAACCAAGCAGAGCAGGCATGGGAAATTTTATCTAAAGCATCCATTACTCTTCCTCTTGGACAGTTACTGGCATTAGTACCAAGAGTTCGGCAACAATTCCAGCAGCAGTTCAGTTCTGCGTCTTCTTGCATTCCAGCAACAGCGGTAGTACAACCGGAAACTCACTCTACGATGGATCACTCGGTTCCTTGAATTACGGTATGGTACAAAAATCATAAAATTACTCAAGTATTAATTGATGGTGGGTCCGGTGTAAACATAGCTACTGTAGCACTTTGTAAAAAGTTAGGATGGACCGAAATTGAACATGTGTAGTTTTTTGTTAGAATGGCCGACCAATCTAGAGTCCATCTAGTAGGACTTGTACGGAATGTCCCCATCACTTTGCAGGGTACAACTTTTAAGATGACTTTCGTGGTTTTAGAACTACTGGAGTCTAGTCTTGATTATAATCTTCTTTTCGATCATCCTTGGTTGAAACAAGTTAAGGTTATACAAGATTGGTCTGCACAGGAACTCACTTTCAAAGACAATAACCGAAAATATGTTGTAATATTAGATGCTATTCAGCCCTGTGAACTACATGCTAGACCTTATGTGGTAGAACCAGTTCACATGCTAGATGGTTTATCCGATGACGAAGAAGAAGAATTTTTGAAGAATAATATAGATTTAATTTCCTTAGGGACTGTTGATTTACAATCTGTTGTAGATCACTGGAATCCGGCAGTTTGTACGGTGATGCCTATGACCGAAGAAGTAGAAACATAAAATACTGCTGCTAAGGATGAAACTGCTATACAGCAACTTTTACCATCAGTCGATGATTCAGAAAAACCTCATCAATTCTATGTTCCCGAAGATCAGTTGACCACATATAATTTAGGAGATGAAGTAAATCCACGACCTGTCAAGATAAAGGAAGGATTGTCTGAAGCATTTCAAGAAGATTTGATACAAGTTATTCGTGAGTTCGCTGATGTTTTGCATGGGATTACCATGACATGAAGGGTATGGACCCTCGCATATATCAGCATCGAGTTGTACTTAAACCGGAAGCAAAACCAATTAAACAACCCAGCTACCGGATGAATCCTAACTACGCAGCACAGGTAAAGGCAGAGCTTGATAGGTTATTAAAAGTTGGATTCATTGTTCCAATAGAACATGCTGAGTGGATATCACCCATTGTTATCGTCCCTAAGAAGAATAAGCAGCTACGCGTATATGTGGATTACTGGAAACTGAATGCAGCTACAGTGCCAGATCCGTTTCCTCTTCCATTTCTTGATACAATGCTGGATAGATTGGCTGGGCATGAAATGTATTCATTTCTGGATGGATATAGTGGGTATAATCAGGTCAGAATGGCTGAGGAAGATATACCGAAAACAGCGTTCATTACCAACTGGGGTGTTTTTGCTTGTACAGTTATGTGGTTTGGATTAAGAAATGCTCCTAGTACTTTTCAACGATGTATGTAGGAAATCTTCTCCCACTATCTTACTTCTTTCATGCAAGTATATCTAGATGATTTCTCTTTATTTGGTAAGATGGTAGCACACCTATATCATTTACGGTGTTTCTTTGAGAAGTGTCGTGAATACAAACTCTGCCTGAACCCAAACAAGTCTGTGTTTGCGGTTTCATGTGGTAAGCTGCTTGGCCATATTGTGTCTGCACAAGGCATACAAGTTGATCCAGATAAAATTGCAGCTCTGTTAGAAGCACCTATGCCTACTACGCCGAAAGAAGTAATGAGATTCATGGGTCAAATCAGATGGCATGGTCGACATTTACGGTGGCTTGCTCATTTAGCAATACCTCTCAATAGATTAATAACCAGTACTCCTCGATAGTTTGTTTGGACTCAGGAATGTCAAACATCATTTGATCGTCTCAAAGGCTTATTAACGCAGGTTCCAATTCTACAACCTCCTGATTCGGAACGTCCATTTCATATTTTTGTTGACACATCAGATATCGCCATTGGGAGTGTCTTAATGCAACAAACTGATAAGTGGTTTCAGCATGTTTATTATGCGAGTAGAAGACTTGCTCGTGCAGAAAAGAATTATTCAGTAGCTAAAAGAGAATGCCTTGGTTTAGTATATTCTGTAAAGAAATTTTGGCATTATTTGTTAGGCCGAAATTTTGTCTTTCATGTAGATCATGCTCCGCTAGTATATCTAGTTTGGCAGCAGCATTTAGGTGGTCGTTTAGCGCGTTGGGTTCTACTATTACAAGAGTTTGATTAGGAAGTAATCCATCGACCTGGAATTGCACATGCATTAGCAGATTTCCTTTCTCGGTTGGATTCTGGTGAAGCTCCGGTCGGTGTTGATGACACCACACCTTCAATTTATGTTACTGACCCAACTACTGATGAATCTGCAGAACCGCCTGTGACATCTACTTACTATGATCAGTTATTAGCCTTTCTTATTGATGGATATCTTCCTGCTCAGACTTCTCCTACAATGCGTAGGAAAATTGCAGTTTATAGTCGCCGATTTTGGTTGATGCTGGAGAATTGTATTATATGGATCACACTGGAGTCTTACTTCGTTGTATTCCTCCACATGAAGTTAACTCAGTTATCACTCTGGCACATTCAATACCTTCCGGTGGACATGTTGCAGCAGATTTAACGCATCGAAAAATTCTGCAAAGTGGGCTTTGGTGGCCTACTATGTACAGAGATATATCTCAGTTTGTTAAACATTGTGATAATTGTCAGCGGTCAGGATAGCCGTTACAACGCCACTTCTTCCCTCTACAACCTGTCTTACCTTTAGAGCCTTTCCAGAAGTGGGGTCTTGATTTTATTGGACCTATTACACCTCCAACAATTCTCAGTAATAATCGTTATATTCTGACATGTACAGATTATGCTACCATCAATTACTACCTGCACTATTATGGGCATACCGGACTACTTACAAAGTTACCACCAGACTGACTCCTTTCAAACTTGCATATGGAATGGAGGCAATTGCACCAATGGAACTTGTAGTACCAAGCTTACGTGTGGCCATCTCTCAGAAATTGTTACCTGAAAATTCTTTGCCTTTTTGGTTGGACACACTCAGAGAACTAGATGAGCATCGCTGGGAAAGTTTTCTAACTCTTCAAGAAGTGTAGTTGCGGTAAGCTCGTACACATGATCGGTATCTAAAAACTCCAGTTTTTATGGTAGGGCAACTTGTGCTGTTTTATAATTCAAAATCAAATCGCTCTGTTGGAAAATTCAAGTTACGCTGGTTTGGTCCTTACCGGATTATTGAACAAGTGGGCCCAGCAACTTTTCGGTTGACTACTTTGATCGGAATTCCTCTTTCGAAGGTGATAAATGGTTCAAAGTTGCGGCTCTATCATCAAGCGCCTGATTCGTACTGAAGTGTCCTACGGTTGTCTGCGTATTTTTCTTTTTTTTTTTCTTTTCTTTTCCTTTTAGTTTTGCGTGATTACTAAAATAAGTCTGTAAATATCCTCGTTTCATACCTAATTATGATCAACAGCCACCCTGCATTATCGTTCTGCTCATGCATGCACACCGAAGTTATGAGGTTATCATTTCAACATCGCGCGATGATTAACAAATTTCAATTGCTTCCCGCTGCCAAGTATCTACTTAACCTTTTTTGTTTCGCTATTAATCGCTATTATGTCTGCGTGCTCTGTGTAATTGTGCTATCTGTATACCCTGTGCAATTGTGTTCGTGTGCTTGTGTGTGCGCAAGATGGAAGCACTAGCAAACTTTGCTGCGTTTCGTGATGGACTCCCCGCAGATGTAGGTGAGTTCTTGCGAATTCGTGGGTTGGCCAATTTCGTTGAACTGCCTTGGCATTCAGTGGATTGTCACCCATTCTATGCCCAAATCATCGCCGCCATTGCTGCCACACTTGCTACAGAGCAAAGTTGGGCAATCACCTCCTTACCATCTCGTACCGTAATAACTTTTCAGACTTTTGCTGATGCATTCCGCCTCTCTACGCAAGGTCGAGAGAATGGACCTAATCTGCCGATAGCCACAATGAACCAATTATTCCCTAGGCACTCTTCTAACGAATAAACTATCCTTTGTCGCCGTGAGCCTGAACGATCAACATTACAGTTCTTAGTCGCTATCCTCAACCTACAGAAGCGAACATATGGCATATCTTGCCCTTTTTATTCAGCAATAGATATGGCTGCCAGAGAACCTGTAAACTTTGCATCTTACTATTTCCGTCACATTCACAAAGAATGCGTTTCGATAATTAAACAGGTCAATAAGGGAGATATGCCACGATCGACATTACCACACATCATCTCTTTTCTGTTTCCGGCAATACAAGCAGCACAACCACTACCCAGAGGCCCAGTATTACACCATGAAGAATCCGCGCAGCTGCTGGAAGATGACGAAGAAATTTTCCACCTCCTCTGCCGCAAAAGAATCAGAATAAGTTCATCTGACAGTGAAGTACAGGGTTCAGCCGCAGATGATAAAGCAGGTAACAATGAAGAGGAAGGGAATGAAGATGAGACTTTCCATGACACACCAACATCCATGCACCAGGATTCTTCAGTATAGTCATCTCAGGACCAGCAAGATGAACATGATAAAGACATCTCTTCCAAGGACGAATCACAACAACAATCCGAACAGGAAAAGAATGAAGATGGGCAACATATTATTGAAGATATTTTCGACGAACTGATTAAGGCAGTGGAGTTTGCAGTTGTCAATCCTGAAGACACTGAGCAACAAACCACCGTAAAGGTACTACAATCTGACACTGTTCTTCTCACTTCTCCACCCGACCATCCAGCTGAATCCATTATACCTATTCCACCCATTATCCTCGACGAACCCACCGCTTCATCATCATCCTCACCGAATTACTCTCCCCCCTCTTCACATCAACTTCTGACAGCCTCATCATCTCAACAACCTCCCCCTCTTCCAGTTCCTGTAATTCCTATGATTTTTGAACTTGCATCCATGGGTCAGATGTTAATTCAATTATCACAGCAAATACCAGTACAAATGAAGGAAGTAACTGATAACATTCGAGAAGAATTTCAGCACAAGGTTGATGTCCTGGAAGCAGACATCACTCCTCTACAGGAAGAGATCGATGCGGCCAAAGCAGAAAATCATCATCTACACTACCAAATTACCTAGCTCCAAGCCAAACTTGCAAAACAACAAACAATAACTAGTCAACAAGATGCGGCAATGGCTGAAGTCCCAAAGAAAGATGAGTTATTAAGTGTTGCAGATGATGAATTAGTCAAGTTGAAGCAGATAGTCCAAAAGATAAAGAGGATGCCCGAATAGCAATAGGAAATTTGTTAGAAGAAACTCGACAGCAACTTGATGAAGTGGTACAGCGCGGCCAAGAGATGCACGATTTGGTTAAGAAGACTAATGAAGAACTCCAGAGAACCAAGTTTGATTTCTCTGAAGTAAACAATATTCTTAAACGCAAATTGACCATGGAAGCTCGATTTCAGAAAGAGATAACATGGATCAAAAGAGAGCGTGATGCTTTTCATCGGACAATCCAATTTCAGAATCAGGAGATAGAAGAAGAGAGTATCAACTAGATACACAGAAAGAACGACTCTCCCAGATCGATAAGCAAATTGCCGACATGAAGGTTACCAGGGATGCGGCTCTGTCGAATGCGTTTTATTTATAAGAAGCTTTTCTGCAGACACAAGCAGAAGTTTTGATGACTCAGGTTATTTCTTTAAGTTCAGTACGCACAGATGCCCAGCTTGTAGAACCAGACATTTTGAAGTAGATGATAGAATCATTGAAGAAGAAAATTTCCCGGACATTTAGATTAGCCCAAACTATGTATTTAGAAGGAATAGTAGATGAACCATAACTTTTGTATACCTGCGGGTTCAAGTCCACCGTGCGTGCCAGTGTAAGCCGCTGGATTGGCAATTGTAAAATATGACTCTTAACGAACCGAAAGGTCGTTGCGTAGATGTTGCAACCTTGATTGATGATTGTAACCTTTATATAAATCAATGAAAAAGACACTTTCGGTGATGATCAGTTGGATCACCAGATTGTCTGTCTGGGTGATTTATCTGTAACGTTGTTGTGGTGTGCGTTTGAGTAATTCTGAGTATTCTATTCTCGTCTTTGTCTTGTTTGTTTATCGATACCTGTTTGGTAAAGATTGGGGTTAGGGTAATATTCATAGTAAGTTAAGAGTTGAAATATTGTTTCACTGAGGGTATTACTGTGAGTCTGTGTACGGTAATGTTTACCTTATGATTCGGTTACTGAGAGAGTCTTAAGCTGTGGATGAATCGGTACTCTGTGAGTGAACTGTCATGTGAGTAAGTCTGGCAAGGAAGAGCCAGAGTTTTCTGTTAGTGTGTTGGATTAGCATATTTGTTCGAACTACTGTCATGTAAGTAAGTTGAATTGGGAAAATCAAGCATAGGGCCTCTGTTTAACAGACCCCTTCCACTCCCAAGAACCCGATATATGTTTAAACGCGTCTCTGACGGCAAGACCCGTGTTTAACATTGTGCATGTTTGGGAAGCAAAAGTGTTGATGCACTAGCTACACGGATTCTTCTATATCTATTTTATTGATATCCAAAAATTTTATTTTCTTTGCTTCATGACTTTCATCCCTCAAGTCGGTGTGTCTATCTTTTATCCAACCAAAAGCTTCTTTGATCAATTCATGTGTGAATTTGATGGCTTGCCAATCACCTTGCAAATTCATCAGCTTGGCTTCAAGTACTCTTGGCATATTATGATTCTAATTGTGATAAAAACAAATGATCACCCCCTAGTTGATCTTTGTGGAACCAATATCCTGTCGCTTTGATTGCACTTTTGAGAGGAAACTCCAAGATCTCCCCTTGACTAGTCACTTCAGAATCTTCAGAAGCCATCTACACTTGAAATATAAACGATGATTAATCTCAAGTCTAAAGAAATGTATTTCTTCATTAACTATGTAATCAATCATTGTCATTGCGATCCGACTCCCCTCTCATAGGTTTGAGTAAAGAATGATACCTGATGATTATATTTTTTTTCTCATTTTTCTATTTTTGAAAGAAAACATAAAAGTTAGTCATAACCGAAGCAATTGTGAAGGTGTGCTAGCAAATTTTCCTAAACTACTATGGTACAAGCTAATTCCTTTTCCTTGGAAGGAAATGTGCACCACTAAACCAGTTGTAAAAGCTCTGTGATGAATGTGAGGCCTTGTAATGTGAGGCCTTGTAATGTGGCCCTATAGTGCATACTCTACTTGCATCCAGCTCAGCATGAGTGCAAGACTGGTCATGTTTGTTGGTTTGGCACATTCTTTGTTGATCCTTTAGACTCCACACTAATGTTGTACTCTGATTCCTCCTTGCCATGTTCTGTTGTGATGTCAACTTTCCATCCTTTGCATTAATCCTCCATATGTACTTGTTTTTTTTCTCAAGCTTCTTTTCCTTTACTAGTCCTCTTCGCACTTTTCCTTTAGGGGAGTTTTTGAAGTCTTTGAAACACTACGAGCTGCTATGTCTAAATTTTTTGTTTCCTCCTTCACTCTTTTCATTGTCTTCCTTGTGATCCATACTTGCTTTTGACAATGTGCTCTTTGAGCAATCATCAATTGTTTGGGTATCCATACTTGTAGTATCCTTGATCCATTCTGCCATAGGCTATGATCTTTGTTGGTTCCTTTCCTTTCAAGGTTTTTGTGTGCCTCCAAGTTTTTCTTGTATTTGTATTGTTGAAGCTCATCCTTACTAATCCATACTTGTTTAATGCATTGATGTTGTTGTCTCTGTGTTGTTCTCAAGGATGTAGAAGGATTTACTTTCTTGCAATTCTCTTAACGATGAATGACCTCACTAAGTCACTCAGCATCAATCTCTTGAGAAGAAAAAGTAGGTTGAGTAGGCAAATTAGAACAAGGTGTAGGTGTATGCAGAATAGTAGAATCGCTCGACAAGGGATTTGATGGGATTTCTTTAGTATTGTTACCTAGACTTGTGATCCTAGGGTTTTCTTTGTATGTTGGTCTTAGAGGTTTCTAATCCAATAGACTAAAAACCTCTCTATGAACTATTTTTGCCAATATATATCCTTGGAAAAGGTAGATAGTGACTTCAAGTTTGAAAATCCAATCTTGACCTAAGACCAATTCTTCTAGAAGGTCTGATTCTTTAGAGACTAGGATTCTTTGTTGCATGGTATTATCTCCTAAATATAAAGACATGGACACTTCTCCTAGGCACTCAATGATGTTACCTTCAATTCCTATCATGCATGCCTTCATTAATATGAGTTGTGCCTTTAGCTTTTAAGCTAAAGAAGGATGAAGCTTGTCTACTACTTAGCGCTACTCCTGTGTCAATTAATGAATCCACTAGTTGGTACTCTTCTTTACCGATACCTAGGTTTAAGTATGGTTGTTGTATGAAATTACCTATTGTTTTTACTTGGTTGCTGTGGTAGTTTTCGATAGGGATAGGCTCTTCTCCATGTAAGTACCTATCATCACATTGTCGTATCCATTCCTTTCATTTCTATATTCGTTCTAGCACTTCTACATTGGCTTCTTCTCGTATTCATTCCTCTTCTTTATTTATATTTTGTGCTCTTAAGAGTCTTGCTAAAATTTGTTTTGTCAATGGCGTCATATATGTTTTGACCCTACATCCACTTATGTAGTTGGGTAAGATGTCTCCATCGAGTGTGGCTAGGTTAATGGCTATGCTTGTGGAGATTGCGTTTGTAAGCAATGACCCATATCCTCATCATCGTAATTTCTTTGCATGTTGTTTTCGTGTATACAACAACACTAGATCTCCTTCTCTAAGTCCCTCATCCTTGATATGAGCATCATAATAAGCTTTTTGCCTTCTCTTTGTCACATAAATGTGAGCTACAACTTGTAATCTAGTTTTGTGCGATTTCTCTATTTTATCCAATTTTTTTGATAATTCATGTCCCATCCACTCACACGTCCCAGCAACTCATAGAGTAGGGACCAAGAAATCAATTGGTAATATTGCATTTTGTCCATAGACTAAATTAAATGGAGTTGTTCTGATAGTTGTCTTATATGTCACCTAGAAGCCCCATATTGCATGATGCAATTTTTTAAATGACCTTCCATTGGTGACTATCTTGGTTAGAACTGTGCATAAAACTTTATTTGAACTCTCGGTTTTGTCCATTATCCTATCGGTGATAGGGTTCTAACTTTTTATGAATCACTAGAAATTCATTCATGAGTGACTCAATGACTTTGTTAATGAAGTGTCTGACTCTATCACTTACAATCTCAATAGAGAGTCCAAATTGAGTGAATATGTTTTAAAAAAAGAATTTTGTTGTAGTTTGAGCATCATTTTTTCTAGTGGATTTTGCTTCTACCCATTTCATCAAATAATCTGTAGCCGCTATGATGTATTTAGCATGTGATCCTCTCACTAGGGATTAGTGGGTCCAATAAAGTTAATGCCCCATTTTGAGAAAGCTCATGCACTATTCATGGGTCTTAAGGGCATATCATCTCGTCGTATTGGATACTTCATTTGTTGACATATGTCACAACTCCATACATATGTTTTTGCATCCATGTGTACATTAGGCACCATAGACCTGCAAAGAGAATCATTTTTACAAATTTTTCAACTAAAAAATGACCCTCCATTTGCTCTTCCATCTACCATTCTGAGTATAGGAAGGTATTCTCCCTCATGCACACTTAGGCGTAATTGATTATCCTTCCCTCGTTTGAATTTTCCCAACAATTGCATAGTCTTTGCTTTGTTCTTCCCATTCTCGCTTTCTAGCTACGCTTGCTCCGTCAGGGTACATATGTGATTTCAAAAATTTGAGTACTTGTTTACTCCATTTGGGGGCAATTGTAGAACAACATAATGATGAATGATCCTCTCGTGTATTCTATAGACATACTTGGCAATTAGTTACATATTTTAAAATTTGTTGGCTAGGAGGTAATGTCTAAACTTCTTCACTGCGTAGAACATCTCTAATCCTTCTCATTTAGTAGTAGTGTGATTACATTCTACTTGGTTTAGTTGTTTGCTTTTGTAGGGTATTGGGTGATCTAATTTTCCTTCGTCTACTCGTTGTGCTAAGATGCATGCAATGGCATAATTGGATGCATCCACATGAATATGGAATGGCTTATTCTAGTTTACCGCTTTCAAAATTGGACCTAAACTCAATCTCCTTTTCAATTCATTAAAGGCTTTTTTGCACTTTTTCATCCAAAAAATTTGAGCTAATAGCCCATATAATGGTTTTGCAATTATGGCATACATGTGGATGAATCCTCGGAAATATCCATAATGTCCCATAAAAGCTTGCACTTCCTTAGCATTCTTTCGTCTTGCTAATTCCCAAATAACTTTTATTTTGTTTTCATCGGTTGAGATCCCATTTTTGGGCACAATGTGTCCCAAAACTTTTACCTTGTATAACCATAAAGACTCACTTCTTTAGATTCAAATAGACTCGGTACTATCTGCATTTATCAAAATACTTTCCTTAATTCTGGTATATGAGCTATGCATTGAGAAGAGTAAGTACATAGATCATCCACATAGACTTCCATGCTTTTCCTCATAAATTCTTTAAACACATTACACATCAGTCTTTGGAAAGTTTTTGGGGTGTTGGTAAAACCAAATGGCATAACCCTAAAGGCCTACACTCCCCATTCAATAGCAAAAGCAGTCTTATGCTCATCCTCAATAGTGATGGCTACTTGTTCTATCCCGAGAACCCATCAAGAAAGTTGTATACTTGCTTGCTTGCTACTCTTTCCAAGAGATGGTCTGTAATGGATAATGGATAAATATCACGACCCGTGGCTGCATTAACCTTTTTCAAGTTAATACAAACCCTAAGTTTTCCATTTTTCTTTGGCACTACTACCAAGGATGAAACCCATTCAGTATCTTCAATTTTGTATATAAATCTAGCCACCAATAAATTATGAATCTCCTCCTTGATCTTGGATGATTATACATCATTGTATGTGTATGGTCTTTTTTTGGAGGGTTTAGCATCTGGAGTCATCGGGATCCTATGGGAACAACTAGAAGGATCCATTCCATTTAGATCTTTATATCTCTAAGCAATCATGTCTCTATATTCGCAAATCAGCTCTATGAGTTCCTGCTCTTCTTCGATGGATACATCCTTACCTATGTATGTGCATCTCTATTGGTGCAATTGAAACCAAGCCCACATACTAAGTTAATTAACTCGTACACGATCTACCATGCAAGGCTTCATATGATCAACCTCTTGTAATAAGTTCTTCAGATTTACCTTTGTAAAAGTGGTACACATCCACGTGGATTTAGGACCCTCTAAATCATGAATCATTGGTTGTTGAATGATGAGGGAATCTATCCTATACTCTAGGATTCACCTTTTAGGTAGATGTTTGAATTTGATTTCAAACTTTGGCTCCAAGTACAACTATAAAAAGGAATTAAAAGACCTGCATGTTATCTCAAGCCCATGAGATCATTTTGAGTGAGTTTCATTGTGAAGTGAGAGCTTATCTCATAGCTCATTCACCTCTCACACATTGAGCAATGTATGATTGCCAATGACATTGTATTTGTATATGATTTGATACATATATGATCATTACATTCTCATTTCACTTCTCTGTTATAATTTCATGAGGACAGTGATGTTCTCAGAGCTTGTTCTTAGTGAACATTTGATCATTTGTCATGATTTAAAGCATGGTAGATCGATCATAATGTCTATTACATGTCTACAAAATATCATTAGCATAGCTTGTTGGGCTCATGAGATATTAACACTTCTTAGGTCACTGGTCTATTGAGTGTTGCACCCCGTAAATGTCGGGATGGTGCTCTGATTTGCTAAAAATCCTTTTCTATGTGTAGTCCATCATTTTTTATGAAATGACTCATGATTGATAGCTTACTAAGGAAGGAACTAATGACATGTGATAAAGGATGGGATGCTCGAGTGGAGGTCTCTTCTGGCATACTCGACAATTCTTGATCCACTCATGTATTTCTTTGTCCATGCTAGGCCAATACACTCCTAAATGTTTTAGATTCTGCAATGTTCGTTGTTTAGAATAGTGATTTCCTAGGAATCCTTCATGGGCTTGTTGCAACCAACTGCTATGTTCATCATCCTCGACACAACAAGCTAATACACCATTTGTATCTTGTTTGTACATGCTTCCAGCCAATATTTGATATTTTTTTATCTTACAATTTCTTCTCTGTTTGCAAGTTGTGCTAGCACACATCCTATTGCATGATTAGAAGCATCTACATGGACATGGAAGGGTTTATTCCAATCAAGAGTGGTCAGTATTGGTGCTGAACACAAACGTCTTTTTAGCTCATTCAAGGATTTTTCACATTCATCATTCCACTCTCCAATAGATGTTCAGTGATTGGAAACCGATAACTATCTCTGATCGTAGCAGCATTAACGTTTTTAAGGTTAATACACACTCACAATTTTCCATTCTTCTTGGCCACCACTACAATGGGGGACACCGATTCAGTATGCTCAATCTCATAGATAAATCCAGCTTCAATCAACCTGTCAATTTCTTCTTTGATTTTAGCTGCATAAGTGTCATTATATGTGTAGGGATTTTGTTTGGTGGGTTTGGCATCAGCAGTCATGGGGATAGTATGAGAGCAAATTTTTGGATCTTTTGGTCTTTTCTTTATTGTCATATGCTTCTCCTATAATGGCCTCTCTCTTAGGCATTCGTACCAAAATTTTTTGGTCTTCCACTTTACATTTCTTGAAGTTTTCTGGTACTTCAAACAATGATTTCTCCTCTTCTCGTTTCACTACTTTTCATTTCTTTTTCTTTTGATCTCCTTCACTTCCTTCCTTCAAATTGAAAATTTTAATGCTTGTGAGACTCAAGATCCTCATCCTTCTCTTCTTCTTCTTCTATGATGTCACTAGGGTCACATTCTTCTAGCAGGGGTTGACACATGAATACTGAAATATCATAACCCTCCTCATCACAATGAGGTGTCCATTGTTCTTCATTGAAAGCAATGTCCATGGTAGCTAAGATTTTTGCCCAACCATGAGGCTCAAATTCCTCATCTGGAAATATCATCGATGTATAGGTTGGGTCTTTAATGGGTCTATCTCCTGGAGAAGTTCTTTCTTCTCTCGCTTTTGAGCATCTTTCCTCTTTCTCTGCGACCTTGCACATCCATAAGTGAGTATCTTCATGCAGCCATGATGGATCAGGTGAACTTCCAGAATGCACAGAGATAGAATCTTCTTTTGCTTTGTGGATAGGATTCCACTATAGAAGTGGTACATCTTTGAAGGTGTAATCCTTTGGATTGACCTTGATGGTGACCCCTAAGTGTTGTAAGTACAAGGAATTGGTTCCCCAATCTTGTACAATTTATAGTTGTTGGAAGGGTCTTCCTAGGATCATCTCGTAGACATTATTTTTTTCAAAGTCACATATAGCAAATGTGTGTTCAAACTCTACTCCACAAGTAGTTAGAGTTATCCCTTCGAGAAATCCTAAAGGTCTTTCAAAATGACCGTCGGCCATTTGAAGCTTCATTCTAGTTGGTCTTAATGTGGGTTTGCCACATCGTTTCCACAAGGAGGTAGTCGCAATAGCAACACCAGCACCTCAATTTACGATTGCTTTGGTTGAGTAACCCTGGTAGGTGATTGGAAGATAAGTATTACCTTCTTCACCTTTACTCATGTCTCCTATTTTATCGAGAGGTATCTCTAGAACTTTTTGCTTAGACCCTGCTTTTGGCATTTTGGAATCAAGTTCTGGAACCTGATCCTTCACATGGTTCCATAGCTCAGGTTTTGCTTTGAGTAGCTCTTCTATGGTGAGATGACACTAAACCTTTGTGTTCTTCACAATGTCAATGTTTCTTGGAACCACTGAGTCTTCATTTCTTACCAATATTGTGGGAGCTCTGATCTGAAGAGATTTAGATTCCCATGGGCATTTGAATTGTGGCAACTCTTGTAAAGAATTAGATCCAAAATCTAGTCTTTCATCTTCTTGTTGCTCTGCTTGGTCTCCATAGATAGACGGAATGTCTTGGGGAAATTGATCATGAAGATCATCGGTCTCAGGAATAGGAGGGGGATTACCCTTCTCCATGGCCCATTTCTCCTCTTATATTTCCCGCAAGAACTCTTGAGAGTACTGCTGAAGTGAAAGAGGTGTTCCATCATCCATGGAATCAGGAACGTAAGCTTTCATTGGTGGTGAGCTTTCTCTTTCAATAATTGGTTGAGTGTGTGGAGGTAAAGAAACATGTGGCTTGTTATCAAGTGCTCTAATCTCTCTAGTATGCCCTAGAAATGCAAATCTGGTTTGACAGAGTTTGTCTGATTGAACTTTTGACTAGTCTCGAGCATAGCTTGAGCTAGTTTTACCATTTTCATGCAAATTTTTGTTCGTTCAATCTGTGAATCTGCTCTAGGGTAACTCTTGTCTAGGTTTGCAACTGTTGGCCCTTCTTGAAATCGAGCCTAGTAGGCCTTGAACATCATGTCCAAGCCTTCTAGGGTTGGATCTACATGAACAGACCCTGTTTGTGGATTATTTACAGTGGGTGGTGGGGTGGGATGAGGCGGAGTGGATGGAGCTTCGACATGCAAGGGGCTTTGAGATGCAATGTCTCCTATTTTTGTTTGTGCGTCTTTCAGGCTTGCCACTAGTTCAGATAACTTTTTATTCCACTTACGATTGGTTCTCTCCCTGGTATCTTTCCATGTTCTTGTTTTCCTCTTACTAGGATCTCCTGATTCACTTGGCTCTGATTGCTCAATTGGTTCATCCTGTTTTAATGCTTGTGCCCTAGTAACTGCCTGTACAGGAGCCACATTAGTGCTACTTGAACTTGAATCCATCACTAAGCCTACCACATTGATGGGGGTAACCTTGGGCACACTAGAGGGGTTCGTGGAACATTCTCTTGGGAGATGTTCTTTGCCGCACTCACGACAAAAGCCTTGTATTGTGATGTTTTGTCCTTGACCCGGAGTTGATGGGTGGGGACATTCACGAATGAAATGGTCACCCTAACATCTAAAACATGGTTCTCTAAGGGCTTGTGGTCTTACTTGTCTCAATTGGGGCCTCCGATTGGGATTCATATACATGACAGTGGAGTATTCTGGCTCCCAATTTTGGTCCATAAGTGGTGTCTCGTATTGATAGGAATAAGCCTCACTATGCTCTAGTGACTCTGTGTAATAACCATGTGGACTACCTTCATGGGAGTAGTCTGAACTGTTGGAACATCAAGCTTACACTATGCTTGAGGTGGATTTGATCTACATCAAAGGCTATCGCGTTGAAAAATATCCGTTGGAGAGTTCTTTTTCTTATGCTCATTTATTGTATTTTTTGAGAGATTTTTGATGGTTCATTTACCATTGTAAAATCCTTGAGCTTTACACATCTAAAGGTAGAAAGATAAAGCCCAAATCCCACGAATTTGTGGTGGGTGAAGTTGCATTCAATCAAACAATCAATCACCTAAAAGTAGATCAAACTAGATCTTCACTTTCCCTAGATTGTAGGAAAGTGAATTGATTCCCTCCAACAACTATTCCCACCTTCATTTGAATTCAAACTTCACTTGTAGAATTCGTGGGAAAATCCTAAGACTTGAAATTACTTGTACATTACATGGAAGCAATATACATACACTTGTGGCCATCATTGTCTTGCTCCTTCAATTCTCTACATCATCTTCTTCACCAATAGTAATCTTGCAGAGGCTGGTGCTCTCTCTCCAGAGCTCCAAATTGAGTGCAAGATGGCTCATTGGAAATCTATTAGCGTAAAGTTAATGCTTATAAAGTTTCATAGCATTTGGTTCAGTAAATTGGGAGACATCTAAGTTTTCTATCTCGGGGTCAATCTCTGCGTAGTCCTGAAAAATAGGAAGTACCATCGGTGAATGTTTCATTCATTCCTATAGAATATTTTTCTTATTCCTTATACTTTTGTGCATTCTATACACTGAAGCCTATGTTTATCACTCCCATAAAAGGATTTTTTCTAATTGTAATCCTGGTCGCTATGGGCATTTGAAGTTCACTGTCTCTTCCATAGATAGTAAGTTTTTTGAGCTAGTCGACTCGTATATGTTTTGTATCGACTCATTCTCCTTGATGCTCCAAAGTACATAGTGTGTTTCTTTGCACTTATCACATGGCTATAAGCTCTATTTGAGTCTCCATAAGCTCAAGGGCTGGTCTTGTGCTGGTTGGCTAAACCAAACTTCGTCACTTCGAAACACATCTTTCTACCTTTGACAAGCTTCTCCAAGTTTCTTTCAATGGTATCAGAGCTAAATCAAGATGGGTGACGGCTTTCCCTCAATGATCAAGAAGCTTGATCGACACAACTACGCGGCTTGGCAAATCAGGATGGAGGCCTATTTGCAAGGTAGAAATCTTTATGGAATTGTAGCAGGTGATGAAGCTATGCCTATTCCAAGATCCAAAGGAGGACCAACACAAGAGGAGACAGATAAGCTCACACTTTGGTGTGCAAGGGATGCTCAAGCAAGGTCATACATACTAAACTCTATCTTTGACTTTCTATTACCGCATATTAGACGATGCAAGATATCTCAGGAGACTTGGGATGCTCTCGAGACTTTCTTTTCTGCTAGTACCAAAGCAAGAAAGAATCATCTTTGGTACGAGTTCAACCAAATGAAGAAGGCACCTTAACAAACCATCACAAAGTTTGTTACCAAGTTCAAGGAGGTTGCAGATTAGTTAGCATCCATTGGAGAGCTGATTGAAGAAGAGGTCATCATGAGGCCAATTCTCAACGACATTCGAAGTGATAAGTAATGGCAATCCTTCACGACGGCTTATGATCTCATCATGGATGTGCAAACTCCAAACTTCAACATCTTTCTTGGACAAATTTTCAATCAAGAAGCCAACAATAGCATAAAGGAATGTAACTCTTATCATGGTGATTCAACTAGTGCTCTATATGCAGATAAGAAGGATAAGAAGCAGAAAAGCAAGAAGAAGGAAGAAGATGAAGAAGAGACCTCCCAAGCCAACTTCACAAGCAAGAGCAAGTGGAAAGGGAAGAATAAAGGACCAAAGCAAGACAAATCCAAAGGTTAGAATTTTCAACCTTGTGCCATATGCGATAAGACCAACCACACCACTCAGAATTGCTGGTTCAATGGGAAGACCGAGAAAATAAGTGGAAGAGGTGGATATGGCAGCAATAGAGGCAGAGGTGGACACAACTTCAACAATAACAATAGAAGCTTTAAAAAGAGGGACTACAACAATTATTCAGAAGATCAACCACATGAAGACTAATTGCTTCTTATGAATGTAAGCCACAAAGAAGGTAGAGAAGATGATCATTTGTTCTACATAGATTCAGGATGTTTGAATCATGTTGCAGGCAACATTGCTCTTCTATCTGACTTGGAAAGTCTAAAGCATAGACATGAAGTGCAAACAGGGGATGACACAAAGCACAATGTGGAGAAGATTGGTAATGTCAAAGCTTCCAATGGTAGGACAAACATTCTAAGTAAGGTTCTCTATGTACCCACTATCACTAAAAACCTAATAAGTGTAGGCCAAATAGTTGAAAAGGCTTGCAAGTAAGGGTCACCCAACATGGAGCTTCTGTGGAAGATCCATGTCAAGGCTTCAAAAAGATAGCCCGAGGTGAGAAGCATGGTAGGCTCTTTAGTTTTGAAGTAGGAGAAACTAGGAACATAGCTCTATTCAACTTTGGGTCTCAAACCCTAAGTGAGCTTGAAGTGTGGCATAAGAGACTTGCTCATGTGAATGAAAGAACTTTGAACGATATATGTAGGGATCAAAGTGTTCTAGGACTGCCGAACATATCAAAGCAACACATGATCAACACGTGTGATGCATGTCAGATTTGGAAGGCACAAAGACAACCATTCAACCACAAAGGCTACATCCACAACAACTTAGTGGACTTAGTACATACAGATGTATGGGGACCAAGTCAAGAACCTTCATTGGCAGGATGAAGTTATTATGTCTCATTTATTGACAACCATAGTAGATGGACTGTTCTATACTTTATCAAAAGTAAGAATGAAGTGTTTGATTGCTTCAAGAAGTATCTTGCACATGTGGAGAATCATACACGTAGATCACTAAAGAAGCTGAGATCTGATGGAGGGGGAGAATACGTCTCCAAAGAGTTTGATGAGTTCTTATAGGAGAAAGGTATCACAAGGGAAGTGACTAGTAGGTACTCTGCTCAACTAAATGGAATTGTAGAGAGGAGAAACAAGACATTGGTTGGATCAGCCTGAACAATGCTTGAAGAGAAGAAATTGCCACATTATCTATGGGTAGAAGCTATTTCAACTACTGTGTACCTTGTCAATAGACTACCATCCAAATCACTTCAAGGTATGACTCCTTATGAAGCATGGCATGGAAGAAAACCTTGTCTTGGACATTGCAAGGTTTTTGGTTGTTTAGCTTATGTTCATGTACCATCACAAATAAGAGGTAAGCTAGATGAAAGGGCAACAAGGCAGTGTTTATTGTGTGAAGAGATTGATAGGTATGTGCTTGAAGATGAAGAGGTGTTGCAAAATCCTTGATCTACACCAGCCAAATGAACTCCAAGAGTATATGGTGGGCCCTTTTAGCTTTCCAATGGATGTATTAGACACCCTATGTACCTTGGAAGATCACTCTCAAAAAGATAGATCAAAACAGATAAGTTAGAGTTAGCTCAGAGGTGAAAACTTGCTATTCTTGGTTCATACACCTGTCTAGTGTTTTACATAATTCTCTAAGCACAGCAGCAATTAGCTTAATTCCTCTTGGGGAAGTCTAGGTAGTGTAAAGAGCTAACTTTCAAGAGTAATCTCATCAAAAATAATAAACCACACACTGAGAATGAGTTTTAACAAGTGATGACATCATCCTGATTTTCACGGGCTGCTACAGTTTGAGACTAGTGAGCAGAAAAATAAACATAACTCAAAATGTAGGACTCCAATGATTATGAAACTTTGTAAGGTTATACTAGACAGTACTCTGAATTCAACAAGCTTGAAATCACTGAATTTGGATAAGTAACCACTGAGAAATGGCTCTAACAAGGTGAGTTAAAAAATCGGGTACCTGACAGAGAAGTGAAGATGAACAGACCCTGTTGACTTCAAATGAACATAACTGAAGATTGCAACATCCAAATGACATGCAAATTTGTGCGAATATAGTAGACATATAGAGCTAACTTTACCAAGTTAAATCACTGAGAATGATGCACCAAGCTTAGAGAACCAATCTCTGCAATCTGACTGAGAAAACTGAGAGCAATGGCATTGAGTAGTACACTTCACAAGAACATGGACATATGAACTCAAATAATCATGAAACTGAAAGTATAGTGCTTGTAGAATACAATGACTTACTGGTACATATGTGTGCCTTGTAATCACACCTTGATATGGCATAAAGCGCAGCTCTTGGAGGTCTTCACATAGGTCTCTCTAACCATGGCTAAAACTGCCATCTATTTATAGTTGAGTTTGGGAGGCTAACTTCCCTCAATCACTCTCCAATCAATCAGTGATTGATTTGATTCTCTACCTACCACAAATCACGAATTCCTGGCTCCTCTTTCCATTCTTGATCAAGTGGACTCAACCACTTAAGATTCTTTCACTTTTACATTAAGTAAACTCTTCAAAAGTTACAAGAGGTAGTTCACAAGTGAACTTTACATAGTCTTCATTTTGAAGCTTCTTTTATGACTTTGTGGGACTCAAGCCAATACTTAGGCTTGTCATAGACTTGCTCCAACATATTGGATATGATTCAACTCAGATGGGTTACAGGTTCTTCAGTCCTTCAACCAAGTAATTCACTACAAGTAGAGATGTTGTGTTTGAAGAACACATGTCTTGGTATGATGAAGACAAACAAAAGGTAACACTACCATATGATCTTGATTCTGACTCTTATCAATTAGGAAGCAAGCATGATACACAGGTCCAGGATCCAAGAAGTGATACAGACAACGACCAAGTTGAAAGGGAAAAGGATTACAAGCTATGGAAGTCAAGAGGCAAAACAAAGATGCAAGAGGTTGGAGAATGCTCCAAACAAGCACCTAGAAGATCACCAAGAGAGAAGAAGCAAATAGAAAGGTATGGATATGATTCCACATTTGTTACGAGGCATTCAACATACTTGGCAAAAGACTCTATTTCAGAGGAACCCTCAACCTATGAAGAGGCAAAGGGAAACCCTAATTGGGAAAAGGCCATGAAAGAAGAGATAGATGCGTTGAAGGAAATGGACACTTGGGATTTGGTTCCAATGTCGTCAAATCAAAAGGTAATTGGTTGTAGGTAGGTATATAAAGTTAAAAGAAATTCAGATGGATCAGTTTGCAGGTACAAGGCAAGATTAGTTGCCAAAGGATGCTCACAAACTCATGGTATAGACTATGAGGAAACATTCTCACAATCAGGAGTGTAAAGATGACTACAATCAGGACATTGATAAGTGTAGCTGCTGCAAGGAATTGGAGACTCCTCCAACTTGATATGAAAAATGCATTCTTAAATGGTTGGATAAGTGAAGAGGTATACATGTCACTACCACCAAGTTTTGAAAACCCTAATCATCCATCGTATGTTTGCAGACTTAAGAAAGCATTTTATGGATTGAAAGAAGCTCCTAGAACTTGGAATTACAGGTTGGTTACATATCTTCAAGATCAAGGGTTCAAAGCTAGCAGCTCAGATCCTTCTCTATTCATCAAAAGGGATCACAATGAGGTTATCTATCTATGTGTATATGTAGATGATATTATTGTCAGAGGTGATGATCTAAATGGCATTCAAAGGATCAAGAGACACATGCAAGAGGAGTTCAAAATCAGTGACCTAAGTGAGCTCACATATTTCCTAGGTATGCAGGTGATATACACAGATGAAGGAATGTACTTGACTTAAGAAGATACATTCAAGATCTTCTTCTCAAGTTCAAAATGGAGAACACTAAACCTGCAGGTACACCTTTGGAGATGAATCATAAACTAAGTGTTTATGAAGGTGAGAAAATTGAAGACCCAAAAGAATATCAAAGCTTGGTAGGTAGCTTGATATATGCTAGTCATACAAGGGCACACATCTTCTATAGTGTGAGAGTGCTTAGTCAGTTCATGCACTCACCGAGAAAACCACACATGGATGCGGCTAAGAGAGTACTTAAGTATCTCAAATGTACAATCAACGAAGGTTTTATTCTATCCTTACTCTTCAGATTTGGATATCAAAATCTACTCAGATGCAGATTGGCAGGAGCTAAGGATGATAGAAAAAGTACATCTGGTTACTTAGCATTTGCAGGTTCGAAGCTAGTGTCATGGAGTTCCAAGAAGCAACCAATAGTTGCTTTATCCTCAACTGAAGCAGAGTACAGAGGCTTGACCATAGCAACTCAAGAGGCAATATGGTTAAAAGAATTGTATACAGATTTGGGACTTGTGAGTTCCAAACCTCACATATTTGGAGATAATGTAAGTTCCATGCATCTAGCGGCAAATCCTATTTTCCATGCGAGAACCAAGCACATAGAAGTCCATTACCACTTCATCAGGGAGAAGCTCATGGCAAAGGAGATTGATATTTCTTTTGTTCCAATTGAAAAGCAAGTAGCAAATATGATGATGAAGGCACTTGATGGAATAAAGTGCCTTCATCATCATAACACTTGTTTGCACTTGTTCAGCTCTTAACACTTGTTTGAACTCGGCCACATGACCATAAGGGTCTCCTTACCCATCAAAGTAGTTCCTCGTTGCCTTGACCACTTGAGAAGGTTTAAGGGTTTTTGGGTGATCTGGCAGCCTAGGCAATAGAAAATCATGTTCATCTCTTTGATGTCTATGTGCCCGGTGTCTCTCTCTTTCAGGTCTTTCACCTTCATGTCCTGATCTGTCTCTGCCCACAGTGTTTGCAAAGCTTGCCTCAGGTCTCTCTCTATGTAATAAAGTAAGTCTATGATCTAAGGGTCTGGCTTCTTCAGATAGATATGAAATCGGACACCGTTTGGTCACTCGTCTGTAGGAGGAAAGATCTCAAGAATAGACTCATGCATAATTCATGTGCTCTCATATTCAATTAATCCACTTAGCCTAGTAATAAAGTCTCATGGTTGTGAAGGAGGAGGTCTTGGGTTCAACACCCATGGGGAGCATGGGGAGAAAGTTTTGCCGAAGGATCTCTAGAGCCTTCTAACTCAAGTTAAGGTGAGTTAACTTTAGTCCAGGGAGACTTAACTCAAGAGGTGAGTACAACAACCACTAGTGGACTCTAGTGGAAGGTATGAAAGGAGTGGAGGAGATTGCACATGCACTTGTGGACTCTAGTTACATTTGTGGTCCTCGTTTATTCGAGCAACTATATATACAAGCATAAGGTTGGGAGGAGAGTCATCTCTCTAGCACGTGGTGGTCGTAATCCTTGTTCTGTTGCATTGGTATCAGAGCTTGGTTAAGTTTTCATGGAGACCTTGTTCTCATCATCTTCCTTGAGCATTCATATTGTGTTTTTGCATTCAGAAAGCATTCTCTCAATTTTTTTTGTTCACGTGAATGTTTTCTCCTCGAAGGAGGATGCTTATAGGAGCAAAAAGAATGTTGAGTTCTTTAGAAAGCGTGACGAGCAGCTCTCAGGGTTGGAATACGACACCTCTGAGCTAAGGCATGATGTGTAAACCATTAGCCCACAGTGCCCTGCATATTCTATATTTCAAGGTATTTGGATGTTGCATGATAGCAATGGTCGCGGGTGGTCTGTAGAGCAAAAGACGTTATGTGAGAGTGCTGGTTGCCAATGGTCTGCAGAGCAAAAGAAAACTCCAAAAATGATTGCAGAGAAGGAGTGCCACCATCAAACATGTCACACTTGGGACTTGAGCCCACAACCTAGTCGATCACAGGGTTGTCCCTTATCCAATAGTACATTCTATCTGGCATATCCATAGTTTTCCATGAGAAACACGAGAACCCGGAAGATTTAAACCCGCAGGCATCCATGTCACATGGTTGTATCTTCATGCTTCTATTCCTGAGGAGAGTGCAAAAGAAGAAGTAAAACAATGGGTTCTGGGACTCAAACCCGCTAGATTTGTCACAGAGGATTGTGCTCTATCCATGTAGAGTGATCCCAGTGCATGTCATAGATGCATAATCAAACTGTTACCTTTGATATGAAGAGTCCTATGCGCTCCTCCGAGGCTTAACAGATGTTGTACACCTAGTTCGTTAATTTTGGTTTGATAGATAAATAAAATTCCAACCTATTAAGAAAGGAATTGCGATTCGAAATCAAATGGTTACACTAGTAACCTCCCTCGCTACACAAGGAACCCTATGTTAATGGCCATCTGCATTTCTTGCGCCAATTTCAAGCACCTTTTAGCAGAGTGCATATTTGATATGCTCTTTGATCACAAGGGAGAAGTAATGCAACATCCAAAGACAAATTAAAGTGACCTTGGATCAAGGAGGGTTGTGTGTTGGTCTTCATTTCTCTTTGACCAACAAAGAAAGGCTTCATTTCTTTAAAAAAGGGACCAAGAAGAAGCTATGATCAAAGCTAAGTAATTTCCAGTTTTTACTTGGCCTTAATGCTTGATTTATCTTGTTTTCATTATTCTACACTTAATCCTAGATGCACATTGAAATAGTCAAGATTTCAATCGATTAAGTCTAGATTAGGATAATGAAACAATCCACTTCTCATTCCAAGCATTAGTTTGCATTAAGGAAAGACTTGATTAAAAAAAAAAGGATCCTTGTGCATCAAAGAATGTATTTTGATAGTTTAATTCCAAATTTCCTTTCCATTAAGTAAGCTTTTTATTGCACCACGAGGATATGTTTTTATATCATAGTGCATTAGGACAAAGGAAAGGATATACATGCATCAAGATTGCATGATATACATTCTTAGTACAAGGAAAAGTCATGCATCAAGCTCATGCATGATTGTTGCATTATTTTTTGGGCATTCAAAGAACATGCATGCATACGCATGTGAGCATATGCATTTGCATGTAGGCACATGCATTTGCATGATAGAGCGGGAAGCTGTTTCCAAGTAAATATGAAAATGTACTCTCTTAGTAGTTGTCTTACTTTATAAAGCTCACGACATAAAATTAGGTCACTTTGTACGAGACCAATACAAAGGCACGAAAATTCCAACTCAAGAACGAGCTGCATACATTGGAGAAAAAGAGCATGTCGGTAAGTGACTACACTCTAAAAATCAAAAGCATATGTGAGTCACTTGCATCTATTGGCGTGAATGTAGATGATGATGATAAGGTGGAAGTGTGCCTTCATGGTTTAGGAGTTGCATATAAGCAGTTCAGAACTTCTATACAGACCAGGGAAAATATTCCGAATTTTGCTGATTTGGTATCTATGCTGATTATTGAAGAAAAGAATCTTGGTGAGGACTCAAAATCCCAAGGAAAGCCCAGTTCTGAGTAGGTATTCTACTCTGGCAGAGGAAGAGGTAGAGGTAGAGGTTTTGGAAGTGGAAGAGGAAACAGTAACCAAGACCAAGGATAACAACAGAATCATGCAGGAGGAAGAGGACAGTTTCGAGGCAGGGGGAGCCAAAGAGGTCGCAGAAATTTCCAAAGAAATGATTCAGGTAATGATAGTAAAGGATGCTGGAATTGTGGTAAACCTGGACACTTTGAACGTGATTGCAGGTTAAAGAATCAAAATAACAGAAGGCAGCACAGCAACTATGCATCCACAAGTGTAGATGATTTTGAGAAGCTGTTTATGGTTCAACATCACATGATGAATACAATGTCTACTGGTGTTTCAAAATCGAATGATAATGTCTGGTATGTTGATTCAGGTGCTTCAAATCACATGACCAGTCATGCAGAATGGTTTAGTAGTTTGCAGAAAATGCCAGTTCCTGGATATGTTGAAACAGGTGATGATGCATAGCATCCTATTGAGCATACAGGAAACATAGCATTGTCTATGGAGGACGGAAAGGTAAAACATCTCGCTGATGTGCTGCATGTTCCAAATATAACGAAGAATCTGGTTTCTGTTGGACAAATGGTTGACCAGGGATTACAAGTCAGGTTCAATGTTGATGGATTATATGTAGAAGAGTACAAGCAGGATGGACGATTGGTTGCCAAAGGAAACAAAGTGGGTAGGATGTTCACCTAAAATGTGAAGATTCCTGAAATGAATGCAGCCATTTGCAAAAGGTGCAGGAGTTATTGCAGATATAGAGATATGGCACAAACGTATTGGACATGCAAACTTGCAAAGGCTGAAAATGATGCAGTCAAAGGAGATTGTCCATGGACTACCAAATTTCAAAGTTGCAAAAATGCAAAAGGTATGTGCAGCATGTCAATTTGGTAAACAGTCAAGAGCATCATTTCCACATGACAAGCATGTTAGTGAGAATGTACTAGAAGTAGTACATACAGATGTTTGGGGTCCTGCAAAGACCACATCTATGGGCGGTTGCAGGTTTTATGTTACCTTCATTGATGATCATACACACAAAGTATGGGTATATTTCATGAAAGAGAAGAGCGAGGTGTTCACTCACTTCCAGAATTTTAAAGCTATGGTGGAGAAGCAGACAGGGAAGTACATTCAGACATTAAGATCTGATGGAGGAGGTGAATACATGTCAAATGAGTTCAGCAGTTTTCTAAAAAATCATGGAATTCGGCGTCAGTTTTCATGCAGGTACACACCACAACAGAATGGTGTTGTTGAATGCAAAAAAAGACATATTGCAAAAATAGCAAGAGCCTTAATGGCTGAGAAGAATATGCCTCATTGTTATTGGGCAGAAGCTGTGCATACTGCTCTATACATCATGAACAGAACTTCGACTGCTGCTGTACATCAAGTTACACCTGAAGAGAAGTTTACAGGTAAAAAGCCAAACTTATCACATCTGAAAGTTTTTTGCTGTATTGCATATGTACATGTCCCAGATGAATTGAGGACGAAGCTTGATCCAAAAGCAAAAAAGTGTGTCTTCATTGGATACTCCCTTGAGCAAAAGGGATATAAATGTTATAACCCACTCACACGACAGGTAAAGGTGAGCAGAGATGTTGTATTTGATGAAATGTCAAGCTTCTATGCAGATGCCAAAGAAGGATTGAGTCTTGAACCAAATGACAAAGAAAATGCTGAAAAATCAAGTGCAGAATCTGAGGTTTTGAGTGGACCAGATGCATCACCAAGCAATAGTTCCAACTCAAATCCATGGAGTGGAAGATTACGTGGCAATTTCAGTCCAGCAAGTTCATCAAATACACCCAAGAAAGGTAAAGAAAAGCTTTCTGCTAGTCATAAAACATGTGCAGGTTTTGAAGACGTTGATGGAGATTCAAGCGGTTCAGAAAAGAGTCTTGATGAGGAACTTGGATTGCCCTCTGTGAAGACTCTAGGAGTAAGAAGGGCACATGCAGATGATACAAGGAGAAGTGACCCAAGACCAAGAAGATCTGGGAGGATGCGTAATTCAGTGCAACGATTGACATATGATAGTTACATGGCTTGCCATTGTGCCTACATGACAAAGGTAATACAAGATGCTGAACCTTCTTGCTTTGAAGATGCAATTGGTAATGCAGATTGGGAAAAAGCTATGGATGAGGAGATGGATGCACTTTATGGAAATGATACATGGAAGCTGGTTCCATTGCCACAAGGAAAGAAACCCATAGGTTGTAAATGGGTTTACAAGGTAAAGCATAATGCTGATGGTAGCATAAGCAGGTATAAAGCACGATTGGTAGCTAAAGGATATGCACAGAAATATGGCATTGATTATGAGGAAACATGCAGCCCTGTAGCTAAAATGTCTACTGTCAGAACACTTGTTGCATTAGCTACAACAAAAGGATGGACTTTGCATCAGATGGATGTGCAGAATGCTTTCCTACATGGTGAGTTACAGTAAGAAGTTTATATGGACCAGCCACAAGGATATGAAGATTCAAAGCATCCAAAATATGTTTGTGGGTTGCAAAAGGCTTTGTATGGGCTGAAGCAAGCCCCTCGTGCATGGCATGCAAGGATTGCTTATTACTTAACCAGCATTGGGTTATCTATGTGTGATGCAGATCACTCACTATATGCAAGGAAGACTGATGATGGCATCACTATTGTGGCTATTTATGTTGATGACCTGATTGTAGGTGGTGATAATGAAGAAAACATCAAAGAGGTAAAGAAACTTCTTAGGCAGGAATTCGACATGAAAGATCTTGGTGTGCTGCGCTATTTCTTGGGCATTGAGTTTATACATACAGAAACAGGTATATGGATGTCACAAAGGCAATATGCCTTGAATATGTTGCGAAAGTATGGTATGGCTGATTGTAAGCGACTTTCTATGCCATTAGATCAGAATTTGAAATTGGATACTACATCAGCTGAAGCATTGGAAAATGATACTATGTACAGGAAAATTGTGGGAAGTCTTATATATCTCAAAATTACAAGGCCTGATCTAAGTTATACTGTTGGACTTGAAAGTCAGTTTATGCAGGTTCCCAGGAAGCCACATTTGGATGCTCTGAGGCGCACTCTACGTTATGTGAGTGCTACTTTGGATTATGCATTGTTTTATGAAGCTGGTGTAGATTTGCAGGTTTATGGATACACCGATGCAGATTGGGCTGGTAGTACTCCAGATAGAAGATCTACTAGTGGCTTTCTTTTCTCACTTGGAGGTGCAGCTATTACATGGAGCAGTAAGAAGCAACCCACTGTTGCTTTGTCAAGTACTGAGGCTGAGTATAGAGGTGCTGCAATGGCAGCATGTGAGGCATCATGGCTGGAGATGTTACTTGCAAATTTAGGTGTGGAAGTGCAAAAGCCTATCACTATCTATTGTGATAATCTTAGCAGCATACAGTTAGCACGGAACCCTGTTTTCCATGCTAGAACAAAGCATATCGAGGTACATTATCACTTCCTCAGAGAGAAGGTATTAACAGGTGATATTGATCTTGTTTATGTGAGAACAGATGAGCAGGTTGCTGATATTTTCACCAAAGCACTTGGAGCTGAGAAGTTGAAGAAGTTTCAGAAGATGCTTGGATTACAGGATATGGCGTTGAGCTTGAGGGGGAGTGTTGAGATATCAAGCTCAACATGTGATGATCCAGGATGACACGTACCAGTTTTTCGTTTCTCTGACATGTATAGTGGTCACGACTGTATATGTCAGGGATACTTTATTGAGCTTTATTAGATTTATCTACCGAGAGTGATGGCACATTTGTTTCTTGCCAGCTCACTCATTTGCGGACATTAGGTTTTTCCTTATGTATTGGTCTTTATATATTGCACTTGTTGTATTCTTGTTTTTAGGTCATTCTTGTACATTCCCTTTATGTAATAGAAGAAGAAGAAGAACATTCTTCCTTGCCTCAATATGTGTGTGTGCTTCTCCTTGAGAGTGAGAGTGTGTGTCTGAGCTCTCTTCCTTATCTCCTTCCTCGTGACAAAAGGTGATATTTAATCTCTAGTTTGATACTCATGAAATGAATACAATTGAGTTAGTAACGTTTCTGGATATTGTTTGAAAGAATCCAGGATGGCAAAAGATTCCATGATGAATCATTTGCTCAAGTTATTTTATTCCTTCTCAAGTCTTTGAAGAATAAGTGTTCTCTCAAGTAGTGAGAAGGAAATTCATTAAACTCTTTAGTCAGCAAGTAGTTTCCAGTAATTCCCAAACCACAAGTATTGGTTACTTAAGTCCAAATAGTGATATAACCTAAATTGTATATCAAAGATTCTTAGCTTTGGAATCTAAGAGGCATCAGTGTATGCTTGGACTGAAGTTCACGAAAGATCTCTAAAAATCCTGCGGGTAAGCAAAGAAGCTTTTTTATAGTTCCAGAGATCTTAAAAAAATAAAGACTAAGTCTTTATTTTAGTCGCAAGATCAACTAAACTTGATCAAGCTTGGCCATGATTGACCAAGAACATGCGATAGGAACTACTTTTTAGGTTGCCCAAGGATTGGCAATAAAATTCCTTTTGGAAATTATTCACTCGGGTTCCATTTATCCAATGGAAAATTGTGAAAAGAGTAAGTTGTTCCAAGTCTGAACAGAGTGAAGCAATTCCAAGAATGTAGTCTGCAACCGTAAAAACGGTACTTAAGTCTGTGGAAGGTAAAACATAAGTGTTTGCCTATCCTTAAAGGGATTTTGGTACAAATCCAGAGAGCATGATCGGATGCTTAGACTTATGTAGTAGAGAGATTCCTATAAAGTCTTGGCCAGGATAGGTACCTAAAGCATCAGTAAGAAAGGAATCTAAAGACAAGAAGTTAACAGCTCTTGTCACTACAAATTGGTCAAGGATAAACCAATTGAACTTGAATCTATGAAAATTCAAGTACTTGGAATTCTGATTGGTTTTCATTTGAAAACCCTAGCAAAGAAGGATGGATGCTCCATCAAAAGGTTTTTTAAGTTCCTCAAGGAAAGTGACAGGATTATGTGAAGGGATCAAAAACCTAGAAAATCTAGTGAGAGGTAATGCCTGAAAACTTAAAAATTCTTGTAAAGAATTGAAGTAAGAAGGTACTCTATCAAGAGATGTTTAAACTTTAGGATAAGTATCACCCACACATTAATGTGAATATAAAATAGGGTGGTATGGGACACCAAATGTTATACTCAGATTGATGTAGGAAAGATGGTATGGGACATCGGACCATGGATGATAATTATTTTTTAGTTCTAAATTGGATCTTGAAGTTAGGTTTGATCCTCAAAGGAATTAAGACTTCAAAGAAGGAGTTTAATTCAAGAAGGCTGAAAGTAGTATCTCAAGATACTTCAAGATAGCTTCAAGGTCAAAGAAATAGAAGATATGAAGCAAATAACTTCCAAGATCTTCTTGAAGCACTTCAAGATAAAGTGTTGTTAATTCGGAAATATTTTAATTTCTGAAAGAAGTTGGAATTTGATTTTGAGTTGATCTTTTCAACAAAGGATTTGATTGACTAAATCAAGCACCAAGTTCCTAGTGTAACTTGGTAAATTCACTCTTTTGACTCAAAGAAATGCACAAGAATAGCATTCCCAATAAGGAGTCAGAAAGATTGAATGTGACCTGAACTTAGCCTCAAGAGAAGCATTATTTGAATACAAAACTCATCAACAGAACCTTAGTGGGTCGATACACTGATGTTGGTTACCACACTAATATCTTGTTGTTGGATGATGTTTTTGGATTTGCTTTAAATCTTTTTGAAAATCCAGTTTATTTCTCTTAAAAATAGAGAAAATGCTTCAATACCCTGTTGAAACAGATCTTTGAGGAGTTAAAGTCCTGAGTCATCTAGACTTTGACTCATAGCATTTTTACGTATCTTCAAAGTTTGAACTGGTTGGTCTGATTTTTATTGCAAAAGTCCAGCGTTAGCCAATTGGAACTAGATAACTAAATTAAAACATCCTAGATAGATGTTATGTACAAGAACCTTTTCAATCTTCAAAAGATAATAAGTCTAAGTGGACTTATTTATTTGAGTTTTCTTCAAGTTATAGCATAAATGATTTCCTAGAGTCTAGTATACTCTAGAATAGACAAGTTAGGAATTGCTCAATAGATTGACAATTCCCAAGAACTTTTAGCTAAAAACTAATCTTTGAGAAAAGTGTCCTGAGTTGGACAAATTTCATTGCGAATATGTATTGGGAAAGTTATAGTATGGTTGACTCAAAGAAAATGGTAACTTTCTCTTATAGTTTACATAGGATCTTTAAACTCATTAGGACAAAGTAGTCCTCTAGTCGGGTGAAAAAATCAAGCAACTGTTGGATCAAAGTAAACCATTGTACAAACATCTAAGATAGATATTTGAGACAACCAAATTTCAAGTTCTCCAAAACAACTTCAAGTGAATCAAGATTTCTCAAAGTCTTGCAATGAATAAGAATCCCAGTTTTATTACTAAGTCCATGCACCAGTTATGCAAGCTAGAAATGGACTAGTAATTTGAATCCACCTAGTTCACATGTTTGTGCCTAGATCACACATCCAAAAACTCTGAATTGGCCAGGGATGTGTTTAGATCCACCCTTACTATTCTTTCACTAGTTTCTAGTTTGTCCAGTTCATCAAAGTGCAACATGAGACATTGTTTTGAATCATTTGGGCAGGGACGCCACCATAGAGGTGAGACATGTTCTTCTAGTTTTAGAACATGATCATGTTCTTCTAGTTTTGGAACATGAGGCTCGGGGGATGCCTACAATATGTATAGAGCTCTATTTTTGAGGATGAAAATCTTTTCCAAGGGGGGAAGAATGTAATAAAGTAAGTCTATGATCTAAGGGTCTGACCGGTTCAGACAGATCTGAAATCGGACACCGTTTGGTCACTCGTCTGTAGGACCAAAGATCTCAAGAATAGACTCAAGCATAAGTCATGTGCTCTCATATTCAACTAATCCACTTAGCCTAGTGGTTAAGTCTCATGGTTGTGAAGGAGGGGGTCTTGGGTTCAACTCCCATGGGGAGCATGGGGAGAAAGTTTTGCCCAAGGAGCTCTAGAGCCTTCTAACTCAAGTTAAGGTGAGTTAACTTGAGTCCAGGGAGACTTAACTCAAGAGGTGAGTACAACAACCACTAGTGGACTCTAGTGGAAGGTATGAAAGGAGTGGAGGAGATTGCACATGCACTTGTGGACTCTAGTTACATTTGTGGTTCTGTTGATTCGAGCAGCTATATATGCAGGCATAAGGTTGGGAGGAGAGTCATCTCTCTAGCACGTGGTGGTCGTAGTCCTTGTTCTCTTGCACTCTGGTTCTTTCCCTCTGGGTTTCATGAGCCTTGGATGATCCTACTCCTTGGAGGCCATGGGAAAGATTAGATCTTGGTGGACGGAAAATTGATTCACCTTGCCAAGTGTATGCATGTCTGTCATGATCTGATACCAAGAACACTCTGTCAGATGTGTTATCTAGATAGAAAACTTTGCCTAGTATTTCTGGATCTTTGAACTCATAGATGGTAACTATTGGGCTAGGTTGACTTGGCTTGAATCTTCAAAAGACTTCCTCTCTTTCTCTATTCAAGAATAGTTCTATGCTTTTGTTATCTTGAGGGATCCAATATGGAGTGATTACTCTAGTCAAGACTGACTTACCTCTAGGAGTCTTGGGTTCTACTCCTAGGTCTCCTTGCTCTAGGTCTCCTATCTCATTCTCACGAATGATATTTCTAAACTCATCTATCCTATCTGGGAGGTTGGTTACCCCATACATGGTTCCTTCCTTATCAATGTATGAACCGTGTTCGAACTTGACCACTGGGTGTTCCAGTCCAAAGGGCTGATCTGGATTTTTGAGTTGGACCACTGATTGCCTCAAGCCATCCTCATAGATGCGTGCATCTAATTGGCTAGTCCTGATATATTCCAATTGTGTCTTATAGAGACCTTCTGGTGTATATAAATAGGAAGTACATGAACTATGTGTGGGTCTCTCCATGTTGAAGGACATTTCTGAGTCACTTGTGTTGGAACTTAGCACGTAGGGATAACCACTTAGTTGTTGAGCCCAAGACTTGGCTGTATCGTTGACACTGGCCTCAGATGATCTAATGCTTTGCCTATCCTTGCGTAAGTGTCTACCAAATCTTAGGTTCATAAGCTTTGTCTTCTAGTCCAAATTTCCCCTTTGTATTGCTCAAAATCCCTTGGAGTCCCCTTGGTTTCCTACTCCCATCTGAGGGTCAACTTCAAAACACTATATCTAATAATCCACATATTAATTTTACCGTAGCCAGTCAACATTTTTTTTGTATTCCCCACGAGCTTTCCAACGAACCCAAGATCACAACAAACGGATTTCGTATGAGAAAGTTATGCTAGTTCAGGGTTCTAGGGTTTAAAATAGGGAAACAGGACCTCTCTGGGATTGCTTCAAAACAGGCGACACACGACACTTAGTAAGTATCGGCGATACTTGGAAGTAGATGATACAGAATACTTGGAATTCCATGACACATGATATTTGGGGAGTCACCACACACGATACCCGAGGGATATCGCGACACTTGACACCTAAATGGTCATGACAATTGACCTCTGGCAGATGTCGCGACACTTGTCAGATATCCCGACATTTGAGGTCCAGTGACACACAATACTTGTTGAGATGTCACGACACTTGATGTCCATGACACTCGACACCTGAGCGGTCATGACACATGACACTCATCAGATATCGTGACACTTGATGTCCACGACACTCGACACTTGAGAATATCACGACACTTGGCCATGCACGATACTCGATACTTGTCAGATGTCGCGACACTTGGAGGTCAGAGATATCACGACACTTGGTCACATGACACCTAGTTGGTCACGATACTTGACATCTAAGGAATATCGTGACACTTGTTAGGTATCGCGACACTTGGATGTCACAGATATCGCAACACTTGATATCTACCAGATATCACGACACACGAGAATTCAAGTATCGCGACATTTGAACTCAACCGGTCACGACACTTGGATTTTTTGGAGTCCAAATTCAAAAATTTTTGCAAATATGAGTACCTTGTGTCCTCGTCACTCCTATGTGCCTGTAGATGCAAAATCTATTTTCAAACCCGTGATACCACACTCATGACACGTGGCGTAGGTCGTGTCACGTCTGAAATGGATCACTTTATTTTTTGGGTATTTTGGTAGTATTTCTTGAATTCCTCAGTTCTGCACCCCCTCTAAGCTTCTTTCTCACAACCACAAGTGAAAATGAAATGAGTGTATAATCGAAAAATGAAAAAAATCAGACAAGATGAAGGTGGAACAAGATGGTGATGATGATGAAGATGAAGATGGAGAAAAAATCAGAAACTAAACTGGAAATGGTGATTCTTTTACCTTCTTACGTCGCTACTCTCAGTCTTATTATCACACGCTCGTCCTGCAAGCTCTCTCCCCGGCAACGACGCCAAATTTGATGTCATTCTAGCACAATGGCAAGTACCAACATGAGGAGCTTCACCTCATAAATGTCAATCCACAGAGACGTGAGGACTAGTATGAAGACTATGAGCAAGTGATGGCACAAGTGCGTGAGTGAAAGCACACAAGAACAATGGAAAGCTTTGATTACAAAAGAAATCTGTTACAAAGCTCAAATCTACAACAAGCTAACCTCAAAAATGAGCTCGCCAGCCCTTTTTATGGTTTTTTGAGTGGCTTTCGCCCTGTCCAGACCTAGTGTCCAGGCTAGTTAAAAATTAGGTTCCAGGGCTTATTTGGGGGCTCAAACGGAGTCTAAAAATTATGAAAACTGGGGGGTGATACTTCTAATACTCCTCAAGCTTGAGGACTCCTCGGCTTGAACGAAATGGAGTTAGAAAAATGGAAAATGGTATTTACACTGGTTTTTGTGATAAAAATCACTATTTTTATAGGGATTTCTTCACAAAATTTGTCATGTGCTTCTTGGAGCTCCCTACATGCTCCTTCTTCTTGTGTGTCCACTTCCTTGATGTGCTTGTATGCTTGTGCTTGACCTTGACTGTCAACAGCGACTAACAAGGATGTGATGCCATAGGTATATATAGTTTCCCCAACCCATGAGGCTCCGCAACTACCCAAATCTTGCAAGTAGAGACACCAGGCAAGGAGGAATCACTCGAAGGTCGTGGTAAAGTAGAAGTGGAAGAAAGCTGACTATCTCCATGCTTGGTTGTTGAACGATGACCTCTAATGCTAGACCTCCATAGGATCACCACCTCACCAATCCCCAACCTCTTGGAGTTCCTTGACGATCCAACGTAGACTACTCATAGCCCTAACCATTGCTGCTTCCAAGATGGCAATCTAGATTTGCACATTCAGCTATCACACATCCTTTTGAGATGCTTCGATTTTGGCACGCTCAGCTTTTGACCTTCTCAATTAGCACTCGTCAATTGCTAGTGGTGCGTATTGTCTTCCACTTCCACATCACCGAAAATCTTCTATGCTTTCCTTAGAATAATCGACTAATCTATTGCTTTTGCTCTTCACCTTGTCCACGATGCTCCATAATCTCTATTTTGAACACACCCAGATCTACCGCATCCCCGTGTGATCGCAAAGGCTGTGGTTTTACACTTCTACTATGTCTTGTTGATCTTGTATTCCATGGATTAGCCACTCTCCACTGGTGCTATTTCCTAACTACTCTTGGATAACTCTATACATGGACACACTTCTACTTCAGCATGTATATTCGGCGCATAGTCTGTGATGAATCTCTAATAGATAGCGTAATGATCTATGACTTAGCAATGTATGGCATTGTGCTCTGATGATCTATGCCTTCCAGATTTGTATATTGGGTATGCCATTCTGTATATCTCTATCACCCCGTATATGTATGCTCTTGGCTACCCAAAAGTCCTAAGGCGTTGCAGACGGAGACGTACGGTTAGCAGTGTGGAAGTCGGCAGGAGTCAATTTGATGGACAATGTGAGGGTGCGGAAATAATTGCCATTGAATCACGTATTTACAAGCGCAGAACAACACATGGGTGGACAATGGATTGGACGTGTTGATTGTCTCACGAACCAGAGGCTTGAATCACTGTACTGGATGTTATCATATGCTTCGGTCTACCTAGCTACCGAATAGGCAAAAGTACCAAACACACTTAACACCGGACCAAAAGATTCTAGCACTAGACCAAAACCCATGGGATGTACAAAGATCTAGAAGAGAGAAAAAAAGCAGCAAAACGAGTAGAAGAGTTAGAGAAACGTTTGAGAGAAGAGTTCCATAAGAATATGAAATAGATATCCTCACAAAAGCACAAAAAAGAGACAAGAATCCAATAAAGTGTTGCACAACCACGTGAACACAAAAATCACCAAACAAGATCAATTCTCACAAATCCTAGGCCTTAAGATGTAGACATGGTCCTAAAAGTATATCAATCGAGAATAACAACAAGACCAACTCTAGAGAAACCTGCAAAGTGTTATCCAAGAGGGGAGTCGGATGAATAAAATATTAGAAAATGATAGATATTGCTCTCACTTTTCTAGAAAAACAACCATCCCCCATTCTTACAACTAGGATCCCATAGATGATGTTTGAAGAATGTTTTCAAGAAACCGACCAAGCGACTGATGAAGAGATCTTGAGGAATCATATGGAGAGTGGGCTATGAATACAGAATACACAAATAGATGTAGACAATAAAACGTATTTGAAGGTCCTTGACCGCAATGATTCTTGGACACAAGATATTTGTGAAAAATAGTCCAAGGATGACAATGGACAACGGATTGTGAAGGACAACCACCTGTCTCTCACATATATGTGGATAGAAAACCATGTTTCATGGAAGAGGACCCAATCTTAGAAGGCCTTGTATTCCATAGTGAAGGAGACGAAGGGAACAATGAGAATTGCAAATATAAGGCAACATCTTCTGAAGGGGTGAGGCTCAAATCAAAGGAATCTTATCACTCAACTTAAATGAAGCACAGATCAATGAAAAAATATCCACGCCACTCAACTATACAAGTTTGGGTGGTCAAAGGTCAACATCACCAACCACAATAAATACGTCAATGTTTAAGAAAACTCTAAGGTAACAAAAAAAGAAAATCCTCTCATCAAAACACTCACACACATGTCAAATCCACCCGTATATGGGTTCCCAAGAGATTATCGGAGGCTCAAAAACTAGGAGTTTAAATGAATAATTAAGGCCAAAATAGGGTCTCAAATTAGGCTAGAACATCCTATAATTGAATAGCTTCATGCTATGCGTGATAAGGCTAAATCCATTGGACACATCATGTCTAGATTTATGGACGATGTTTCTCATGTATGTACCAAGATCTAACCAACCAAAAATATGCCCCATTGCAATTCATAGCTAAATCAACCAACTCAAAGGGTTCAACCTGTTGGAGTTTGATGTCTGCAGAAGCAGGCGAACAACACAAGGAAGAAGAAGAAGAAGAAGCTTGGAGCACAACACACAATACTGACTGTATTGCTAGAGAGAATGTACAAAGATTACTAGAGCACAACACACAATACTGAATGTATTACTAGAGAGAATGTACAAAGATAAGTAGCCCATCAGGGCAATAAGCATATATACAAGCCGGGGGAAAAAACCTCCTAAAGAGGGAAAAAAGTGCCCTAGTGGTCCTAGTGTGTTCACACACATCACTACCTAAATATATCAACAAATCCCCATTGGGAGTGATGCGGTGAACAAGGAGCTGGCACTCATGTATAAGGAAGTGTCAAGCTATGTGGAATCAATCCACACTAGGTTTCTCCCCCCTCAATGGCGAAATCTAATATGGCTCCAACATGGATATATGGAAAAATGGATGTATTCTCATGGTGCTTGGTAGCTGGAGCTTGAGGTGACTGGATTGATCTTGTCCAAGATGGTGAATGGACCAAATCTTTGATGATCTAACTTTGCACAAGGGCTTGAAGTTTGCAAATTGTTTTTGAGTAACCATACTTTATCCCCAATTTGATACGATGGATTATGGACACGATGTTGACCAACATAGTACTTATATTGTTCTTAAGCTTTATAGATCTCTTCCTTGAGTTCTTTGTGAATGTCCATCAGGTACTGGGCCTTGTCTCCGGTAGCTGGATTCTTGACATGATTTGAGATTTGTATATCCATCCTTGGATGTTGTCCATAGTTTGCAAAGAAGGGGGTTTTCTTAGTAGATGCATGAACACTATTGTTATAGGCAAACTCTGCAAAGGGTGACAACTCAAACCAATCATTTTGGTGATAATTGCTAGTACAACGGAGATATTGCTCTAGGACTTGATTCACCCATTCTGTTTGTCCATCAGTCTATGGATGATTTGCTGTAGGTAGTTTAACTTGAACACCAAGGAGCTTGCAAAGACTGTTCCAAAAGCTGGATATGAACTGTGTGTTAGATATGCTCAATACTCCACCCTCATGTGACCACAAATGATCCATGGTGCTCTAAGTTGTAAGGCCCCCATTATGAGGAGAAGCCATTATGAGAGCCCAGACATTTGTGGAACCCTAACTTCCAAGTTAGATGAGGTCTATGTGTGACCGTTGATGGTTGAAGATGATCTTTGTGAGCCAAGCCATTAGGTTAGGTAGGGCATAAACTTCCAGGCCATTGGGTTGCCATTTAAGGTGAAAATAAAGGCCCTGTGGTGTCGCGCGGTTTCCCCATAAAACCTTAATGGGGGGAGTGCAGAGGGGGGCTTGCCCCCTTTTGCGGTAGGACTTCTGTCGTGGCGATATTGTCGGATCATATATTTTACCGACTATTTTGTATCTCCCGACTATGTTTATCTATACCGAACCGCCTTGTAAAAGCTATATAAACACGGCCCAGGTTGAGCTTTACATAGCATTGTGCACTAGTAAGCCCTTCATCTAGACTCTGTCTAGATCGCCATCTAAGCTTCACAGTGGGAGCGCACGGGTGGACAGCACCATCATTGTAACTGCATTACGCTCGACAATCTGAGAATTTGAGTTCTCTATCTCTTAGTCTCCGTCTATCTTTGTCTTCGTTTTTCTCTCAAGTCTGCCTACAGGTCTATTCCGCTGTGCTGTTATTTTCTTACATGATATCAGAGCTCAGGAGGCTCTGAGTGGTGTAGAAGTAGAAACGCAGAGGTTGTAGATGTCTGAAGAACAAAAGAGAGAAGATGTCAAGCAGTGCGTCATCATCTACGACTGGGGGCCAAGGTGGTTCATCAATAGGAGTAGGTGGTGCACAAGCAGGAGCAGCAATGATGCCGGTCATCCCAATGTTGCAGATACGGCCACCAGCCTTCACAGAAGGTAAACTTGATGGTACGAACTACACCTTGTGGAAGTTCAACATCACTTCTATTCTTGATTCGTATGAGCTTTTGGAGACTGTTCTTGGGACTGATCATGAGCCCCAAGAAAGACCTGATCCAAATAGTCTTGGTCGAATGATTCCTCCTGATGCTGATCTTCTACGTGCTTGGAAACGTAGAAATGCAGATGCACTCTGTGCTCTTGTTACAAGTACTTCTGATAGTGTTCTGACTCTCATTCAGCATACTACGAAGGCATGTGAAGCATGGAACATATTGAGAAATCAATATGAAACTCGTAATCAGACACCGATTCAGAACTTGGAGAATCAGCTTGCAGCAGAACGGTTTGCTGATGGGGAGACTGTAGAGGTGTTTGTAACTCGCATAAAGAATCTACGAGATCAAATGGCGGGAGCAGGTGTTCAAAAGTCAAGTGAGGAGCTAGCTCGATGTTGTCTTCGAATCTGTCCACCTAAGTTTGATGGTTTGGTAACTGCTCTAAAACACTCAAATCAAACCTCAACCACTAACTTTTGAAGAATTCAGTGCCTTACTCATGGAGGAGGAGCTGCGGCTCAACGCAAGGAGTGGTGGTAGCAAAGGAGACGCTGCATTGACAGCAAATGCCAAAGGAGGCAAAACAAACTCTTCAAAATATGGAGACAAAAAGAAGAATGACAAAAAGAAGTTCAAGGGAGAGTGTTTCCATTGCAAGAAGAAGGGACACAGAATCCAAGATTGTTGCATCAAGAAGGCAGAAGAGAAGAGTGGCTCTTCAAAAGGTGGCAAGGGCAAGGAGACTGCCAACACAGCAAAAATAGAGCTTGAGTTATTTGTTACGATAGAGGAGGTGTGCTCCTCGGCTGAAGATTCAGGAACAGATGACTCATGGGTGTTGGACAGTGGTGCATCTCATCACATGACGAGTAGAAAAGACCTTTATAGTTCCTTATAGCCTCTAAAGGAACCCATCACAGTAAAGGTAGGGAACAATGCAAGATGTCCTGCAGAGGGCGAAGGTACAATTTCTTTCATTAACTCTAATGGTGATATCTGAAAGCTTTCAAATGTGTTGTATGTTCCACAAATAAAACGAAATCTACTTTCAGTAGCTTCTATAACTGATCAAGGTCACCAAGTACCTTTTAGTAAGACAGGAGCTAAGATTATGGACGGTAACAACAACATCGTTGGGACTAGTATAAGGAGGAACAACCTATATGAGTTGTGTGCTCTTACAACCACTACAAACGTGGGCACAAGTAAGCTATGGCATGAGAGATTCGGCCACATTGGATACCCTGTATTGAAGGAGATGCATCGCAAAGGTATGGTTGCACACCTACCATCGATTGCAAAAATGAAGGAACCATGTGAAGTGTAATAAAGTAAGTCTATGATCCCAGGGTCTGGCGGGTTCAGACAGATCTGAAATCGGACACCGTTTGGTCATCTGTGTGTATGACCAAAGATCTCGAGTTTAGACTTACTAGAAGGTCTTGTGCTCTTGTGAACAAGTGATCCACTTAGCTTAGTGGTCAAGTCTCAAGGATGTGAAGGGGGAGGTCTTGGGTTCAATCCCCATGGAAGACATGGGGAGAGTATTTTGCCCAAAGAGATCTAGAACCTTCTAGAAGCATCCACTTGAGTTAACTCGAGTTAACTAGGACACTTGGCACACATGTAGTTACATGGCTGACACTTGGATGGTTAGTATCCACCTGCCCAAGAAGGCAGTTCCCTGGAGAGAGCTATATATAGAGGAATTTGGTTGGGAGGAGAGTCATCTCTCAAGCATGTGGTGGTCGTAATCGTTGTTCTCTTGCATTGGTATTAGAGCCTATGGAGAAGGTTCCATGGAGACCTTTGTGTTTCTCATCATCTTCCTCATAGTACTTTGTGAATTTTTTTAATCAGTTGGGTCTACATACGTATCTTCTCTATACATTCGCATCATCTTCCACTTGATGCATTCGATTATGGTATAGCATATGACCCACAGGCTGCGTCAATATCACGAGATGGACTGAGCCATTGCTACAGACCTTCGCATCTGCCCGGATATGGCACCGATGATCTGTTGAGATCAATGCACGCCATTGATTTAGACGGTACGATTTTAGATAATATCTGTTATGCGGCATTGCAGCTTTTCGAGGATCATGAAGAGGAAGCAAAATATATGAATAGTTCTTCGTTCGCACGACGCAGATGCTAACGCCCAGACTTGAACTCATGATCTCAATGAAGAGTGGATTCTCTTCCATCCAACATCACAAGTGACAATCGTGATTGTACGCTCTTCTGATGATATATAGATCCTTTGTTAGCCAACGCGCTCAAGCACAAAAAGAGATACTGGCGTAAAAGACTTGATCCCATGCATGCTGGCCTACACCTCTTCGCGGTACCCGAGTCGCCATGGCGCTGTGGTTCGCATCATTCTGATTAGTACATATGGCTCGTTCAAAGTTTGCTCAGCACACAACAGAGGAGGATTTAAAAAGAGAAAAAGGATTTCTCCAACAAAATATGCACAAGTTTCGAACCTGTAACCTCAGCATACGAGAGATTTTACTCAGCTGTTTCAGCTAGCTTGGACGCTGCTGGCCAGGATTCTAGTCGGATTCTAGCCTGTGACTTGCACAAAATCAAATAGTTTTCGCATTCACAAGTGTTGTACATACTTGTAAGTTGCAGAAGCTATAGCAACAGAGAAAAGAAAGCCGACGGGATTCGATCCCATCACCTACAGACTGCCAAGCATCTCGCATATCCAAGTTGGCGACGTTGTTCGATGTCTCAAGTTCTCAGAAACTCTATTCTGTACCGAGGTCCAAAGTGTAGAGCGTCAGAATCAAACCCAAAGGTTGTCACTACTACATTTATTTGGCGGACATATACAGACGTTAGCAAAACGGAGGCTTGAACCCACATCGTCAATAGAAGAGACTTCTTTTCTATCCATGAGATCAAGCCAAGCCCAAGAATATATCTTTGATGATCAAAGTCAAACCAACTTTGAATTCGGACCAAAGCCTTTAGAGAATAGCTCTTCCAAAGGATCAAGGGAAGGACGTAGCTCTATGTGGAGCTAAGTATTTTCCAAATTATGTTTTCATTTTGATATTTGTTTGCTCGAATGCTTTCATTTAGGATGCATTTATTAGGACTAAAAGCATAGTCCAATTATGATTATCTCAACATGAAAGCTAATTAGAGGACTAAACGGTATTAAAATGACACAAAAGTATACAAAGTACTTTTTCAATTTTAAGCATGCAATTGAAATTTCTATTTCCATTCATGCACAAAAAATGAAAAGATTATTTGTGCATAAAAGAATGTTTTATGTGTATATGTAGATGATATTATATTGACAGGAAATGATGCAGATGGTATGAAGAAGATCAAAGATCAGATGAGAGAAGAGTTCAAGATAAGTGATTTGGGTTCACTTACCTACTTCCTAGGTTTGGAAGTTGTCTACAAAGATCATCGTTTGTTTCTCACTCATAGAAAGTACATTAAGGACATGTTGGCAAAATTCAAGATGCAAGATTGTAAGATTGTAGGTACTCCAATGGAGGTCAATCACAAATTGAGCTCACATGAAGGTGAACTCATAGAGGACATCACATCATATCAAAGTCTAGTGGGTAGTCTCAACTATGCCACATTGACAAGAGTAGATATATGTTACAGTGTGAGTGTGCTAAGTCAATTTATGCACACACCAAGGAAACCACATATGGATGCTGCCAAAAGGATTCTCAAGTATCTCAAAGGAACCATAAATGAAGGACTTTATTATCCTTATGTATCTGATTTAGGTTTGAAGCTATTTTCCGATGCAGATTGGGCTGGCTCCAAGGAAGATAGAAGGAGCACTTCAGGTTATCTTACCTTTGTAGGTTCAAAGCTTGTTTCATGGTCATCCAAGAAGTAACCCACAGTTGCTCTCTCTTCTACTGAAGCTGAATATAGACGTCTTGCCATAGCTACTCAAGAAGCTATGTCGATGAAGACATTATTCAAAGATCTTGGATTGGAGTTTGGAACTCCAACTATTTTTGGTGACAATATGAGTTCTATTCACTTGGCTGCTAATCCTATTTTTCATGCAAGGACTAAACATATTGAAGTTCATTATCACTATGTACGAGCGAAGGTTGTAAGCAAAGAGATTCAAATATCATATGTGTCCACTCATCAACAATGTGCAGATATTCTAACCAAAGCATTGGATGGTACAAAGCTTTGCAAATTCAAGGCTATGATAGGTTTGCAGGTAATCTTGGAAGATTGAAGACCTCAAGCATACTTGGCTTGAGGGGGAGCTGTTCGAGAAAGTCTATGACAAGCCTAAGTATTGGCTTGAGTCCCACAAAGTCATGAAAAAAGCTTTAAAATGAAGACTATGTAAAGTTCACTTGTGAACTACCTCTTGTAACTTTTGAAGAGTTTACTTAATGTAAAAGTGAAAGAATCTTAAGTGATTGAGTCCACTTGATCAAGAATGGAAAGAGGAGCCACAAATTCGTGATTTGTGGTAGGTAGAGAATCAAATCAATCATTGATTGATTGGAGAGTGATTGAGGGAAGTTAGCCTCCCAAACTCAACTATAAATAGATGGCAGTTTTAGTCATGGTTAGAGAGACCTATGTGAAGACCTCCAAGAGCTGAGATTTATGCCATATCAAGGTGTAATTACAAGGCTCACATATGTATCAGTAAGTCATTGTATTGTACAAGCAATATACTTTCATTTTCATGATTATTTGAGTTCATATGTCCATGTTCTTGTGAAGTGTACTACTCACTGCCATTACTCTCAGTTTTCTCAGTTAGATTGCAGAGAGGGTTTCTCTGCGCTTGGTGCATCATGTTCAGTGATTTTACTTGGTAAAGTTAGCTCTACAAGTCTACTATATGCTCACAAAGTTTCATTTCAGTTGGATGTTGCAATCTTCAGTTATGTTCAATTGAAGTCAACAGTGTTTGTTCATCTTCACTTCTCAGTCAGGTACCCGATTTTTTGACTCATCTTGTCATAGCCATTTCTCAATGGTTACTTATTCAAATTCAGTGATTTAAAGCTTGTTGCATTCAGCCTACTGTCTAGTATAACCATACACATTTTCATAATCATTGGATTCCTACTTGTTGAGTTATGTTCATTTTGCTTCTCACTGGTCTCAAACTGTAGCAGCCCGTGAAAATCGGGATGATGTCATCACTTGTTAAAACTCATCCTCAGTGTGTGGTTTATTATTTTTTATGAGATTACTCTTGAAAGTTAGCTCTTTAAGTTAACTAAACTTCCTCAAGAGGAATTAAGCTAATTGTTGCTGTGCTCAGAGAATTATGCAAAACACTGGATAGGTGTATGAACCAAGAATAGCAAGTTTTTCACCTTTGAGCTAACTCCAACTTATTTGTTTTGATCTATCTTTTTGAGAGTGATCTTCCAAGGTACATAGGGTGTCTAATACATCCATTGGCAAGCTAAAAGGGCCCACCATATACTCCTGGAGTTCATTTGGCTGGTGTAGACCAAGGATTTTGCAACACCTCTTCATCTTCAAGCACATACCTATCCATCTCTTCACAAAGATGTGGGTGTACTTCCTTCGCGATAAGGCTCAAGCTTTTGGTAAGTTTAAAGAATGGCTTCAGCTTGTTTAAACTGAAATAGGGAAGAAGATGAAGAAATTCAAGACAGACGGTGGTGGTGAGTTCACATCAACAGAGTTTGAAGATTTCTGCAAGAGTAAGGGAATCAAGCATCAACTCACAGTGGCACATAGTCCTTGACAGAACGGTGTTGTAGAGCGTCGGAATCAAACCATCATGGAGATGGCAAGGTGCATCTTGAAAGGAAAGGGTCTGCCTAATCAGTTTTGGGCAGAGGCTGTCAACACTGCTGTCTACATCTTGAATCGAAGCTACACCAAGGCACTTGATGGAAAGACTCCACAAGAATCCTGCACTGGTAAAAAGCCTTCTATTTCCCATTTCAAAGTATTTGGAATTGAATGTTATGTACATGTTCCAGATAGAGAGAGAAACAAGCTTCAACCAAAAAGCATCAAATGTATCTTCCTAGGGTACAGTGAAGATAAGAAGGCTTATAAGCTTTATGACCCTGAGGCTAAGAAGATCATGGCGAGTCGTGATGTGGTGTTTAAGGAGGAGCAGCCACATGCAGTGGAGGAGGAAAAGAGAGCTTCCACATTATCATCAGGCGAAGGGGCAATCCACTATGAACCTGGCCCAAGAGCTATCCATTCTACACAAGAGAAGTAAGCATCATCTTCAGATGATGAGTCTGAAAGTCACCAACCTGCCGACACCCAAGTGGAAAAGCCATTGCCATGTTGGGTGAGGCACCTCTATGATTCTACAAACCCCATCCCACAGTCACTAGAACAGGTTGCAGATGGACCGAGGCGATCACAGAGAATAGAGGAACAGAGATGGGAAAGCACCCATATTGTAAACACAACCTTGATGGCTGATCTCATTCAAGAAGAAGCAAAGGAACCAACCAATGTGGAAGAGGCACTCCATGATCCGAATTGGAGGGCTGCCATGCAAACAAAATACAACAATATCATGAAGAATGGAACTTGGGAGCTAGTGGATCGACCCCCTAAGCGTAAAGTCATTGACACCAAGTGGGTTTGGAAGCTAAAGTACAAGGCTGATGGTACTCTAGCAAAGTATAAAGCAAGACTTGTTGCACAGGGCTACTCACAAGTTGAAGGCATTGACTTTTGTGAATCATTTGCCCCGACTCCAAGAATGACTACTATCTGAGTAGTACTAGTTGTGGATGCACATAAGCATTGGCCAGTCTATCACATGGATGTCAAGTCAGCGTTCCTGAATGGAGACCTCAAGGAGGAGGTATATGTGTCTCAGCCACCAAGGTTTAAGGCTCCCCACTCAGAGAACAAGGTATGTAAGCTGAAGAAGGCATTATAGGGTTCAAAAGATGTGCTTCTGATGCTAACTTGTATGTTCTAAAGAAAGGAGGGAAGAAAATTGTGCTTGTACTCTATGTAGATGACCTTTTGATTACAGGAAATGATGATGCTCTTCTTCAACAAACAAAAGATGCCCTGAGTTCAGAATTTGAAATGATAGACTTGGGCTTAATGCATTATTGCTTAGGTCTTGAAGTTTGGCAAGAACCAGGGAAGATTTTCATCTCTCAACAAAAGTATGCAAGGCAGATATTGAAGGCATTTGACATGGAGGATTGCAAGGAAATTTCTACACCTATGGAGGTCAACACAAAATTATCTATTGGAGATACTTCACCTCCAGTGGACATTGGAAGATACAGGAAATTAGTTGGAAGTCTCATCTACTTGTGCAATAGCAGACCAGACATCTCTTATGTTGTTGGAGTAGTAAGCAGGTTCTCTAATAAGCCTTGCCAAACGCATTGGAAGGCAAGCATGCAGATACTGAAGCATGTGAAAGGAACCACTGATTATGGTATTCTTTATGAAGAAGGATCATCTCTAGTTGGATACTATGACTCAGATTGGGCAGGAGATATTGATAGCAAAAAATCAGTTCTTGGATATTGCTTTTCTTTAGGATCAGGGATTTTCCCTTGGATCAGTAAGAAGCAACCGACTGTAGCATTATCTTCTACTGAAGCTGAGTACAAAGCTCCATGCGTCGCAGCATGTGAAGCAGTATGGTTGAGGAGGATCCTATGGCACATAGGAATACAAGGACAAGAGGCTACATAGATGAAGTGTGACAACCAAAGTTGCATGGCCATCGCCAAAAAAACCCTGTTTTCCATGCACGTACCAAGCAAATAGAAATCCAGTATCACTATGTGCGTGAGTTGACTGAGGACGGGGTCGTGGAGATAACCTATTGCCCTACTGAAGAAAATTGAGCAGACATCTTCAGCAAGGCTCTTGGGAGAGAGCAACTTCTTCGACATTTTCCAGAGCTTAGGATTGGACCAAGGAGGTAGTTCACCATCGGGTGGACATTGAGGGGGGGTGTTAGATATGCTCAATAATCCACCCTCATGTGACCACAAATGATCCATGGTGCTCTAAGTTGTAAGGCCCCCATTATGAGGAGAAGCCATTATGAGAGGCCAGACATTTGTGGAACCCTAACTTCCAAGTTAGATGAGGTCTATGTGTGATCGTTGATGGTTGAAGATGATCTTTGTGAGCCTAGCCATTAGGTTAGGTAGGGCATAAACTTCCAAGCCATTGGGTTGCCATTTAAGGTGAAAATAAAGGCCTTGTGGTGTCGTGCGGTTTCCCCATAGAACCTTAATGGGGGGAGTGCAGAGGGGGGCTTGCCCCCTTCTGCGGGGTCTGAGGGGCCTATCCCCCCAGCCCGTAGGGCCGAGACGGTAGGACTTCTGGTCGTGGAGATATTGTCGGATCATATATTTTACCGACTATTTTGTATCTCCCAACTATGTTTATCTATACCGAACCGCCTTGTAAAAGCTATATAAGCACGGCCCAAGTTGAGCTTCACATAGCATTGGGCACTAGTAAGCCCTTCATCTAGAGTCTGTCTAGATCGCCATCTAAGCTCCACAGTGGGAGCGCACGGGTGGACAATGCCATCATTGTAACTGCATTACGCTCGGCAATATGAGAATTTGAGTTCTCCATCTCTCAGTCTCTGTCTATCTTTGTCTACGTTTTTCTCTCAACTCTGTATAGAGGTCTATTCCGTTGTGCTGTTATTTTCTTACACTGTGGACCTCGATCACTGACAATATCATGAGGCAATCCATGAAGCCTAAAGATGTATCTAAGAAAAAGTCTAGTAGTGGCTGCACCTGTGATTGCCTTTGTAGTTGGAATGAAGTGAGCCATCTTTGTGAATCGACTCACAATAACAAGAATGGCATAGATCTGTGATGAAATCCATAGACAATGAAGCCCATGGGCTTTCTGGAATAGGTAAAGGTTGCAAGAGGCCATGAGGCTTATGTTGCAGTACCTTAGATCTATTGCAAGTTTCACAGGTTCAGATATATTCTTTGACTTCCTTCCACATTTGAGGCCACCAAAAATCCCTTGATATAAGTTCTCTTGTTTTATTCACTCCAAAATGTCTTGCTGCAAGGTTGTCATGACGTTGTTGAAGTACTTGGATCCTAGGAGTTCCTGGACGGACATACAATAGGTTCTTATAGAATAGTAACCCATCCTTTTCTTGGAATTCATCTAGTTCTTGAATTCTTCCTTCTTGAGTTTTTTGCTTAATGTTACAAAACAATTCATCTCGTGGTAGAGCCTCACGGATCAAATGATTGAAGGCTGAATCTTCATGATGGCTTGAAGAGATAGCTGCTAACTGGAAATGCTCAGGCTTGAGTAATACACTCTCCTGTTGATCAAAGGCCTCTTCACCCTTCTTTGGTGCAAGGTAAGATCTTCTTGACAAGGCATCTAGCTGACATTGTTGCCGTCCTGGACGATATGTGATGACAAAGTCGAACCTGGATAAAAAGTTACTCCATCGAGATTGCCTTCTCTTGAGGATGCAAGTGGTCATAAAATACTCTAGATTTTTGTGATCTGTATACACGATAACTTTATGAGCTGCTCCTTCTTGATGGTGACGCCAAGTATCAAACACGTCCACTATGGCAAGAAGTTCTTTATCATGAATTTCATGATTAATTTATGGAGGAGAAAATTTCCTTGAATTATATGCAACTGGATGTAGGTGTCCATCATCTCCATATTGTGAGAGAATGGACCCTAGGGCAAAGTCTGATGCATGTGTCTCTAGGAAGAAGGGCTTACTAGAAATGAACTAGAATTGGAGTAGTAGTGAATGCTGATTTCAAGGTCTGAAATGCTTTTTCTGCTTCTTTGGTCCATGAGAATTTGGAGTTCCCTATAAGCTTGGTAAGAGGTGTCACTATCTTGGAGTAATCTTTTTGGCAAACCCTAGAAAACATTGTACATGTCGAACACATGAAGGTGGTTGCCAATCAAGGATTGTCTGAATCTTCTTAGGGTCCATAAAAATTCCTTTATCTGATACAATGTACCCTAAAAATTCCACTTTTGTCTTATGGAAAGAGCACTTCTCCAATTTCGCATATAATCCTTTTTCTCTTAGTTTCTCTAGGACTATCTTTACATGACATTCATGATCCTCTAGATTTTTGGAGAATATCAAGATATCATCAAGGTATATTACAACAAAATCATCTAAATATTCTCGAAAGATATCATTCATCATATGTTGGAAGAAAGCTGGAGCATTTGTAAGGCCGAATGGCACAACTACATATTCAAAATGCCCATACCTTGTTCGAAATGTTGTCTTCCATTCGTCTCCTTCGCTGATCCTGACAAGGTTGTAAGCTCCTCGAAGATCAATTTTTGTGAAGAATTTTGCTTTTCCAAGGTGTTCCAAGAGCTCTGATATGAGTGGTAGAGGGTATCTGTTTTTTATAGTGACTTTGTTCAATCCACGATAGTCTACACACATCCCAAGAGTCCCATCCTTTTTCTTTACAAATAGAATAGGAGCTCCTGCTGGAGACTTCGAGTGTTTGATAAACCCCTTTGCTAGATTCTCATCAATGTTCTTGCGTAGTTCTGTAAGTTCCTCTAGGGATAGTCTGTAGATTGGTCCAAAGGGTGGTTGTGCTCCTTCTTGAAGATCTATGGGTGTAGCTCAAGCGTAAGCACCACCTCCTTTACTTGTCAATCCGCGGAGACGTGAGGACCGGTATGAAGACCACGAGCAAGTGAAGGCACAAGTGCGTGAGTGAAAGCACACAACATGCACACACATACACACACGCGCACAAGGTAAGATCAAAGAGAGGAACAATGGAAAGCTTTGATTGCAAATGAGTTCTCTTACAAAAGCTCTATTCTCTAACAAGCTAACCTGAAAAATGAGCTCTCTAGCTCTTGTTATAGTTTTTTGACTACTTTTGGCGTTGTCCAGACCTAGTGTCTGGCCTAGTTAAAAATTAGGTTCCAAGGCTTATTTGAGGGCTCAAACGAAGTCTAAAAATTATGAAAATTGGTAGGATGATACTTCTAATACTCCTCAAGCTTGAGGACTCCTCGGCTTGAACAAAATGGAGTTAGAAAAATAGAAAATTGGTATTTACAATGGTTTTTAGTGATAAAAATCACTATTTATAGGGATTTCTTCTAAAAATTTGACATACACTTCTTGGAGCTCGCTACTTGCTCTTTCTTATTGTGTATCCACTTCTTTGATGCACTTATTATGCTTGTCCTTGACCTTGAGCTTCAACACTCCCCCCCCTCTCGAGTCTAGCGTCCCTGACAGACCCTTGTTGTAATGGTTGTTCTCGGTAGTGCTTTGAGAGGTAGTGTCCATGCAGTAGAAACGAGATCCGTCTTTCTTCCAAATGTGGCAAGATCGATTGGCTAGTTCTTCATTGGTCTCTTTGAGCCTGTATGAGTGATAGTCCCATGATATGTGCTTCATCCTTGGATTCCAGCATGAATGTGTCGTTGTGAGTCTCCATTGATGGTCGTTAGAGCTTCCAGGTGATGTCATAGGAGTCATGCCAAGTACCCGTATCCCCTAATGGATGATGCGTAATTGTGTTCGTGCATGGGTTGAGGAAAATATGTGCCTTGTGCACGGCCTTGTAATGTAGCCCTATGCATGCTTACTTGGTAAATGCATTGGAAGAAGCTTGGTGCAAAAATTGGGGGTCTTGAGCTAAGTGCTCAAGGGTATGCCGACGAAGAGGTTTCCTAATCTATCATGGTTATGGTGTTGCCAAAGTAAAGATACTTACCACGGTGAAGGGTCGATCAATGTTTATCTCTTCGTGTTGTACACCTGGCATTTGTGATGGAACATTGTCGATGAATGTCCCTGTTGATGGTCCACTAATGAAATTGTTTTGTAAGTGCCGGGTTCTGTCTCCTCTTTTCAAAGCAACGTTTGTGAAATACTGAGAATTGAATTTCTTTATATTCTTTGACAAACAACATTGGGTAACTCTTGCAGATATCTCCCTGGATGCTCTTGTATATGTAGTAGTTAAGCATCACTCAAGTTGCGGACCTTCAAGCTCTTCACTGCTACCATGGTAAGAGGAAACCATAGTTGTGGATGCCATGTTCGTGGCAAGTTCTTGACATCTACCAGATAAGGCATCCAGAATATCACCTCCTAGCCGAGACACACTTCTATCCAAACTGATAAATGCCCAGTAGTCAATGGTTCCATCTTCAACTAAGCATGACTCATTCATGTTCCATGAGCGAAACTTGGGAACAAGTTCTGACTCTCCCCTTTTTTTTTCTTTTTCTTTCTTTCTTTCTCTTTTTTTTGTTAGAGGAACAATGTCACAAAACAAGAAGGTGCTGGTGTTGCTATTGCGACCACCTCCTTGTGGAAGCAATGGGCAAACCCACATTAAGACCAACTAGAATGAAGCTTCAAATGGCCGATGGTCATTTTGAAAGACCTCTAGGATTGCTAGAAGGGATAACTCTAACCACGTGTGGTGTAGAGTTTGAACACACATTCGCTATATGTGACTTTGAGAAGAATAATGTCTATGAGATGATCTTAGGAAGACCCTTCCTACGACAATTGCAAATAGTACAGGATTGGGGAACCAACTCCTTGTACTTGCACCACTTAGGGGTCACCACCAAGGTGAATTTGAAGGATTACACCTTCAGAGATGTACCACCCCTATAGTGGAATCCTATCCACAAAGCAAAAGAAGATTACATCTCTGTGCATTCTGAAAGTTCACCTGATCCATCATGGTTGCATCAAGATACTCATTTGTGGATGTGCAAGGTCGCAGAGAAAGAGGAAAAACTATTTAAAGGCAAGAGAAGAAGGAACTTCTCCAGGAGATAGACCAATTAAACACCCAGCCTATACACCGATGATCTTTCCAAATGAGGAATTTGAGCCTCATGGTTGGGCAGAAATCTTAGCTACCATGGACATTGCAGTCAATGAAGAACAATGGACACCTCATTGTGATGAGGAGGGTTATGATATTTCAGTGTTCATGTGTCAGCCCTTGCTAGAAGAATGTGACCCTAGTGATGTCATAGAAGAAGAAGAGAACGATGATGATCTAGAGCCCATTGTGATGGATAGTTGCTTTACCTCAGAAAAGCACTATTTAGAAGATGTAGGAGTGTTTAACCAAAAAGAAGAAGAACCTCTCACAAGCATTAAAAACGGTAAATTCAAAGGATGGAAGTGAGAGTAGTCAAAAGAAAAAGAAAAGAAAAGCTCTGAAACAAGAAGAGGAGGAATCCTTGTTTGAAGTACTAGAAAACTTCATGAAATATGAAGTGGACGACCGAAAAATTCTGGTACGAATGCCTAAGAGAGAGGCCATTACAGGAAGAAGCATACGATAATAAAGAAAAGACCAAGAAAATTGTAGTGACCATTGAAGAGAACGAAGAGAGATGTACATATATAGGAGATGACCTAAGTGCAAGAGAAGAGATGGAGCTCGTAGCTCTATTAAGGGAATATAGGGATGTGTTTGCGTGGCACTATAGAGACTTGAAAGGGGTAGATCCAAGAATTTGCTCTCATACTATCCTCATGACTGCTGATGCCAAGCCCACCAAACAGAAGCCCTACACATATAATGATACATATGCAGCCAAAATAAAAGAAGAAATTGATAGGCTGATTGAAGCTGGATTCATCTATGAGATTGAGCATACTAAATGGGTGTCCCCCATTGTAGTAGTGCCCAAGAAGAACGGGAAGTTGTGGGTGTGTATTAACCTTAAAAAAGTTAATGCCGCTACGATCAGAGATAGTTATTCACTTCCAATCACGGAACACCTATTGGAGCGTGTTGCAGGCAAGGAAGTTTATAGCTTCCTTGATGGATTTTCAGGTTACAATCAAGTAGCCATTGCCCCAAAAGATCAACACAAAACAGCTTTTGCCATAGAGTGGGGAATCTTTGCATTTCGTGTGATGCCATTTGGGCTCACCAATGCACCTGCAACATTCCAAAGGCTCATGTGTCATGTCTTCAAAGATTTCTTGCGAAAGAGCTTAGAAGTATATGTGGACGATTTATGTGCTCATTCCTAAGAAAGAAGATACCACATCCCTGAGCTCAGACAGATCTTCAACAAGTGTAGAGAATATTGAGTGTGTATGAACCCAGAAAAGTGTGTGTTCATGGTGCATCAAGGTAAAATCTTAGGTCATATTGTTTCTAAGAATGGAATCTCAACATATGAGGACAAAGTAAGAGCCATAGCGGAGTTGCCAAGGCCTGTCATGTCTTCAAAGAGTTCTTGCGAAAGAGCTTAGAAGTATATGTGGACGATTTATGTGCTCATTCCCAAGAAAGAAGATACCACATCCCTGAGCTCAGACAGATCTTCAACAAGTGTAGATAATATTGAGTGTGTCTGAACCCAGAAAAGTGTGTGTTCATGGTGCATCAAGGTAAAATCTTAGGTCATATTGTTTCTAAGAATGGAATCTCAACAGATGAGGACAAAGTAAGAGCCATAGCGGAGTTGCCAAGGCCTAGGAACATTAAAGAGATACAAGCTTTTATGGGCCATTGTGGATATTACAGTAGGTTTATCCACATGTATGCGATCATAGCTAAACCTCTTTATGGTTTGTTGACAAATTTTGAGTGGAACGACGAATGCGAGAATTCTTTCAATGAACTGAAGAAATGTTTGTGCACATCACCAATACTGTCCACTCCTGATTGGAATAAACCATTCCATGTCCATGTGGATGCATCCAGTCACGCCATAGGATGTGTGCTAGCACAACCCATAGGTGAAGGAAATTTAGATTTACCCATAGCATAGGCTAGCAGACAGCTAACCACAGCGGAACGAAACTATACCACAACTGAGCGAGAGGGCTTAGGCATGGTATATGCCGTCAAGAAGTTTAGGCACTATCTATTGGCCAATAAGTTCAAGTTTTTCACTGATAATCAAGCTTTGTTATATTTGGTCAATAAACCTTGCAATACAAGACGTTTAGTAAGATGGTTTCTCTTAGTAATGGAATATGACTTTGAAGTTGTTGTTAGAAAAGGTAGAACCCACCTCCGGGCAGATCACCTTTCTCGCATTACTTCAGGAGAGTCACCACAAGGAGTGTCTGATGAACAACCTGATGCTTATCTGTTCAATTTGGAAGTTGTTCCTAAATGGGCAAATAAGTTGGTACCAGTCCTCACCTTCGGACCCGCAAATAAGAATGTGAAAACCTCACAAGAAGAAATTGTAAAATCACAAAAATATCACATATTGGCAGGAAGCATGTACAAACAAGATACGGAGGGTGTACTCGCTTGTTGTGTCGAGGATGACGAACATACTAGCTGGTTGCAACAAGCCCATGAAGGATTGCTAGGAAATCACTATTCTAAACAACAAACATTGCAAAATCTAAAACGTTTAGGAGTGTATTGTCCTAGCATGGACAAAGAAATACATGAGTGGATTAAGAGTTGTCCAACGTGTAGAGAGAGACCACCAGTGGAGCATGCCACCCTTTATCAAATGTCGTTAATTCCTGATCAGCGTGCTCCATTGGTAGAGTTTATGAGATCGGGAAGATTACCCAAAGAGGCTATTCTAGTAAGAAGACGAAGCATGGAGCAAGAGGCTCAAGGCTATGCCTTAGTAGGAGACAACCTATACCGAAGAGGCAAGGATGGTTACTTAAGACTATGCATTCATGAATCAGATTATTTAAAGGTCTTAGAGACTGCACATAGTGGTGTTGCAGGTGGACATTTTGGTCCTGACCGAGTGATCAAGGCCATTCTATTTTCAGGACTTTGGTGGCCCACTCTTCATATGGATGCACATACCTATGTGAAGAAATGTGATACATGCCAACGTGCACAATATCCGATACGAAAAGATGAGATGCCTTTGAGGCCAATGATGGGAGGACGTGCATTCTCGAAATGGGGTATAGACTTTGTAGGTCCTATTAACCCCCCAGCTAGAAACTCCCATGCAGAGTATATTATTGTAGCCACAGATTACCTTACCAAGTGGGTAGAAGTGAAAGCCACAACAAAGAATGATGCTCAGACTACGGCTAAGTTCTTATTCGAGAATGTGTTCACGAGATATGGACTACCAATAGAGTTAGTGAGCGATAGAGGCACACACTTCTTGACTGAAGTCATTGAAAATCTTCTCCAAGAATTCTTGGTGATACATAAGAAGTCTGCCCCCTATCACCCACAAGCTAACAGACAAGCCAAGAGCACCAATAAGATCCTCTGTAACGTATTGACCAAACTGGTAAATAATAAACGCTCTGATTGGGACAAACAACTTCATCATGCTGTTTGGGCTTATCGAGTTGCCTACAAAACGGTACTCAACGCCACCCCATTTCAGATGGTCTTCGGACATAATGTTGTGCTACCATTGGACTTCCTCATCCCAGCCTTAAAAGTAGCACAAGAGCATGAGTGGAATGGACATGAATTGTCCTCTAGGATCTTTGATCTAGAACGCTTAGGTGAGACAAGGCTACGTGTGGCGGCAGGCATCTATGCTGCAAAGAAAAGACAAAAGGCATACTTTGATGCACACATCAAAGATAAAGGATTGAAAGAGGGAGACCTAGTGTTGGTTTATACGCTAAAGCAACATGCCCATAAGATGGAAAAAAGAGGATATGGACCCATGATCATTAGTAGAATTTCCACTAGCAGTGCAGTTCAGTTGGCCACTCTAGAAGGAGATATCTTGCCAAACTATATTAGCGGATGTAGAGTCAAGCTATATCAAGAACCTCTTACTGAGGATATGCCAATGAGACTCAACACTGCTAAGACACGAAAAGAAGAAGAGTTAAGGGTGAGAGAAGAAGCACAGGTAGAAGCCAGAGAGCGTATTAGGTGAAATAAGTTAAGGCGACTAGGCCTAGATGTCAACTCAAAAGCCCCAAAATATCACATGGATATGTGCCAAAAATCAGGCATAGCGACTTCTCAAGTCATTGACCGACGTCCCTTTGTGACCATAGAGATAGGACAAGGAAAGGGTGCAAGGACTGTGAAAGCATTGATTGACTCAGGTGCAGCAAGTAGAGGAGTTAGACTTTCCTACTGCCAAGACTTGTAGTTGAACATCAATCCCATAGAAGCTTATCTCATAGGATTGGGAGGTGTGGAAACCCCTTGTTTGGGCGAGGTGGAACTTCCCATCTACCTTCAAGATGTTTCAATGAAAGTCAACATGCTAGTGTGTCAAGATGAGAACCTTACAGAACCTCTTGTCTTAGGACAAGATTGGATTTATGACAATGCAGTCAACTTGAACCTAAGAAGTCAACTTCTTCAAGTTTGGGTCCAGGGACAATGCTTTACATTAGAACTACAAAATGGCATGCTCACCATTCGAGATGTCACATCTTGTAGTCCTCCTAGGACTAATCTTAGCAAAAGAGATGTTATGCACGGCCATGTAATGTGGCCCTATGTTAATGCATACTTTGGAAATGCATGGCCTGAATGGTGCAAGAGACAGGGTTGTGCAGGGAGCACATGGTTGTCGCTCTTCGAGGCTTTCGATGTTATTTGCGGATGTTGAAGCCATCTATCGTGGAGGTATCCATTGGATCTCGAGATGACAATGGATCATGCCTCCTTATGGGGACCCATCTTAGAACAGCATTTGGCACTGTAGAGATCACTTCAAGCGTCTTCATCTTTGGATGTTTTCTTAAATTTTGTATCCCATGTGGTTGGTTCTTTGGTTTTGTGGGGGCTACTAGTGCTTTTGGCTTCCATACCCATACCATTGTGGCTGGTTTTCTAACCCTTGTTGAAGAGGCGAGTTGATCTGGTTTTAGTCTTGGTGTTTGGTTATGACCCTTGCCCCTCCTTCGCTTCTTTGTTGCGACTTTTCTCATGTGGGAGAGCATAGATCATTGTGTATGTAAGAGCTTCTTGGGTACCCATATTTGCAATTGTCCTTGTTGAGGTGCGGCTAATTTCTTAGGCACCCAAATTGGTCGAATATCTTGTGCTTGAGTTTATCCTAGCTTCTTCATTCGTCTTCTGGCCTGGTGGGAGTCCCTGGAGGGGAATTGTGGGGTTTAAGGCTGGTGGTTGCTTTCCTTTTTGAACCGAGATCTACTTCATGCCCGACACTACTTTCCTTTGGAAATCCCGTTGTCTATTTGATATAGAAATTGTCCTATTCTGTTGTGCTTGCCTTGTTGGTTGAGTTGTAGTGGCGGCATGAGTCCTTGCACCAAAGGAGGATTTTGCTTGTCTTTGAGCATGTTCTTCCATAATTGAGTTCTCCTACAACATAGAGCTTTTGACGCATTGCTTTGGTTCTGTAACCTTGGTAGGTTATTGGAAGATAAGTATTACCTTCTTCACCCTCACACATGTCTCCTATTTTATCGAGAGGTATCTCTGGAACTTTTTGCTTAGAACCTGTTTTTGGCATATTGGAATCAAGTTCTGGGACCTAATCCTTCACATGATTCCACAACTCGGGTTTTGCTTTGAGCAACTCTTCTACAGTGAGATGACACTGAACCTTAGTGTTCTTCACGACATCAGTGTTCCTTGGAACCACTAAGTCTTCATTTCTTACCAATATTGTGGGAGCTCTGATCTGAAGCGACTCAGATTCCCATGGGCCTGGAAATTGAGGCAGTTCTTCTAAGGTATTAGATTCAAAATCTAATCTTTCATCTTCTTGTTGTTCTGCTTCATCTCTGTAAATAGATGGAATGCCTTGGGGAAATTGATCATGAAGGTCATCAACCTCACGAATAGGAGGGGAATTACCCTTCTCCTTGGCCCATTTCTCCTCTTGTATTTCCCGCAAGAACTCTTGAGAGTGCTTTTGAATTGAAGGAGGTATTCCAGCATCTGTGGAATTAGGAACATAAGCTCCCATTGGTGGTGAGCTTCCTCTTTCAATAACTGGTTGAGCCTGTGGAGGTAAACAAACTTGTGGTTTGTTTACCAACTGCTCTAATCTTTCTAGTAAGCCTTGGAAATGCAAATCCGGTTTGACAGAGTTTGTCTGATTGAACTTTTGACTACTCTCGAGTATAGCTTGAGCTTGTTCTACCATTTACATGCACATTTTCATCCGTTCAATCTCTAAATCTGCTCTAGGGTAACTCTTGTCTAGGTTTGCAACTGTTGGCCCTTCTTGAAGACGAGCCTGGTAGGCCTTGAACATCATGTCCAAGCCTTCTGGGGTTGGATCTACAAGAACAGACCCTGGTTCCGGCCTATTTACAATGGGTGGTGGGGTGGGATGAGATGGAGTGGATGGAGTTTCGACATGCGAGGGGTTTTGAGATGCAATGTCTTCTATTTTTATTTTTGCGTCTTTCAAGCTTTCTTCTAGTTCCGACAACTTTTTATTCCACTGGCGTTTGGCCTTCTCTCTAGTATCCTTCCATGTTCTTGTTTTCCTCTTACTAGGTTCTCCCGATTCGCTTGACTCCGATTTCTCTACTGGTTTATCCTGTTTTAAGGCTTGTGCTCTAGTGACAGCTTGTATAGGAGCCACATTACTGCTACGTGAACTTGAATCCGCCACTAAGCCTACCACATTAATGGGTGTAATCTTGGGTGCACTAGAGGGGTTTCTTGGACAATCTCTGGGAAGATGGTCTTTGCCACATTCAGGACAAAAAGCTTGTATTATGATAACCTGACCTTGACTTGGAGATGGTGGGTGGGGACAGTCACTAATGAAATGGTCACCTTGACATCTGAAACAAGATCCTCTAGGGGCTTGTGGTATCATTTGTCTCAATTGGGGCCTAGGGTCAGGATTTGTGTACATGACATTGGAGTATTCTGGCTCCGAATTTTACTCCATAGGTGGTGCCTCATATTGATACGAGTAAATCTCACTATGCTCAGGCGACTCAGTATAATAAGCATGTGGACTACCTTCATGGGAGTAGTCTAAAGTATGAGCATGAGAGTCATTATCTAGTATCAATGGGGTCAGTGGCACCAATGCTCTATTTGGATTTTCCTCTTCCACAACATACTTGACTGGAATCAGGTTGGCAAGAGCTGGTGGTTGGTTTCCCAAGACTGGTTGCGGCCTATATTGTGCTTGATATTGCTCTTGTGGTCGATAATACGGCTGTTGGTATTGGTTTTGATACCTACCTTGTTGGTAAGGTTGCTGATAAGTTTGTCTAACAGCCTGCCTATTGTAGGGACAATCTTGAGCCATGTGGTTCGTGTATTTTCTCTCAATAGTGCAATATGGAGCATTCCTTTCTCTAATGTTTTGGTTTTGCATTGGGCATATGTTAGCCATGTGATCCCCTCTGCAAGTATAGCATCGGTTCAATGAGATGACTCTTTGTGTTTGTCTATTTTGGACTCCCAGCTTCTTGGCAACTTGCTCAGCTATCTCATCTATTTCTATGGATATTTTCGAAGTATGACTAGTAGAACTATCAGAATCCTTATAGAGTTTGGACAATCCTAAATCCTCACCCAAGTTATCTTCTATGTCAATGCATGTCCGCACACACTCTTCTATGGATCTAGGCTCTTTCAAGTACACATATGATCTTAACTTTGTGCTTAGCAAGCCATCTAAGAACAAGGCCACTTGTTTGGCAGGTGTGGGCAACTCTAGAACAGGGCATCTTTCTAAGTACTCTTTGAACCTTCTTCCTCCTAGTCGCACTGTTTCTTGGGGTGTTTGCTTGAAACTGTGGATCAAAGATGATGTTTTATGCCTGATATCACTCTTGGAAAATTCTACAATGAATTCGTCTAGTAGTTGACCTATATCGCGATAGTTTCGACTACTCAGTGGTTAAACCAAGCCAAGGCACTGCCCTTAAGAGTCAAACCAAATGCCTCGTATTGGTTGAACAAATCCTCAACCTGTTCAGCTCTTAACACTTGTTTAAACTCAGCCACATGATCATAAGGATCTCCTGACCCGTCAAAATAATTCTTCATTGCCTTGATCACTTGAGTGGGTCTAAGGTTTCCTGTGTGCTCTCGGGGTCTAGGCAATGGAAAATCATGTTCATCTCTTTGTTGCCTATGTGCTTGATGTCTCTCTCTTTCAGGTCTTTCATTTTCACATCCTAATCTATTTCTGCCCATAGTGTGTGCAAAACTTACCTCAGGTCTCTCTCTAGTTCCTTCTCTCTGGGTTTCATGAGCTTGGGATGATCCTAATCCTTGGAGACCATGGGAAATGTTGGATCCTGATGGAGGGAAAATCAATTCACTCTTCCACGTATATGCATGTCTATCATGTTCTGTTACCAAGAATATTTTCAGTGATGTGTTATCCAGGTAGACAACTTTGCCTGGTATCTTTGGATCCTTGAATTCATAGATGATGACTATGCCCAATTGGCTAGGTTGATCTGGCTTGAATCTCCAAAAGGCTTCCTCTGTTTCTCTATTCAAGAATAGTTCTATGCTTTTGGAGTCATGAGGAATCCAGTCTGGAGTGATCACTTTGGTCAAAACTGACTTACCTCTAGGAGTCTGGGGTCCTTGTCCTACATTTCCTTGTTCTAGGTCTCCTATCTCATTCTCAGGAATGACATTTCCAAACTCATCAGTCCTATCTGGTAGGTTGGTGACCACATACATGGTTCCTTCCTTATCAATGTATGAACATTCTTCGAGCTTGACCACCAGGTGTTCAAGTCCAAAGGGTTGATCTAGATTTTTGAGTTGGACCACTGATCGCCTCAGGCCATCCTCATAGATGCGAGCACCTAATCGGTTGGTCCGAATAAATTCCAATTGTGTCTTATAGGGACCTTCTGGTGTTTGTAGATGGGCAGTTCCTGAGGCACCTACAAGTTTCCCCATGCTAAAAGACATTTCTGAGTTACTTGTGTCAGAGTTTAGTACGTAAGGACAACCACTTAGTTGTTGTGCCCAAGACTTAGCTGTATGGTTGACACTAGACTGAGAAGATCTAATGCTTTGTCTATCCTTGCCTAGGTGTCTACCAGATCTCAGGTTCATAAGCTTTGTCTTCTAGTCCCAAAATTCCCCTTTGTATTGCTCAAAATCCCTTAGAGCCCCCTTGGTTTCCTAGTCCCACTTGAGGGTCAACTTCAAATTATCCTATCTAAAAATCAACGCGTTATAGAGCTTTCGGACGAGCTATAGAGCTCAAAAAATGGACTTTGGATGAAAACGTTATGTCAAATCAGGCTCTCGGGCTTCAAAACAGGCAAACTGGACCTTTTGGAAAAAATCGCGATTTTGTGAAATCAAGAGAATGGCGATTTTGTGAAATCCAGAGAATCGTGATTTTGTGAAATCCACAGAATCGGGATTTTGTGAAATCCAGAGAATCGCAATTTTGTGAAATCCAAAGAATCGCGATTTTGTGAATCTCGAGAGAATTGCGATGCTGTGAATCTCAAGAGAGTCGCGATGTTGTGAATCTCAAGAGAATCGCGATATTGTGAATCTCAAGAGAATCGTGATACTATGAATCTCAAGAGAATCGTGATGCTGTGAATCTCAAGAGAATCGCGATACTATGAATCTCAAGAGAATCGCGATACTGTGAAATCAGAGAATCGTGTTTTTGAAAATCGTGATTGTGAGCAGAGAATCATGTTTTTGAGAACTAGAGAATCGTGATGTGAATCTCAAGAGAGTCGCGATGCTATGAATCTCAAGAGAATCACGATGCTGTGAATCTCAAGAGAATCGCGATGCTGTGAATCTCAAGAGAATCGCGATACTATGAAATCAGAGAATCGTGTTTTTGAAAATCGGGATTGTCAGCAGAGAATCGTGTTTTTGAGAATCGCGATTGTCAGCAGTGAATCGTGTTTTTGAGAATCCGGATTGTCAGCAGAGAATCGTGCTTTTGAGAATCGGGATTGCGATTTTGTCTCAGAGAATCGTGTTTGATCATAATCGTGTTTTTGGCTGAAAATCGTGATTTGTGAGAATTGCGATTTTGAGCAAAAGCGCTGAATCGCGATTCTGAGAATGACCATAGAATCGTGTTTCTTTCAGCAAACTTTTAGGTGGGAAATAGAAAATCACGATTTTCAAACAAATTTGAATCTTTCATAAAATCAGGATTTTCATCACAGAATCGTGTTTTTTGGCGGGAAATTCAAATTTCTGAGCGTAGTGCAATGGCGAGCTCCGTATGTGCAAAAAATCATGAAAAAACACAAGCGCTTGCTCTCTCTTGCACTTCCTAACTCCTCCTCACACAATAATGCATGAAAGATGGTATGAAAATGGTGAAAGTGCACTAAAAAACAAGAAATTTCTATGAAGAAGAAGATGGAAGAAGATGGAGATGGTGATGGTGATGATGATGAAGATGAAGAAGAAAAATCAGAAAATGAACAAAAATGACAGTTTTTTTACCTTCCAACATCGCAAATCTACGATCTTACCATCACAACGCTCGTCCTCGAAGCTCTCTCCCTAGCAATGGTGCCAAAATTTGGTGTAGCTCAAGCATAAGCACCACCTCCTTTACTTGTCAATCCGCGGAGACGTGAGGACCGATATGAAGACCACGAGCAAGTGAAGGCACAAGTGCGTGAGTGAAAGCACACAACATGCACACACATACACACACACGCGCACAAGGTAAGATCAAAGAGAGGAACAATGGAAAGCTTTGATTGCAAATGCGTTCTCTTACAAAAGCTCTATTCTCTAACAAGCTAACCTGAAAAATGAGCTCTCTAGCTCTTTTTATAGTTTTTCGACTAGTTTTGGCCCTGTCCAGACCTAGTGTCCGGCCTAGTTAAAAATTAGGTTCCAGGGCTTATTTGAGGGCTCAAACGAAGTCTAAAAATTATGAAAATTGGTAGGATGATACTTCTAATACTCCTCAAGCTCAAGGACTCCTCGGCTTGAACAAAATGGAGTTACAGAAATAGAAAATGGTATTTACAATGGTTTTTAGTGATGAAAATCACTATTTATAGGGATTTCTTCTGAAAATTTGACATACACTTCTTGGAGCTCCCTACTTGCTCTTTCTTCTTGTGTATCCACTTCTTTGATGCACTTATTATGCTTGTCCTTGACCTTGAGCTTCAACAATGGGGCAATCATAAGGTCTATGCTCTGGGAGGATATCTGCATTCTTCTTTTCAAAAACATCTTCAAAGCCTTTGTATTGATTGGGTAGCTGTACTGGATCATCTTTCTTGGATTCTTGAGCTGGTATGGCATAGATCATATATGTAGGTTCCTTCCTTACTACATGTATGAAGGCTTTGGCTCCGACATATGTTGGGTTCTTCTGGATATTTCGACAGGTGATTTTATTCTTTTCCCAATTAATGTGTGGATTATGCTTCTTTAACCAGGGCATTCCAATGATAACTAGATGTACTAGGCTCGATATTACATTAAAACATATGTGGGATTCATGGTCACCAAGGTGTACTCTTAATGTTGTGGTTTCCATGGTTATATTCCGAGATGCTAGAGGTCGTCCATCTACTACTTCAGCTACTATTGGTGTGTTCTTCCAAAGTACAAGAATTCCATGTTTCTTAACCAATCCTTCATCGATGAAACATGAGGATGCTCTTGAATCTACTTGGGCTATAAGGGAAAGGGTCTTCTTGGGCATGATTAACCTATGGGTGTAGCTGGAATCATGAGACCCTTTCTTATATCATGGTCCGGCTGTAGGGTCTCTTTTACAACTGGACTTCCTCGTTTCCCTGCGCTACAAGGATGGCTGCGACTCTGGAGTTTGTTCTCTTGTTTGGATAATCAATTGCAATATGTCCAGGGTTTCCACAATAGATACATAACTTATTAATTCTTCTTCTCTATTTCTCTTCTAGTGTTAGAGGCTGAAACCTAGTTACATCTATTTGCATAGGTTCAGGCATGGACTCCTCTTTAGTAGTCCTTCTACCTGTTTTTCTTGTTTCCTTTCAAAAAGTTAGTTATCACATTGAATAGCTTGCATGATATATTCATTCAATGTTTTAACCTCTCGCATCATGAGCAAAAGTTCCTTCACATCATCTCTTAAACCCCATCTGAATTGGCTTATGAAATAATCTTCATGCCAAGTGAGATCACATATCAACTGCCTAAATTCAGATGCATAGGTAGAGGCAGGGAGGTTACCTTGACGTAACTTCAGAAGCTTTGTTTCTGCTACTCGACTTGTATCTCCATCTCCAAATGTGGCAGAGAGTTCTCGAAGAAACCCCTCATAGTCCCGAAGTACTACCATGTTCTTCTCCAAGATTGGGGCAAACCATGATAATGCTTGGCCACAGAGCAAGGTTCCAATAAACTTGACCTTGGATGCCTCGTCAGGGTATCTATCAGGTTGCATACAGATGTACAATTTGTTGATATATTTAGGTAGTGATGTGTGTGAACACTCTAGGACTCCGGGGATACTTTTTCCCTCTTTAGGAGGTTTTTTTCCCCTGGCTTGTATATATGCCTATTGCCCTAATGGGCTACTTATCTTTGTACATTCTCTAGTAATACATTCAGTATTGTGTGTTGTGCTCCAAGCTTCTTCTTCTTCCTTATGCTATTCGCGTGCTTCCACAAACGTCTAACTCCAACAATTGGTATCAGAGCAGGTCGTCGCTTCATCTAGGGCACTGTCAACACTCCTCCGTTTGCAGTCTCAGAATCGCAGGAATTTTGGTGAGCATACTCAGCGTGTTTCAGAGATCAAAACAACTTCGCTCTATGGTGCCGAAATCGCAATCTGAGCTCGTTTCGGCCTCCGAATGCACTATCGAAGTGCTTATGCAGGCTATTTCATCTTTTTGTGCCAAAGATATATATCAGTTTCTATTCACCAGTATAAGCGTCTCGAAGTCTGCTACAGGTCTAGTGGAATTCATCTGGGCAGTTCTGTTCAACTTTTTGAGATACAGTCAATTTTTTGCATCAAGGTATTTTAGTCACCGGCCATGGCTGAAAGCAGTGATGTATTCCGTATGTTGATTGTTGAGGATAAGTTGGATGGTACCAACTACCCGTTATGGGCTTATATGATGCGACATGTGTTGGTTGCAAAAGTACTGTGGAACATTATACAGGGTGTCGAAAAACGTCCTATCACACCTGCAACTGTTACAATTGTAGGTACTGAAGCTGATGCAGAAGGTGTCCAAGATGATGATATTCTGCATATTCCTGTTTGTGCTGCGGTTTTTGCTGCACCTACTACAGAGCAGATTCGTTGGGATGGCAAAGATGCCCAGACACATGCATTGATAGCTTTGTCTGTCAAACGTGCCATTATTCCTCATATTCGCTCTTGTAGAACAGCTAAGGATGCTTGGGATACACTTACCATATTGTACCAAGCTAGAAATGAGGCTCGTGTTGCTTACCTCTGAAAATAGTTGGAGAGTGAGCACATGAATGAAGGTGATTCTATGGACAATTTCCTAACAAAGATCAAAGACTTGAAGGAACAGTTGATTTTTGCTGATGAGGTCATACCAGATAGCTCACTTGTGCAGACCGTTATGAATGGTCTTCCTGATTTATATCAGAGTTTTGCTTCTACTCTTCGGTTGATGATGAAAGGCAATCCAAATGCCTTATCATTTGAGGAGTTAGTCTCTGTTCTGTTGCAGGAAGATCAGTCCAGGCAGAACAAGTCCATTATGTGTGTTGTAGATCAAGCTTTCCTGGCTAGTCAGAAGGGCAAAGGACAATGGAGTTCTTCTACTAGTAAGCAGAAATCTGCAAATGCTGCACATTCGAAGAACCAAGACAAAGATGAGAAAAAATCAGAAAAGCAGAAATTGTTTTGTAAGTACTGTAAAGGGAATGATCATATCATAAAGAACTGTCCAAAATTGGCTGCAAAAGAGGCAAAGAAGAAAGAGGCTGGAATGGTTGTTGCAAAAGCCTCTACACCAAAAACGGAGTCTGGTAATCTTGTGCAGGAAGAAGAATGGGCGTTTACTACTGTTCGCAGTTTTGACCCATCTTCTCATGAGCAGTGCATGTCTGCAATAGACTCAGATGTTTGGTACTTTGACAGTGGGACGACCAAACATATTACCTTGCAGCACAGTTTCTTCTCTTCACTCGAGCCTACCCCTACAGGGAATACTGTTACATGCGCCAACAACTCCTCTTATCCTATCATGGGAGTTGGTAAGATCATTTTGAATACTGCTGATGGTAGTTCTTTCACTTTGTCAGATGCTTTATTTGTGCTAGGGATCAAGAAGAACCTGTTATCAGTTTCTGCATTAGCCAAGATTGGCTTGGTTGTGAAATTTGTTGATGACATGTGTACATATACACTTTCAAAAACTAATCAAATATGTATGGGTATGTATGGATTATATGCATGCAAGTGAATTATGATGATAGAGTTTAATCACAAGCTCATTGAAACATCCTCACTGGTTCAATGCAATCCTGCGGAGCCTTCTCACACATAGAAGAAAATAGAAGACATGTAAAAATACTTAAGAAACTGAGAGACAAGAGAGAAGAGACAAGTGACATGAATTAAAAGGATTTGAATTAAGTTACATGTATAAGATCGTCGTGGTACGTCAAGCTAAGCACTCTACTGATCAAAGGCAGTTCCGACCTTCAAACCATGACAGTTCAACCGAATGTCATACGTAAGAAGGTGAGTTCCACTTCATTGACCCTATGTATGTCTAGGCTCGTAACGTCTAACTAAAGAAGTCTAAGACTCATTAAAACCAGCTCTAACTCACTCACACGCTCCACGGAGGGTGAGTCAAGATAGAGATGGTGGTTTCAAGAGCCTATCCTAGATTGGAGTTCAAACTTAAATTTGAAACTAGGTACTATACTCATACTAGCCCACCTTGGATCCTCACTCGCTCAACTGAGGGTGATCGTCTCAAGGAAACAGTAAGCTAGCATGAGCCCTATGGAAGCCTAACAATGATGCTCTAAGAGTTTGGAGGGGGGTTTATATATTTTTTTGAATGAATTTGGGCCCTTGGATCTAGAGAAATCAACTCTCAACTCTAGGATCACTACTTTCGATTACAACCATTTGATTAATCAAATCAATGGCTTGGAATTGTTCTTTCTATCAAATCTAGTGTAAAGCAGTGAAATTTAAGCGCCTTCATTCTCCACCATTGGATTTGGGGATGATCTGGACCATCGGATCAGTGTTGACATCAGTTTGGATAAGATGAGCCACTATTTTTAGAGAAAAGCTGCATTATTGATCTTTAATTGTCAAAAGAGTCTTCTTTTATGGAAAAACTCGTGGATCCTCCTTGCTTTAAGCATAAGTGCATCTCCACCCTTGAATATGAGCTCATCTTGATCGTACAACATGGCTCAATCAGCTTTTGCCATGTGGTAGCTCTTCAACCCTTCAATTTGCTTAAACTAGAAAACTGCGGTGATCCTAAAAACTGGACTTTGTGCTCTTTGACCCTCCAAATAGTCTTTGATGAAGATGAAACTTTGTAGGACTATGTTTCCAAAGAACTCCTTCAGGAATTTGCAAAAAAAACTTCCATCTGAATCTTTCTTGTACAAGTTTGTCTACATTTGGAAGCTTGCAAGGTGGCATTAAGGTCTCTAGGAAGCTCTGATAGCCTTGAAACTTTGTACAAATATGTAGCCATATATGGTCTTTATACATGCCAAACCATATGGCTAACATAAATTTCTATACAAGAATTTGTAGGGTCAAACTAGAAAAAATATATTTTTACAAAATGAACATAGCATATCAATGTGCTACAAAATCCATTTTCTGCTGAAATTTGGGCGATAGATTGCCTTTGACAATCTTTACAAGTATATGAATTTTCATCTAATTTGGTGACAATGAAATTTTTGCCCTAATTTCCTAACTTTGACCAGCTTTGACCACTACCATGGACTTTCTTGATTTCTTTGAAACTTTGTATGTGAGCTTCCTTTGACATCCTTGATGCATCCTGGACTTCTTGGGGAATTCCGGCTACCTTCACCAAATATGTTTTTTATAGGCCTTCACAAGTGAGAGAGGAGAGAAAATCTCGGCGACAGCGCTACAGTCTATCACTCCATATGAGGCTTGGCATGACTGCAAGCCATCTATTGCTCATCTTCGTGTTTTTGGTTGTTTGGCATATTCATTAGTGCCTGAACAACATCGCAAAAAATTGGATGATAAAGCAGCAAAATGTATTTTTGTTGGATACAGTTCTCAAAGTAAAGGCTATTGTCTGTATCATCCACAGACTAAACGCATTCTGGTTAGCCGTGATGTTTTTTTTTATGGAAGATGCTATTCAGCCATTGCTTTCATGTACTAAGGAGACATCTGTTATCTCCAAAGACATGCATGATACTTTGCTCCCTCTTTTTACAGGTGGACAGTCTAGTGCTGGTCCCAATGAGGCAACTTCTCAACCTTTGCAGGTTTCATGTGATGATGCAGCTAATTCCATTTTTGATGCACATGTACATGATGCACTTATTGATGAGAGAGCTAATATTGAGCAGGCAAGAACTATGCCAAAATGGTTGGTGCAGACCTTGCATGATAGAAAATTAGATGCACCTCTGTCATATCGTACTCGTTCAGGCTCTCATAGTGCCTCTTTTGCATCAGATTGCTATGCTATGGCTGCATCTAGTCTCTATGATGAAAATGAGCCTATTTCGTTTGATGAAGCACAAAATTCAAAAAATTGGATGGCTACTATGCAATCTGAATATGATGCTATAATGAAGAATGGTACTTGGTCTTTATGTGACTTGCCTTGTGGCAAGAAGGCCATTGGCACTAAGTGGGTATACAAGTTGAAGTGTAAACCTAATGGTACAGTTGACAGGTATAAGGCTAGGCTTGTTGCAAAGGGTTATGCACAAGAAAGAGGCATTGATTTTGATGAGACCTTTGCATCTACATGCCGTATGACTACTGTTCGGAGCATTTGTGCTCTTGTAGCCCATCATGGTTGGAATGTACATCAGTTGGAAATTAAAACTGTATTTCTGAATGGTGACTTGCATGAAGAAGTGTATGTTTTTCAGCCTCGTGGCTTTGTGCAGAAAGGGCATGAAAACCAGGTGTGCAGGTTAAAGAAGGCATTATATGGTTTAAAGGAAGCACCACGTGCTTGGTATGAGAAGATAGATGCCTATTTGATTGTACATGGTTTTGAGAATAGTCCAACTGAAAGCACCTTATATGTTAAGCGTGCTAATGATGTGCTTTTGATCATTGTTGTCTATGTTGATGACATGCTGCTCACTGGTCCTATTGAAAAGCATATTGCTGATTTTAAGGCTGATTTGCATGCCTCATTTGAGATGCCTGATTTGGGGTATTTGCATCACTATTTGGGCATTCAGTTTATGCAAGTTGATGGTGGAATGGATTTGTGTCAAACGAAATATATTGACACATTATTGCAGCATTTTGGCCTTGAAGACTGTAAGCCTATTCCCACTCCTATGGAGACAGGTTTACGATTCAGTCTTCATGATGCTGGAGATGCATTTGATGATGTTCTCTATCAGAGGTTGTTGGATGCTTGATTTACTTATGCATTACTCGGCCAAATATTCAGCTTGCTATCTCACAGATGAGTAGATTTATGCATTGCGCAGGAGTCAAGCATTGACAGGCGGTTAAGCGCATCTTTCGCTACTTGAGTGGTACTTGGCTACTTGGGTTGTTTTATCCCTAGGGGGGATCACTCCCGTCAAAATTGCATGCTTTTTCTGACTCTGATTGGGCTCGTTGCTATGACACTCGTGTGCCCACTAGTGGCTTTTGCTTCATGCTTGGTAGCTCATTTATATCTTGGTTGAGCAAGAAGCAGCCTACTATGGGCACTTCCAGTTGTGAGACTGAGTACAGGGCACTGTTCACAGCTACTGTTGAGTGTGTGTGGCTCAGAAGCCTTATGGCTGATTTGGGTGTTGGTCAGTCTTCTGCCACCACCATCTTCACTGACAGTCAGAGCGCATGTGTTCCATGCTCGCACTAAGCACATTGAGGTGCATTATCATTATGTCAGGGAGAGGTTCTCTACTGGGGAGATCAGCTTGGCATATGTGCCCACGCAAGAGAACATTGCAGATCTTTTCACAAAGGCTTTGTCTAGGGAGAAGTTTGAAGCTTTCCGCAAAGCTTTGGGCTTACTTCCTTTCGTGGAGTGATTTCCACATAGCTTGGCACTTCCTTATACATGAGTGCCAGCTCCTTGTTCATTGCATCACTCCGAGGGGGGATTTGTTGATATATTTAAATAGTGATGTGTGTAAAGACTCTAGGACTGCCGAGGTACTTTTTTCCCTCTTTAGGAGGTTTTTTTCCCCCGGATTGTATATACGCTTATTGACCTAATGGGATACTTATCTTTGTACAATCTCTAGTAATACATTCAGTATTGTGTGTTGTGCTCCAAGCTTCTTCTTCTTCCTTGTGCTGTTCGCGTGCTTCCACAGACGTCTAACTCCAACACAATTTAACTTGCTGGAGAAATCCATGAAACTTTGTGCGATCCCCATCGGACTTTTTTGGCATGCAAATCTTGGGTTCCTTCATAAATGATGTACTAGGCCGTTGATTCACTTGAATACTCCCTTGATTTGCTTGAAGACTCCCAATTCGTTCCTGTAATTCTTGGAGGAGTGCACCTACATGCACTGGGTGTCCCATCTCAACTTGTATCTATCGATGACTTAGGTCTTCGACTTGTTGTTGGAGACTCTAAAGTGATGCTACCATCTGTTCATAAGTGTTCTCCATGATGCCTGGTCTTGGATAGAAGATAGTCTTGCCAAAATGTCGGGGGAGCACTAGATTGTGCTCTCTGACTTCACTAGATAAGAATTCCGAAATACACTTATGATTACAAGAACACCCATGTAGGGAAAATAATACAAGAAAATAGATTTGATACAAGACATCCCACAACCCGGGACCAATAGGTATAGAAAAATGGACTAGAGATGATACAGGAGATCCCACAACCCGGGATCGTAAGTATGAGACAAGATGTCTAGATTACAAGAACTCCCTTCTGGGAGATGAACTGAATATAAGAAAGAACTTGACATAATCTCGTACTACGAGATTACAAGAGGACAAGACAAGCTCCTTGAGCTCCCAAGACTGGTATTGGCAAGACTGATTATGAATGTGGTCAACCCCTCCTTATATAGGTTTTCCAAGGGTGGTTCTAGGGCGGTTACGAATTGATGATGTCATCGATGATATCATCAATTCAAAGGATGGTCTCTGGATGTTAGAATCAAGTAAGAAGATAGTCGATCTTAGGGTTTTGGCATGTTCCGGACGTAATGGAACATTAGTTTCCCCAAATTCTGAACCAATCATGAGATATAGGATTCACATGGAATCTGAGATTCAGGATGGTTTCCTTTGTCCATGACATTGTATGCTAATTATTTGAGTTTTCTATTGGAGAGCATCATGGGAGAGTATCCACTATTCACTCTACATTCTACAATAGAGGAGCAGTTTTTAGAGTTCATATCTCATACATCTCTCGCTTATCAGGCGATTGTGTCAGAATGCTAGATCTCTTGTGGCAGCACTTCCATTGGTGGCACTCCCTTTGATGGGACTACTCCCGTTGGTGGCCCTTCCTTTAGCAAGACTACTCCCATCGACAACACTCTGTTTGGTAGGACTACTCCGATTAGAGGCACTCCTAGCTTTATGACTCCACTAAGACCATCTTCTCAGCCATTCCCTAGTGGCGCTAGTATTCAATTTACGTGCCAACATTTGATACCATAGCATGATATAGGCACTCATCCATCTCATCGGTCTAGGTTGCATTTTGGAGGAGCAGGCTCCAAAGGTGGATCTACAAGTGGATCTAGAGGAGGCAAATATTGTGGAGATATTGTGATGGATTCACTATCCCCCACTACTCCTAGATCGAGTACCTCAAATGCAGGTATTCCACACAATACAACACATATGCCTTAGGGTGCTCATGACCATGATGGAGCTCTAGTGATGAATGCAATTGGAAAGACCATGCATTAGTGCATACGACAATTGTGCACAATATAATTTGAACACTCTGTCATGATCAAATGGATTGAACAGGATAAGGATCCTAAAACTTACATCATAGAGGTGATCTATTACGAGTATTAACTAGCACTTGGGCACCCTCTTGTCAACTCATCATGGATTCAGAGCATGACACATGAGATGATGTCCCACCAACGATCAGAGGCTTGGAATGCTTTCAGAGGAGGCTTATCAAAGCCCATATAGCTAGATGTTGAGGAGTGGGAGATGATTCATAATGAACAGTAGTAGACTCTTGAACGATATTCTCAACAATGAGATGTGGTGACCACATGTCTAGATATGACCAGAGCATCACATTTGGGTAGCGACAATTTTAAAAGTATGCATTAGGAGTTTGTATGTATCATTTTGATGAATGAATTCGCTTATGTAAAGACATCATGTTTGTTGATCTCACATTTTGCATATTTGTTGTAGGATTTGGTAGTGGTTCATCTTTCGACATGAGCATAGGAGCTTATGAATATCTTCATGGGTTGGTTGCACTATTGGAGGACTTGGAGGGATGCGATATTGTGAGGTGAGCTTCTGAACTTGTTTTATTGTTTTTTAGTTATTGTTTATAAACATCAGTTCAATTTCTCTCATTTCATGAATATGCTTTATTGTAGGATTGTAGATATAGATGTTTTGATCCCTCTGATTTTCTGTACAATAGTAGTGTGCCATAGTTTTGTATTTGGCTCATATATGGCAGTGGTACATCAGATTTTTGTATTTGATTCATATATGACAATGATTTATCACATTTTGTATTTGGCTCATATATGGAAGTGATTTATTATAAATTTGTACATGGTTCATTAATGAAATATCTCTTTTGTACATCGTTCATTTATGGAATATCTTTTTTGTACATGATTCCTGGTTCATTCTGCTCATATATATCTCTTTTATATTCAATAATGTGTTTTTCTTTATCAAATCTTGTTTTGGTTGCCGGTCATCTAAATCCTAAATAGGGAACCATTAGAGTACGTGTCATATGAACTCCGATATTTTTGGGCAAAATATTATTTTCCTTTCCTACACAATAGCATTTGCATGTTGCTACAACAAGAGACAACACACTCTACCAAAAAAAGAAATTTGCAGATATGGTTGTTGGTATGGGTGCCGGTATGAGCATCGATATGCCCAAGGCCATACCAATGCTTATACCAATGACTTTTCCTAGGGACATACCAATGCATATATCAGTAATTTTTATACGGATGCGTATATCATCGATTTGCAGGTCGATACCGACGCTTATAGCGATGAAAAAGTACTGACATTTATATTGATGCTTTTACGAGTGATAGTGAAGACATACCAAAACTTATACTAACACCCATACCGATGCTATCATACCAATACTTATACTGGAACTTATATTGATGTTGGGGCCAAATTCCCCATCTACATTTGTGCTCGTATAAGGGCTAGTATAAGGCTCATATGTTATAGTGTTAGAAACCAATGGATCATATCACATATAGAAATGACTAAACTATCTTTTAAGATTACATATCATCTGGATAACATGTCTATATGGAGAAAATTAACTTCTCTATGTTTAGAATCCTTCTGCATAGGATATTTGAAAACATCAATAATATTGTAATATGTATCAAATTCTGTTTGCGTATATTACAATTTAGGATTGTGAATCAATTCGATTTATGGGATAGAGAAAATCCCACCACAAAATATTTAGAATAAATTTATTTTGTAAAACAAGAAAAAAAAAATTCTTCAAAGAAAAACAAGACGTAATGCAAAAAATGCATGTGACTTAGAAAAATGCCCATGACGAGCTCGCTAGAGCCTCAAGAGGAGGGGAGCCTGCATTTTTATGAAATGAGCATATGCATACCATATTGGAAGTTTCTTATGGCAAATATCAAGAAGAAAATTAGATGAAGAACATGATTCCATGTTCAAAGCCATCAAAACTATGCTTTTTATCCAGAATTGTCGTTTCTAAAAGATGTACTGTTATCTCATTGTTTTTGTCAAAGAGGTAACAGATATGACAGCTTTAGTAAGTCCTCGTTGGGGACTTCCAAGGCACTCCTCTTCACGCTGTATAAGATGAAAAGAATGTCCATTGATCTGATAAAGCCCTGCAAATAGAAGAGAGACTTCCTTTCAGAGCACCAAAATCAACACATGCAAACTGACAGATAGAGAGGAAAAAACGAAAAAAGAAAAAAGAAAGAGAGATACGGAGAAGGATTCCCAGCGCTAAAGAGAGAGATCGTGTGAAGCTATGGAAGCTTGCCTTATGGAGAATAGCAGGAACCGGCTGAAAGAATCCTTTTGGCCTCCTCAGACTATCTATAATCAGAGTTAAAGATATAGTTTGTGAGCTCTGTAAGCGTACGTAGATTTGTAATACATGCCAAGCAGCATATCAATGGACACATTTGAAAGTGCTAAATGGGCATACATAAACACACACACACATATAGACACATCCATGCATAAACTGTTGCATGCGTACATACATTCGCACATGCATGCGAGCTTGCACGCATCCGTGCCTCCATAGAGGGCCTGATTATGTGCGTATGTATGAATAAAAATGCACGTATATATGTATATGTTTGTCTGCATACAGACATGTGCATACTGAGGTTTATTGATAAACACACACACATACATGCATAGGCATAAGCGCGCATACATATGTAAATGAACGGGCATATACATACATACATACATGGCACGAACTTCTTTTAAGTTCTCTCAGCATCAAAACAGAACTTTATTTCTATGCATCTATAGGTAATGATCAAATCCTTCTAACTTTTTTAGTTGTGATCGATATGACAGCTTTAGTAAGCCCTCGTTGGGTACTTCCAAAGCAGTCCTCTTCACGCTGTACAAGATGAAAAGAATGTCAATTGATCTGATAAAGCCCTTCAAATAGAAGAGAGACTTCCTTTCAGAGCACTAAAATCAACACATGCATAATGACGGATGGAGAGGGAAAAAAAAAAAAGAGAGACACGGAGAAAGATTCCCAGCGCAAAACACGAGACATCGTGTGAAGCTATAGAAGCTTGGCTATGGAGAATAGCAGGAACCGGCTGAAAGAATCCTTTTAGCCTCCTCACACTATCTATAATCAGCGTGTATGACATAGTTTGTGAGCTCTGTAAGCGTACGTACATTTCTAATACATGCCAACCAGCATATAAATGGACACAATGGGCATACATAAACACACACACACAGACACATGCATGCATAAACTTGTCCATGCATAAACTCTTGCATGCGTACATACATTCGCAGATGCATGCGAACTTGCACGCATCCGTGCCTCATAGAGGACCTGACTATGTGCGTATGTATGCACAAAAATGCATGTATATCTATGTGTATATGTTTGTACGCATACAGACATGTGCATACTAAGCTGTCTTGATAAACACACACACACATACATGCATAGGCATAAGCGCGCATGGGCATATGTAGATGAATGGGCATATACATACGTACATAGCACGAACTTCTTTTAAGTTCTTTCAGCATCCAAACAGAACTCTGAAACCGAAGCTATGCATGCCGACAAAATTAAGGTTAGTGTTTAACAGCCGAAAGCTGGTGCAGAAAGGTGAGTAGTCAGAGAAAGATTCGTTGGCCTCAAAAGAAGAGATCGCATGTGATCATTTGTAAGATGTGTCATGGCGAGCTCAGCATTCAAGGACAGAATCTCGATGGCGAAAGACAGAATACAGGAAAAGAGCTTGCTTATTAGCATCAAAAGGAGAGAGCTCATGTGATCATTTCTACGATGTTCCGTAGATGGAAAATCCAAAAAGGGTACGGAACCCCAGAACCAACCGGTACATGACATCGCATATATGTGTTTTCATTGCACATATGCACACACTGGTCTTAGATGGAAATTTACATGCTCAAATAACTGCGTAAGTAAAGTCCTACAGTGCATAAACACATGAGTGACGTCTCACATATGCATGCGTCCACGCATGAGTTTAGAGGTAAAAACCCATTTCACATAGCTCCGGCGGAATCGAGATGTAAACTTTTCTTCCTGTATCTCTGCCTTGTGTGAAGCCAAAGAGCAAATGAGCCAGTTCAGCATTGAGAGAAGAGTTCGTATATTTTGCTGAGAATAGTAATTTTGTTAGCGAATTGTATTCCACGTGAAATAGGGCCGGAACAAATCTTGTTTCCTACTTCCATGACGTAGATTGTGAGCCTTGAGGTGCCGCCGGTCTCATGGTAATAGTTTTATATATACGTGTATGATCTTCGGCCACCAGTCGCCCACGGTTGTTGATGTGTGTGCGTGTGTCTATGTGTGTGGGCGCGCGCGCAATACATTATAAATACACGCACATAGTTACATGCATACTTATCATGTGAAGCTGCGGATGTTTTTCTACAAAAGAACTAATGAGGACGCGAAAATACCTTCTACACGTCCACGTACTCTATGCCTCTGTCTGTCAAGACACTCAAGATCCATTCTTAAAATCATCTGAGCTCTCTCTCACACACACACCCTTAACACCACATGTTGTAAGAATCCCAAATTGAGATACGCAGCTAAAATTCCTGTGGTCTCACAGATAATAATGCAAGTACACGGTCTCAAGTTGTTTGAAATCCACTCAAATGGATTGCAATACAGGAAGAAATTGTGTCTCAATATGCACGACCTCAGGTTGTTCTCTGTGTCACTGTTGATAGAGCTATGGTAATAAATAGATTGAAATTCAAGCGTGAAAGAGCTTCCTTAACCACACGTGCTAATCAATGCAGTTATTACACATAATGTACTTGGAAATATCATGCGTAACCATCAAGAAATTTCTATGGGAGTGCGTTCGAATAGTCAAACAAATCCTTCTAAAAATTTATTGCGGCTAGTGTAACTTAACATACACCCATTTTCAAATAACTAGTAACTTTTATTTGAAAAGAAAATAGGTGTGCAACCAGATTCATGTTTGTGGGAGCATCATAATCAATCAAGAAGAGTACGACTTGAGAAGATGCTTTGAATATGTTTCAGGAAATCCATCGCAAGCATGCGCTAGGGGAGGGTTTTTCTTTGATGTCCCCCTTCACCATATGAAAGACAATTGATTCCAAGATCTCCTTTGTATTCTGAAATAGAGAAAATGTGGACCAACCACCAAAACATCAACCTAGTCTATATTCATATCTCACTAGAGGCCTTCAAAAAGACATCGAGATGTCCACAATAATAAGATCCTTATCACGCATGAAGAAAAACTTCCACGAACCATTATCAACCTCTATAACCAATATTATGGAAATAATCCCCTCATCCTAATAATGTAGTCATAATAAAATATACAAAGCTTGAGGATAATTGTAGAAGAGAAATAGAGCTCATAACACCAACATAGACCACAGAACTAGCCACTTCAACTTATGAGAACCAATAATCAGAGTACTACTGCTATGAGTATCCACTCATACTATGGATTTGAGACATATGTTGAGTAGTATATGTCATGTATACCAATATGTTTCATACATATCGTAGATCTCCTTCTAAGAAAAATCAAAACAACCACCTCCTAAAGGACCTCGCTATGAATGTGATAGTGATCGCTTCATTAGAGATATGACTCTGTAGAACCCTCCATAGGGAAGGAAATGGGAACGTGGATGATGTGCTAATTTTGGAAAGGAACACTTATTCAAGGATTCTCCCGAGAATAGAAACAATTCCCTACCATTCATGTAGCTTAATGTATAGAGGTAATAGACTCTTCAAGGAGTGAAATCAAGAATGTAGTTCTAGTCCAATTGGTTACTAGAGCAGTAGCCAAGAGGCATGTACAAGAGGCTAGCCATGATCAAGGGGAGTCAAAAGTATTTAAGGAATCAACAAGGAAGAATAATTTCCTATCATAGTAGAGGATTCGATTGAAACACCAAAATCCTTAGGACGAAATAAAGTGTAGAATTGGAGATCTAGATGAGAAAGAGAAAAAAAACAAAAACAAGAGAAATGTATTAACCTCTAGACTCGTATCTACCACACTCGAACTCACTAGAAATTAAATCGAATACTTAGCCAAGACACAGAACTAATAGTACGATGTCTGTAGACACATTATCCGAGTTCTTCTCTAGAGGGTCTCCTATAATAGGGCCCTTAACTTTTCCTTGTTGGAAACAATGTCCTATTTGTTAAAAATTTGGTCAAGTTGGTCCTTATAGCTCACAGTAGTAGCATAACTATCTGATCTGTTGAATGCTTTCTACAACTAATGACGTTGGCAGCGTGGATAGAACAAGTGCATCTCAACCATAGGACGTGGGTTCAAAACCCATCGCCAGCAAGGAACGAAAACACGAAGATTATTTTTTATCATGCTTTTTCTCATAAAGCTAAAACGGACAGCGGACCATCAAATTAGCGCCAGACTTAGCGATAGCTTTTTCGTGATGGAAATACGATTGCGATCATTGAAGATAGCGATCGTAAGTGATTTTGCTTTATTCAGAAGCTTTTCAATGGACAACCCAAACTATATAAGAAGAGCCTCATGCTCACTTCTATTCATCCTTCACCTAGGATCAACACAAGCTTTCTAGAGCTTGGACCTCAATAGAGGTGGTGTTTCTTCTAGCACATGGGGCAGCCATGGTGCTAACTTGAAGCATGTTGAGGAGCAGCTATGGAGTTCTTCTTGGTGATTCTTCTTGGAGAAGATGAAGGGTGTGCTCACACTCTAGCTCATGGAGAGGAGGTTATCTCTTGTTCATGGCAAGAAGACTTGGTCATTAGCAGCTTGATGGTGAGGATCGCCCATCTACATGATGTATTTGAAGATTGTCTTCTACAGGAAGATATTAGGTTGAAGATTGTCTTCTACAAGAAGCTGTCTGGCTACTTCAAAGACATTGGATGGGACCATCTACATGGCGTATTTGAAGATCATCTTCTACACGAAGATGTTAGGTTGAAGATTGTCTTCTACAAGAAGATGTCTAGCTACTTCAAAGACATTGGATGGAGTTTAACATAAGATTCACATCTTATGTTAAAGTATTCAGGTACATATTCTCTTTATGCACACAGGTACTACTTGAAGTTTATGGAGGTTGTGGCGTTCATATCAGGAGGAGTCCTATTTGGCATAGGTACAAGAGAATCAGTACTTATATGCTTTATGCATATTTTATGAGGTGTTTAAGAAGGTGTGTTCACATGAGTTTGAGGATTTCCGTTCACACTGATCCTTCCTCTTTCAGTCACTCATATTCACTCTTCTATAACCTATAAGGTCACACATCTCATGTATATTCAGATTACTGCCCACACATCTGAATATGTTTGTTACATTGTACATTCACTCATTCATCCATTTCTCATCACATAGAGTGGTTGAGAGATATGCTCCCACATTGTACATTGAACATTGGTATATATGATACTATGAGTAAGCGCTGGCTTACGTAACACCTTACACATGATGTCTATTCTTTCTCTATCTTTATCTCATCATTTGTATGATTAAGTTGTGGTATGTTCATGTTTTGTCAATATGGAAGATTGCTGGAATTAATGTTGTACATGACTGGAACTATGGAACCATGGACCTGTGACATGAGCCTAAGGGCCTACCTCACTTCCAACATTTGGTATCAGAGCACTAAGGTTTTGGTTTCAGAACTTTAGATCTTTGGCATCAATTCATTAAGGCTCATTCATATCTCAGGTTCCTAGAATTCCAGATTTACAACATATGATTTGAAAGCATCTTCTAACATTTGACATTTGACATACACACTTAATCTAGATGAGTAGAGATTTGAGAATTAGACACTTCAGTTACATGTGTATTCATCAGTGTGGAGTATGAAGTTGATGATCTGTTAGCAGCCGAATATTTTTGGAAGAGTATGCAAATACTTTACAAAAGTATTGTTTGAAGACCCAGACTTGATGAAGAGAAGACTACTTCAAATTCAAGGAAGAACAATGGTTTAGAGAAGACGAAGGAATCAGATCAACATCAAATCACAGGTATCAATGTTTACTATCAGAGTATCACTTGCAGGTCATATCTTAGAAGAGCAGTTATGAAGAGATTTGAAGAAATTCAAGGAATGCTTTTATATGCTTTCATCATTTGAAAGTTAAAGGCTACATCAGGTATCTAGAGGTTTTTCTAGAGAGTTTTGAAGATCTCTTTCATGGCAAGAAAGTTCATCTAAGAAGACAAGTGCAGAGATGAGATGAGTTTTTTCAGCCAATTTTCTATTGTAAGTTGGTTGGATATCAAGGTACAAATGTATCTAGAGAGGTATCTCTAGAAGGGCAATTCATCATTCAGACAACGATTGGTGAATTTAGTCGTTTCAGACATTTGAAGCAGAGTTTTTTTCAGAGATATGAGGAGATGATAAAACATGATTCTATATTCACTTCCATTTGTATACCATGGTTGTTTTATCTCTTACTCTTAGCATTAGAGGAAGAGAAAAGTTCATTCGAAGAAGTCAAGAGTGTTTGCTACTTCAAGATGAAGAGAACAAAAGGTATGGAAGAGAAGTTTGAAGATGTTGATATCATCAGATGGAAGAAAGATGCAGAAAAAGAAAGTCCATCATTTCCAAAAGAAAAGTAAGGCTTCCTTTTCTCATATATTTTCCATATACTTTTCCTATTTTATCCTCTACATCCAAAGACAAGTCTACGAGAACATCTTGTTTAAAGAAGAAGCAGTTTCTTGTTTTGCATTACACTTGGTCATGATTTAGTAGATTTGACAAAGAATTGGATTGAGAGAAAGAAAAGCAGCAGATATATGTTTTGACTCATATGTATATGAGTTATGAAGCTTTTAAGCAGGTAGCTTATATGTTCCCTCAAAGAATTCTTGGAGTGTCAATACAGAGCTACTTGGTATATGACAAGTTGCAGAGAAGAATATTTCTTCTTTATGTAACTCTTGAGGTAAAAGAGTTTTTTGTAGCAGATGTTGAAGACTTGGGTTGAGGTTTTATGTTTGGAAAAGGTTACCTCATACTCAGTATTTTTAGAAACTTCAGAAAATTCAGACTTGTTGATGTACCAGTCAGTTGAAGAATCTACTTTTTATGATTGTCTAGACTTTTGGATACATGTTTGTATTCAAAAAGGTGTTCCATCAAATCCTAACACTTGATTGAAAAGTGGAGTTAGCCAAAAGAAAATCAAGCAGGTACTATCACATTTCACCCGGGTAAAATATGAAAGTTATGAAGTATCAACTTGCAGCTTTTGGAGTTCTCAAGAAGCATGGACACTTGGAGACATTCAGGAAGTAAATCAAACATTCAGTCATGAAGGTTTGATGAGAGCAGATTCTACACAGGAGAGATCATTGATCTTAAATAGATCTTATATGATCTTGAGTATTTATGATTCAGTTGTCTATCCTTTGTTTGTAAAGATTCTTAACATTGGAAGAACTAAGTCAAAGATTCAGATTCTATCAGATTTGTGTTGCAGAGAAAAAGAAGATACTTGTTATGTTACAGAAAAGTATGGATCCTAAAACTTTTGTTTCAGATACAAGTATTAATCACTAAAGATCAGATTTATTGAAAGAAGGAAGGCGTTCCACATTTCATAAAGTCTGATATATTTGAAGAATACTGGATACTAGTGTTAAGTCATCCAGGGGGTGATGAAACATGAAGACTTATTTTCAAGCCATATGTGAAAGAATGCAGATTCATACCTATAGGTATTCCTATTTCAGGTATTCCTATATTTCCTTTGTCAGGTTCTCTTTATGTTCCAACTTTGAAAGAAGAAGGAAGAAGAAGAATGTTTGGAGAAAGTTCCTGTTAGGATGTTCCTGTTCAGGAGAAGGTTCCAGAGTTCTATTGAAGAGAAGCTTGATATTTCTGAAAGGTATATTTTAGACGTGCGCACATATATGTTTATACCAAGTTCTGAAGGAAAGAGGTATGAAGGATTTAAAGGATGAAGACATGATGACATCATAGATTTTTTGACTCATATTGAGTTGAGTACAGTCAGAGATGAACCAGCAGTGTTCATAATGCACTAAGTTGTGAGTTGTCAGTCACAGGTTCCAGGATTCAGTTCTTGATTAGTGTATTTACATGACGCAGCAGAAGTACGTTGAGAAACCTTTTTTGAAGGTAAATGCAAATATGTGGATCCTAGTGTATGTTTTCAGGTTTTTGAAGACAGGAGATAGCAGGTTCGGAGACAGTTCATGCTATATTTGTTGTCAAGCAGAAATTGTTTGATGAGAACACTATTGGATATCTAGTTTGCATATTTTCTCAAGTATTATGGTTCATAATCAGCAAGTTCAGATTTCTGAAAAAAAAAGTCAAATTCAGTTTTGAAGAAGACTTTTTCTGAAGTGTCGGAAGTACAAGCTTGAAGCTTGTGATAGTTTGCAGTTTGTGACAGTTTGCAGATCCAGTACAGATTGTACCAATATGACATTGCAGGGGGGATTGTTGGAAACAATGTCCTATTTGTTAAAAATTTGGTCAAGTTGGTCCTTATAGCTCACAGTAGTAGCATAACTATCTGATCTGTTGAATGCTTTCTACAACTAATGACGTTGGCAGCGTGGATAGAACAAGTGCATCTCAACCATAGGACGTGGGTTCAAAACCCATCGCCAGCAAGGAACGAAAACACGAAGATTATTTTTTATCATGCTTTTTCTCATAAAGCTAAAACGGACAGCGGACCATCAAATTAGCGCCAGACTTAGCGATAGCTTTTTCGTGATGGAAATACGATTGCGATCATTGAAGATAGCGATCGTAAGTGATTTTGCTTTATTCAGAAGCTTTTCAATGGACAACCCAAACTATATAAGAAGAGCCTCATGCTCACTTCTATTCATCCTTCACCTAGGATCAACACAAGCTTTCTAGAGCTTGGACCTCAATAGAGGTGGTGTTTCTTCTAGCACATGGGGCAGCCATGGTGCTAACTTGAAGCATGTTGAGGAGCAGCTATGGAGTTCTTCTTGGTGATTCTTCTTGGAGAAGATGAAGGGTGTGCTCACACTCTAGCTCATGGAGAGGAGGTTATCTCTTGTTCATGGCAAGAAGACTTGGTCATTAGCAGCTTGATGGTGAGGATCGCCCATCTACATGATGTATTTGAAGATTGTCTTCTACAGGAAGATATTAGGTTGAAGATTGTCTTCTACAAGAAGCTGTCTGGCTACTTCAAAGACATTGGATGGGACCATCTACATGGCGTATTTGAAGATCATCTTCTACACGAAGATGTTAGGTTGAAGATTGTCTTCTACAAGAAGATGTCTAGCTACTTCAAAGACATTGGATGGAGTTTAACATAAGATTCACATCTTATGTTAAAGTATTCAGGTACATATTCTCTTTATGCACACAGGTACTACTTGAAGTTTATGGAGGTTGTGGCGTTCATATCAGGAGGAGTCCTATTTGGCATAGGTACAAGAGAATCAGTACTTATATGCTTTATGCATATTTTATGAGGTGTTTAAGAAGGTGTGTTCACATGAGTTTGAGGATTTCCGTTCACACTGATCCTTCCTCTTTCAGTCACTCATATTCACTCTTCTATAACCTATAAGGTCACACATCTCATGTATATTCAGATTACTGCCCACACATCTGAATATGTTTGTTACATTGTACATTCACTCATTCATCCATTTCTCATCACATAGAGTGGTTGAGAGATATGCTCCCACATTGTACATTGAACATTGGTATATATGATACTATGAGTAAGCGCTGGCTTACGTAACACCTTACACATGATGTCTATTCTTTCTCTATCTTTATCTCATCATTTGTATGATTAAGTTGTGGTATGTTCATGTTTTGTCAATATGGAAGATTGCTGGAATTAATGTTGTACATGACTGGAACTATGGAACCATGGACCTGTGACATGAGCCTAAGGGCCTACCTCACTTCCAACATTCCTCACTCGTCAATAATCATACTCCTATTCTTAGAAGAACACGATTAATCACTAGCAATAGAGCTAATAATAAATCATAATTGACAATGCAACAAATAGATTATGAGATAGCAACACAATATTTTCTGAAAATCTGTGCATTATACCCGAAGCACCATTGGTGGAAATTCGCTCCTATGTTATTTTGACACCTCGCTGATGTTATATTGGTCATATCGCTTTGAAGGGTTCCATCCCTTTTTACAACAGTTTGAATTAAGTGTACAAAATATTTATTTATAGCTACAACAACCCTAACACTCGCAGGCATAGAGGACTTGAACCATAAAAGGCAGAAGATGAATCATCCATCTCTTCATCTTCCAAAGGTGTTAGTTCATCAAGTACTAAAACTTTCAATGCCTCTCGAGCTTCATCAAGCATTTGCTGCAGGAGCTTCTAATCTATCTTAAGAAAACACTAGAAAGTGTTCTAATCCATCATAACAGCATTCTGTGCCTACAAAATAGTAATTTGAATATTGTACAAAAGCGCTTTGGCATGAGCTTCACCAAGATGCTACACGTTATCTTCTTGCACATAGAGATCATGATGTTACATTGTATGACTAGTGCGATTAACCTCAGCAAGTTGGACATGAGCTGAGCATAATTCTAAAGAAACTTGTTTGTGTAGTCCATGACTAGTAGTCAAAGCTTAATTGAGGTCAGCGACCTCTCCAGATAGAGTAGATTTATTGAATTATCGATCTTGGACATGGCATAGTAGATGATCGTGCTCCTTCTAAAGTTATTGTAATTGATAAACATTTTCATTGATTGTCGCTTGAAGACCTTCATTCTTCTTTAGAATGATAGTCTCATTTCCCTGATGTCAATTAATCGTAGATTATGTACCTGCAGATTATGCAGAGCATCTTCCTAATCACAATTGAAATACGAAGTGGAACAGGGGCATTACTTGGGAACATAATAGAAAATAGGTAAGGGGGACATGAACGGGTGGGAGGGTGCTTCTACAACTGTCACATGATGGATTGACATTCCTTATGGAGTTTCTAATATAACAAGGCTACCCAGGTCATTGGTGTAGTGTTAGCTCAAAACAGGTAGGAATAAAACCATCACAAAATACCATAGGGTTTACACTGCAAGTTGAGAACAATGATGAGAAAATGCAGAATGGACCATACATGTTCTGATTGGGGTGAAATGGAATATTCGTTCGATCTCTATTAAGGGAAGAGGATAACCATTCTTTGCACTTCAATTATGCATTCAATGTAGGGCCACATTACATGGTCATGCATAAGACACGGTTACTAATCTCCCATGCACAAAAGTGAAAGCTTTTCATGTGAGGATCCACATCACCTCCAATACTTCACTCACATTTTATTTCAAGAGACCCTTAATCATACAGTTACACAAGCTATACAAGAAGTGATATCATTTTCTTTGTTTGAATAACTCAGCCCACTTCAAGTAAATGTTCTAAATGAATTTGATGATTGTCTTCCCCAAAAAGATACAAGCTATACAAGAAGTGATATCATTTTCTTTGTTTGAATAACTCAGCCCACTTCAAGTAAATGTTCTAAATGAATTTGATGATTGTCTTCCCCAAAAAGATACAATCTAGTTACTGGATAGTCCTTGAATAGTCAAGCACTTTACTTCAACATGTATTTGGTGATAATGGCATTTTTATGTGCTTGCTTCTCAAGACCATCCACATCAATACATTTCCTAGTTATTATCTACAAATATCAAGCAGAAAACGCCTTGAGATGCACATTACAATTGTGTTGATTCATTTCAAGCGTATGAAAAACTAGTTTTCTTGCTGACTACCTTCCAGCCTACTACAACCAATAGAGAGGAGGAAGTCTTGCATCATCACGTGTATTTTTTCCTATATTATATATCATATGCCTTATCAGCTTCAGTTAAAAAAAAGAGAAAAAGAGAAATTAAAACATTAAAAAGAAAATCAAGAAAATCTTCATCCCCATAGATTAGGCATCCTCCTTGTCAAATATCCCTCCGGCAGATTGCTCAAGACTTGCATTTTTCACATATGTGTTAATAAGTGCATCTAAATTTGTATTCATAGAGCCATCCTACAAGGCCATGCATGAGACACAATTGCTTGATACTCATGTAGTACACTAAGTAGTACCCCTATGAGTACTTCCACAATCCACCTCTTATTAATTTTCTTTTATTTTAAAGTCATAGAAGTATATTTCTTTCTCTCTTTTATTTTGCACATTACCCACACACAACACTCCAAATCCTGACCCATTTTGTTTTCATTTTTCCATCAATTTTTGTTTTCTTTTTTTAGTGGGCTCACACACCACTCATGCACACCCTCATTCTCAATTCTTGTACTTTTATCATATCACATGATGTATTTTTCTTTTTCAAGGTACACATCAAATATATGCAAATGTGAACAGAGATCTTAGGATGCATATATAAGTGAAAGAGATCTTATTTGTACTCCTATATTGAGAAATACACGAGATCCTTGGAGCACATTGCCCCTTGAGTACTCGTGAGTGTGTGTGCCTACATGTATTTTTATCCTTATGTGTGTGCTTGCTTCTTTCTTGTTGTAGGTGCATGTAATTCCATCTTGTTGTGTATGCTCTTCATACCACCATTTGATCGCTCTATGGATTTGAAATTTCTTTATTCCATTTGCATGTGGGCTATGACCATTTATGTCACTCTAACACAATGGGTGAATACCAAGGTGAAGAGATCCACCTCATAATTTTCAATTCATGGAGACATGAGGGTGGTATGATGACCATGAGCAAGTGACACACAAGTGCATGAGTAAGAAGCACAGTAACATGCACACACATACACACATGCATATAAGGTAAGAAAAAGAGAGAGAACAATGGAATCTTTGATTATCAAAAACAAGTTTACAATATTCTAGAATTGCTTCACTCCCCAACTAGCTCTCTCCAAAAATGAGCTTTCTGGTTTTTCATATAAACGTGTAGAGGAATCGATTTCGCAATGTGGGATGTGTGACGGCTCTCTTTTATCCAAGAGACCAACACCATTCGGTGATCCGATTCTCGACGAGAATTTACCAATATTGAAGCACTTGTAAAGCTCCTTCATCAAGATCAAAAGAAGGAAGAAAGCGGCTACAAGGATTCAAACCCATGATGCCGATCGGAAATCCCTTTCCTCTATCCAGTGAGCTACAGGCACTGATGGTCCTAAGATTATTAAAGTATCTATCAAATACTATTCGACAACATGAGAAAGGCCAAGGAAAGCATACATCCAAGGGAGGCAACAAGTCAATATAAGGGACGATGGAATTACTCTCATGAAAACCATGAGAATCGACCTTGTGTGACTTTTTAGAATTTATAGCCAAACGACAAGGAGGGAAATTCTCTTCCAAAAGTATCGGACTTCGAACGTGCTTGTTCTAGGATGAAGCGTTCTATCATTGCATTTTTTGCAATTCCCAGTGGAATCGAGTGTATATTTAGAAGTCCTTTGGTGATCAAAGTCAAGCCAACTTTGAATTTGACCCAAAGTTTTTGAAGGTTGGCTCTTCCTGAGGATCAAAGGATGGACGAAGCTATGATCAAAGCTAAGTATTTTCCAATTTCTACTTGGCCTTAATGCTTGATTTATCTTGTTTTCATTAGTCTACACTTAATCCTAGATGCACATTGAAATAGCCAAGATTTGAATCGATTAAGTCTAGATTAAGATAATGAAACAATCCACTCCAAGCATTAGTTTGCATTAAGCAAAGACTTGATTTAAAGAATGATTCTTGTGCATCAAAGAATGTATTTTGGTAGTTTAATTCCAGATTTCCTTTCCATTGAGTAAGCTTTTTATTGCACCACAAGGATATGTTTTTATATCATAGTGCATTAGGACAAAGGAAAGGATATACATGCAAACGTTATGCATCAAGCGCATGCATGATTGTTGCATTATTTTTTGAGCATGCATGCATAAGCATGTGAGCATATGGATTTGCATGTAGGCACATGCATTGATGATGGAACGGGATGCTGTTTGCAAGTAGATATGGAAATGTACTCTCTTAGTATTTATCTTACTTTATAAAGCTCACGACTTGACATTAGGGAAGACAAAGGACTAGTTAGTTGCAAAGACATGCTAGTTCTAGTTTGCAACTCAAGTAATTAGTCGATTCCTTCCCAAGTTGATACTCCGTTATGAAAAATAAATACTTAATGACAATTAAGTACGTTTGATGTCTTACTAGGTATAAGTAGGCACTAGGAGAAAGTTAAGTATGAAATTTTCTTGACGACCAAGAAAATTTAATCACTTGCAAACTTTTTGTGATGTATGATGACTCTAAGTCCTGGATGTACTTAGGGAGTCATGAAGATAAGCTTATAATGATTACTCTAAGTATAGGTGATATTTAAAAAGTCATGCAGATAAGCTTTAGTTGATTAGTTACGTAATTTATGTAACTTCTCAAGCATCCCAAGATTGGATGATAACTTCAGCTATATTTCCAAGTTCCATGAGCAGTCTTCGATTTTAGGGAATTCAACAACCAAATCGATGAACCTAAATACAAATTGAACTTTGAAGTTCAATAGATTTGTGTTTCGTTCATGTTTTGCATCTCTGGTAATGATGCATAGGGCCATGAAAACATGGAAACTTTGGAAGCACTCTTCTATTTAGAAGATTTTGAAAGTTCTAAGAAGTTTCTTTGTGGTTTCAAGATTCGTATCTCACGATGAAACCTCGAAAAGTGACTTTTAGGATTTAAGATATTTCCTAAAGCAGAAACACTAAAATGAAATAGTCAAGCCTTCTATTCCACATGTGAGATCATTCTCCTACCATGTTCGAGAAGAATTTATTTTTGGGAAGGCAGACGTTCCAAGTAGAGGATCTTAGTTAATTCATGAACTCTTCCCAAAATACACATAAATTCATAATATATGATAGGAACAAGGAATGATGATGTTCTAATAAAAGGTGTATAAAGAGATAAGCCATTGGAAAAATAATAGCTTAGACCTCTTCTTAAGCACATCTTTCCAAAAATGGACATACCCATCAATCGGGATAGAAATTGATGGATTGGATAGATAAGAGCAAAACATCTACTAGTTATGGATGTTTTGCCGAAAGATGAAGAAGGAAAAACCTCTTTAGGATATAAATGGTTTGCCAAGATATAAAGTAAGCTTGGTTTTGTTTAAGATAATTAGAGCTTAAAGAAGAAACCCAAGTCAAATTAATCTTTGGGAATCAAGATATTTTCTAAAAGATATGTCAAAGTAATCTTAAGGAATTAAGCTACTTCCTAAAAGTTAAACCAATAAAGGAAATAGCCTAGTTAACTATTTCCTTAGGTAAAAAGGAATATCTTTTGGACAAGCAATAAAGCCTTAAGTCTTGTTCTTGTTCAATAGTCAACATTTTATTTAGAAAGATGATTCCAGTAAAACTAAGGATTCCAAGATGAATCATTGGACTGGAAAGCAAAAGATTCCAAGATGAATCATTGGCTTAGTATTACTTGACTCGTTGGTAGGAATCTAAAGTTCTTGAAAGAAATATATCTCCCTAGATGTGAGACTAGAATCTTTCAAGTCAGTTTGATACCTAGTAGTTCCCAACAGTTCCCAAACCATTAGTATTGGTACTTAAGTCTAAATATTGATATAACCTAAAGGTGTTTCAAAGATCCTTAGATTTGGAATCTGAGGGGTATCAATGTATGCTTGGACTTAAGAGGGGGGAATATCTCTAAAATCCCATGGGTAAGCAAAGAAGCTTTTGATAGTTCAGGAGATCTTAAGGATAAAGACTAAGTCTTTAATGCCTATGACACTTTTCTCAAAGGCTTGAGCTAAAAGTTCTTGGGAATTGTCAATCTGTTGAGCAATTCCCAACTTCTCTATTCTAGAGTATACTGGGCTCTAGGAAATTTTTTATGCTACAACTTGAAGCAAACTCAAATGAGTAACTCAAACTTGAACTTATCATCTTTCAATGTTTGAAAAGGTTCTTGTACAGAACATCTACTAAGATGTTTAATTTAGTTACCTGGTTCTATGCGGTTGAGCCTTGACTTTTATGAAAAGGATCAAATACCATATCTGAGTCAAATCCAAAAGATTCAGAAAGCAGAAAGAAAGAATAAAATTTATTCAACCAACTCAATCTTTGAAGATACGTAGACTTGCTATGAGTCAAAGTCTAGATGAATCAGGACTTTAACTTCTCAAAGATCTGTTTCAACAAGATTTGAATCATTTTTTCTATCTTTAAGAGAAATAAGTTGGATTCTCAAAAAGATTTAGACCAAAAACTAAAACATCATCCAACCACACGATACTAGTGTGGTAACCAACATCAGTGTGTCAACCCACTGAGGTTCTGTTGATGAGTTTTGATTCACTTAATGCTTCACTTGAGACGAAGTTCAGGTCATATTCAATCTTTATGACTCCTTACTTAGAATGCAATTCTTGTGCATTTCTTTGATTCAAAAGAGTGAAATTACCAAGGTACACTAGGAACTTGGTGCTTGACTTAGTCAATAAAATCCTTGGTTGAAAAGATCAACTCAAATCAAAGTCCAACTATTTCAGAAATTTATGAAATATTTCCGAATCAACAACACTTTATCTTGAAGTGTTTCGAGAAGATCTTGGAAGTTACTTACTTTGTATCTTCTGTTACCTTGAACTTGAAGTTATCTTGAAATATGTTGAGATACTACTTTTACCCTTCTTGAATTAAACTCCTTCTTTGAAGTCTTAATTCCCTCGAGGATGAAACCTAACTTCAAGATCCAATCTAGGACTAAAGATAATTATCATCCCATGATCCGATGTCCCATACCATCTTTCATACATCAAACTGAGTATAAAATCTTGTGTCCCATACCACCCTATTTTATATTCACATTGACCTGAGTGAACATTATCCTAAAGTCTAAACATCTCTTGATAGAGAACCTTCTTGCTTCATTTCTTTTCGAGAATTTTGAAGTTTGAGGCATTAACTCTAACTAGATTTTCTAGGTTTTGATCCCTTCACAGGATCGTTTTACAATCTTGTGCTTTCCTTTGGGAACTTGAAAACCTTTTGATGGAACATCCAACCTTCTTTACTAGGGTTTCAAATAAAAACCAGTTCGAATTCCAAGTACTTGAGTTTTCACAGATTCAAGTTCAATTGGTTATTCTTGACCAATTTGTAGTGACAAGAGCTTTTGACTTCTTGTCTTTAGATTCATTTCTTACTCATGCTTTAGGTACCTACCCCAGCCGGGAATTTATAGGAATCTCTCTACTACATAAGTCTAAGCATCCGCTCATGCTCTTTGGATCTGTACCAAAATCCCTTTAAGGATAGGCAAACATTATGTTTTCCCTTCCACAGACTTAAGTACCGTCTTCACGGTTGCAAACTACAATTTTGGAATTCCTTCACTCTATTCATACTTGGAACAGCTTATTCTTTTCACAATTTTCCATTGGATAAATGGAACCTGGGTGAATAATTCTTGAAAGGAATTTTATTGCCAATACTTGGGCATCTACAGAGTAGTTCCAATCACACACTATTGGACAATCATGGCCAAGTTGGATCAAGTCTAGTTGATCTTACGACTTAAAATTGGTCAAGTTATAGTACGGTTGACTCAAAGAAAATGGTAAACTTTCTCCTATAGATTACATAGGATTTTTAAAACTCATTAGGATAAAGAAGTCCTCTAGTCAGGTGAAAAAATCAGGTAACTGTTGGATAAGAGTAAACCATTGCACAAACATTCAAGCTACATGTTTGGGAAAACCAAACTTCGAGTTCTCCAAAATAAATTCAATTGAATCAAGAGTTCTCAAATTCTTATAAGGGATACGAATCCCGCCTTCATTACTAAGTCCATGCCAATGGACTAGTAAGTTGTATCCACCTAGTTCATATGTTTGTGCCTAGATCGCACATCGAGAAATTGTGAATTGGCTAGGGATGTTTCTAGATCCACCCTTATTATTCTTTCACTAGTTTGTACTATGTTCAGTTCATCAAAGTGCAAAATGAGAGAGTGTTTTGAATCATTTGGGCATGGATGCCACCACAGATATGAGCCATGTTCTTCTAGTTTTAGAACATGACCATGTTCTTCCAGTTTCAGAACATGAGGCTCAGGGGTTGCCTACAGTAGATATATAGCTCTTTTTTCAAGGATGAAAATATTTTTCCAAGGGGGGAAGAATGTAACAAAGTAATTTTATGATCTAGGGGTCGGACCGGTTCAGACAGATCTGAAATCGGATACCGTTTGGTCATCCATGTGTATGACCAAAGATCTCGAGTTTAGAATTACTAGGAGGTCTTGTGCTCTTGTGAACAAGTGATCCACTTAGCTTAGTGGTTAAGTCTCAAGGATGTGAAGGAGGAGGTCTTGGGTTCAATCCCCATGCGAGACATGGGGAGAGTATTTCGCCCAAAGAGATCTAGAGCCTTCTAGAAGCATCCACTTGAGTTAACTCGAGTTGACTGGGACACTTGGTGCACATGCAGTTACATGGCCTACACATGGCTAGCTAGTATCCACCTACCCAAGAAGGTAGTCCCTTGGAGAGAGCTATATATAGAGGCATTTGGTTGGGAGGAGAGTCATCTCTCTAGCATGTGGTGGTCGTAATCTTGCAGCACATCATTTGCATGCTTAACATATAAGGTGCTCTTAGTTGGATTGTTCTCAAAACCATATGCAATCAAGCAGGCATGTATCTTTCCATACCAAGCAAGTGACGCTTGCTTCAAACCATAGAATGCCTTTTTCACCATGCACAATTGTTTTCATGCCCTTTTTGCACAAAACCATGAGGTTGAAAAACATGCACTTCTTCATGTAAGACACCATTCATAAATGTATTTTTAATTTCCAACTCATGTACAATTCAACCATGATGAGGTGCAAGTGCATAGATTCTCTAAACAGTAGCCATTCAGCATGTGGGAGCAAAGGTCTCATCAGAATCAATGCCTTTTTCTTAAGCATAACCTTTTGCAACAAGCCTAGTCTTATAGATGTCAACTGTTCCATCAGGCTTATGCTTCAGCTTGTATAACCACTTAGTGCCAATGGCCTTCTTGCCAGGAGACAAGTCACATAAAGACTAGGTACTATTCTTCATAATAGCATCATATTCTGATTGCATAGTACTATCCAATCTTTTGAATTTTATGCTTCATCAAATGAAACAGGTTCATTCTCATCACAAAGACTAGATGCATCCATAACATAGCAATGTGATAGCATTATGAGAGCTTGAACAAGTATGATATGATAGAGGTACATCTAATTTTCTATATTGCAAAGTCTGCACTAGCCATTTAGGCATAGTTTTTGCCTCCTTTATATGATTCCTCTCATCAACAAGTGCATCATGTAAATTTTCATCAGGAATGGAATGATCTACATCACCATGTGGAACGTGTAAAGTTTGAGAAATTGACTCATTTGGATCAGCACTAGATTGTCGACGTGTTCAAAGAGGTAGGAAATCGCCATATACATCTTTGGAGCTGATTGATGTCCCCTTATTACATGAAAGTAATGGCTTAATTCCATCTTCCACAAAAACAACATCATGGCTAACCAAAATGCATTTAGTCTATGGATGATATAGAAGATATCCTTTGCTTTCAAAATTGTACCCCAACAAAAATACATTTTATTGCTTTATCATCCAATTTAGTGCATTGTTGTTCAAGTACTAATGTATATGCCAGGCAACTAAAGACACAAAAATGAGCAACAAATGGCTTGGGGCCATGCCAAACCTCATATGGAGTGACAGATTGCAATGCTTTAGTGGGACACTTGTTAATTACATATGTTGCACACATAATAGCCTCAAGCCAAAAACTATGTGGTAAAGCGTGACTCTTGACCATATACCTTGCCATCTCCATGAGTGACATGTTCTTCTTTTGAGAAACTCCATTTTGTTGAGGTTTATACGGCATTGTTCATTGATGTTTTATTCCATGTTCAACCAGAAATGCATTAAAATGAAAAGAAACCCATTTTACATGCTAACAAATTTTCAACTGAGACCAGAAACTATTTGAAGCACATAAACACTTTGGAATTTGCTTTCAATGGATATACCCATGCATTCCTGGAATACTCATCAATGAAAGTCATGAAGTAAAGGTGGTTCTCAAAAGAAGGTAATTGCATAGGAACATAAACATCATTGTAAACAAGCTGCAATTTTTGAGTAGCTCATATTGAAACATGTTTTGCAAAGGAGGAATGCTACATTTTTCCCAAAATGCAACCTTCATAGAAATGCTTACCCGATGCCTCAAGTTTGGCTAGAGAGGACACCATTTCAAATTTTTTGCACATGTAGCAAACTAGAAAAATTCAGATGAGCAAAGCGTGCATGCCAAAGATTTGCATGTGACATAGCATGAGAATCTTGAACTCTACATGTTGAACAATTCACAGATTTTGCATAATCTATGAGCTTATACAGCCCAAGATGTAAAATTCTAGAAGCAATAATGATATCATTGTTTGACAGATCATGAACTGTACATATGGCATCAACAAATTTCACAATCAAGCCGATCTTGGCTAATGCTGAAACTTATAGGAGTTTTTTTTTCCCTAGCACAAATAAAGCATCTAAAAATGTAAAATAACTACCATTAGTAGTAGTCAAAATCATCTTATGAACTCCCATGATAGGATAAGAGAAGTTGTTGGTGCATGTGATAGTATTCCCTATAGGGGCAAGCTCAAGTGAAGTGAAGAAACTATGTTACAAGGTAATATGTTTAGTTGGCCTACTATCAAAGTACCAAACATCTAAGTCTACTACATACATACACTCATGAAAGGATGGATCATAACTACAAACACTATTCAATGCCCATTCTTCATTTTGCACAAGATTAGCAAACTCTGTTTTGGGTGTAGAGGCCCCTACAACAACCATTCTAGCCTCTTTCTTATTTGCCTCTTTTGTAGCTAGTTTTGGACAACTCGTTATGACATGATCATTTCCTTTACAATATTTGCAAAACAATTTCGGTTTTCTATTTTGTTCTCGTCTTTATCATCCTTCTTTGATTGTTTAGAATTAGCATATTTTCACTTACTAGTAGATGAGCTCCATTTACCTTTGCTCCTCCAATTGGCCAGGAAAGCTTGATTTGCAACATGCATAATTGAACTATTTTGGCTAGACTAATCTTCCTGCAATAGAACAGAGACTAACTCCTCAAATGTTAGGGCATTTGGATAGGGCATTTGGATTTCCTTCCATTTTCAATCCAAGAATAGAAGCAAAACTCTAATATGAATTTGGAAGACCATTCAAAATAGTCTACACAAGTGAACTATATCACAAGACTTCATCGGCAAAAATCAAGTGCTCCTTCAAATCTTTGATCTTCGTAAAAAAAATTTCCATGGAATCTCCTTCATTCATGTGCTAACTCTCCAACTGATTTTGGAGGTAAGCAACACGAGCCTCATTCATTGCCTGGTATAAAGTGGTAAGTGTATCCCAAGCATCCTTCGCTATTTTGCAGGAGTGAATGTGAGGTATAATGGCATGTTTGATCGACAAGGCTATCAATGTATGTGTCTGAGCATCTTTTCCATCCCAATGAAGTTGCTTTACAATAGGTGTAGCAAGAACCGCAACATGAAGAGGAACCTAAAGTTCATCATCTTCAACACCTTGATGTTTTTCAACATCCTGCATGATATTCCACAATCCTTTTGTGACGAATACATGATACATCATATAGGCCCATAATGGGTAACTAGTACATCCAACGTATCCTCAATAGCCAATGTACGAAATACATCACTACCCACCACCTATCAAGATTGATGATCATGAAGAATTTGAAGTCGAGCATGTCCTAGATTCCAGAATATCCCGAGGAAGATTGGAATACCTTATTCATTGGAAAGGGTATGACATCACTGATCGTACTTGGGAACCTGTAGAAAACCTTCAGAGAGCACCAATCAAGGTTCGAGAATTCCATAAGAGAAATCCAATGAAGCCGAGACCACAGAACATGACCGCTCCTCGTGGAACTCGTCGCTTGAGGGGGAGGTAATGTCATGGACAAAGGAAACCATCCCGAATCTCAAATTCCATGTGAATCCTATATCTCATGATTGGTTCAGAATTTGGGGAAACTAATGCTTCCATTACGTCTAGAATGTGCCAAAATCCTAAGATCGACTGTCTTCTTGCTTGATTCTGACATCGAGAGACCATCCTTCAAATTGATGACATCATTGATGACATCATCAATTCGTAACCGCCCTCAAACTGCCCTTGGAAAACCTATATAAGGAGGGGTTGGCCACATTCACAATCAGTCTTGCCAATACCAGTCTTGGGAGCTCAAGGAGTCATGACCGCCAAGTAAGTACTCTCCAAGTTCCAGTTCCAGTTCCTGTCTTGTTTCTTGTTCTAGCTCTGTCTAGTCTAGTTCTTGGACATCTTGTCTTGTCCTCTTGTAATCTCATAGTACGAGATCTTGTCAAGTTCTTTCTTGTATTCAGTTCATCTCCCAGAAGGGAGTTCTTGTAATCCAGACATCTTGTCTCATACTTACGATCCCGGGTTGTGGGATCTCCTGTATCATCTGTAGCCATTTTTCCATACCTATTGGTCCTGGGTTGTGGGACGTCTTGTATCAAATCCATTTTCTTGTATTATTTTCCCTACGTGGGTGTTCTTGGAAATCATAAGTGTATTTCTGAATTCTTGTGTAGTGAAGTCAGAGAGCACAATCTAGTGCTCCCTCGACATACAATAATAATGGTAATAAATAAAAATAATATTCCATAAAAAACGTAGCAAATAAGTAAACACAAATAAGTACATACAGATACATCTTAGGAGATGAGGAGATGCCCATTTTTGTTGGAGCAAGTCTATGACAAGCCTAAATATTGGCTTGAGTCCCAAGAAGTCATAAAAGAAGCTTTAAAATGAAGACTATGTAAAGTTCACTTGTGAACTACCTCTTGTAACTTTTGAAGAGTTTACTTAATGTAAAAGTGAGAGAATATTAAGTGGTTGAGTCCTCATGATCAAAAAGGGAAAGAGGAGCCACGAATTCATGATTTGTGGTAGGTAGAGAATCAAATCAATCATTGATTGATTGGAGAGTGATTGACGAAAGTTAGCCTCCCAAACTCAACTATAAATAGATGGCAGCTTTAGTCGTGGTTAGATAGACCTATGTGAAGACCTCCAAGAGCTGAGCTTTATGCCATATCAAGGTGTGATTACAAGGCACACATATGTATCAGTAAGTCATTGTATTGTACAAGCAATATACTTTCATTTTCATGATTATTTGAGTTCATATGTCCATGTTCTTGTGAAGTGTACTACTCACTTCCATTACTCTTAGTTTTCTCAATCAGATTGCAGAGATGTTTTCTCTGCGCTTGGTGCATCATTTTCAATGATTTAACTTAGTAAAGTTAGCTCCATAAGTCTACTATATGCTCACAAATGTTCATGTCATTTGAATGTTGCAATCTTCAGTTATGTTCAGTTGAAGTCAATAGTGTCTGTTCATCTTCACTTCTCTGTCAGGTACCCGACTTTTGCACTCACCTTGTCAGAGCCATTTCTCAGTGGTTACTTATTCAAATTCCATGATTTAAAATTTGTTGGATTCAGCTTACGGTCTAGTATAACCATACAAAGGTTCATAATCATTGGATTCCTACATTTTGAGTTATGGTCATTTTTCTGCTCACTTGTCTCAAATTGTAGCAGCCAATGAAAATCAGGATGATGTCATCACTTGTTAAAACTCATTCTCAGTGTGTGGTTTATTATTTTTTATGAGGCTACTCTTGAAAGTTAGCTCTTTACGTTAACTAGACTTCCCCAAGAGGAATTAAGCTAATTGCTGTTGTACTCAGAGAATTATGCAAAATAGTGGACAAGTGAATGAACCAAAATAGCAAGTTTTTCACCTCTAAGCTAACTCCAACTTATCTGTTTTGATCTATCTTTTTGAGAGTGATCTTCCAAGGTACATAGAGTGTCTAATCCATCCATTGGGAAGTTAAAAGGGCCCACCATATACTCCTGGAGTTCATTTGGCTGGTGTAGACCAAGGATTTTGCAACACCTCTTCATCTTCAAGCACATACCTATCCATCTCTTCACAGTGGTATCAGAGCAAGGTTGGACAACATGGCAGATGGATTTCCTTCATCAATTGACAAATTGGATAGAGGTAATTACTAAGCTTGGTCATTAAGGATGGAAGATTATCTCCAAGGTAGAATTTTATATGGTTATGTGGCTGGAGATGAAGTTATGCCAAGTTTCAGGAACAAAAGTCAACCAACACAAGAAGAGCAAGAAAGATTGAGCACATGGTGCTCCAAGGATGCTCTTGCAAGGTCTTATCTCCTCAATTCTATCTCAGATTTTTTGTTGCCTCACATTAGAAGTTGTAAGACATCTCAGGAACTGTGGGATGCACTTGAAGCTTTCTTTTCTTCAAGTACTAAAGCTAGGAAGCATCAACTATGGCTGGATTTCACAACTCTCAAGAAGGCTCCCAAACAAAATATGATAGATTTTGTCACAAAGTTCAAGGACATAGCAGATCAGTTGGGAAGCATTGGAGAGGTAATAGATGAATAGAAAATTGTAAGGCAGGTCATCAATGGCTTGAAGGCAGATGACAAGTGGGAAGCATTCACCACAGCTATGGATTTGTACATGGACATGCATGTACCTGATTTCAATACACTCATTGGACAACTACTTACTCAAGAGGCAAAGCTTATCAAAAATGGAGAAAGCTCTAAAGGTAATCAATCTTCAACTTTATACACTGATAAAAGCAAGTCCAAAGATAACAAAGGAAAGGCAAAGAAAGTGGATGATGAAGCAGGTACATATCAAGCTAACTATACAGGTAGAGGAAGACATGGTAGAGGTAGAGGAAGAGGAGGTAAACAAGGCAGGGGGAGATCCCAAGACTCCAACTCATGTTCTATTTGTGGATTAACTAATCATATAACAGAAAATTGATTTAGGAATTCCAGGAATCAAAGAGGCAGAGTATACAATAGAGGAAGTTATGGCTACTCAAGAGGAAGGTTCAACAATTATCATGGCAACTACAACAACTACAATCATTCAAACTATCAAGGAGGCTACAAAGGAAGGAGAGACTTCAATAACTACACAAAAGACTCAAACAAAGAGGATTCATTATTGATCGTGAACATGGCTATGCCACAAGGTAAATTTGATGAGCATGTTTTCTACATAGATTCAGGTTGTTCAAATCATGTGGCAGGAAATGTGGCACTCCTATCAGATTTAGAAGATCCAAGGAATAAGCATGAGGTACAAACAGGAGATGATACAAAACATCCTGTGGAGAAAATAGGCAATGTCAAAGCACCTGATGGAAACATCAACCTACTCATTAAGGTACTCAATGTCCCTACCATTACAAAGAATTTGATAAGTGTTGGGCAGATAGTAGAGAAAGGGTTGCAAGTCAGGTTCACAAAGGCAGGAGCATTTGTTGAAGATCCAAGTCAAGGATTCAGAAAAATTGCAAAAGGTGAAAAGACAGGTAGATTGTTTACATTTGAATTATAGGACACTAGAAACATTGCTCTCTTTAATTATGGTAGTCAGACACTGACAGAACTGGAAGTATGGCACAAAAGGTTAGCACATATTGGTGAAAGGTCATTAAAGCAAATTTGTAGGGACCAAAGTGTACTTGGACTCCCTAATTTGTTGAAACAACATATGATCTATAAGTGTAGTGCATGTCAATTTGGAAAGTCTCACAGGTTACCATTCATGAAGAAAGGTTATATACATGGAGATCTCTTGGAGTTGGTTCATACAGATGTATGGGGACCTAGCAAGGAAGCTTCAATATCTGGATCAAGGTATTATGTCTCCTTTATTGATGATTGCAGCAGATGGACTATCCTATTCTTTATGAAACACAAAGATGAAGTTTTTTCATGTTTCAAAAGATATTTGGCTCTTGTGGAGAATCAAACAGGTAAATCACTAAAAAGGCTAAGGTCAGATGGAGGGGGAGAATACTTCTCCCATGATTTTGATTCTTTTCTTCAAGAAAGAGGAATCAAAAGAGAAGTAACTACAAGGTACACTCCTGAGCAAAATGGAGTGGCAGAAAGGAGGAATAGGACAATTGTTGAAGCTGCAAGGTCTATGTTAAATGAAAAGCATTTACCTAATTACTTATGGGTTGAGGCTGTATCTATAGCCACTTACTTGATTAACAGGTTGCCTTCAAAATCCCTTGATGGGATGACTCCATATGAGGCTTGGAATGGAAGAAGACCAAGCTTAGATCATTGTAAAATTTTTGGATGTATTGCTTTTGCTCATGTTCCTTCACAGGTTAGAGGCAAAATGGATCCAAAGGTAGAAAGGTGTGTATTTATTGGATATGACAACAATCAAAAGGGCTACAGGTTATACAACCCTACCAACAAAGGATTCTTGGTAAGCAGAGATGTAGTTTTTGATGAGAACAATTCATGGTATGAAGATTCATGCAGGAAGGTCAATTTACCATACAATCTTGAAGAAGATTTTCCAAAGCTTGGTAGAGAACAACCAAAGTTTGAAGAACAAGACACCTCAGAGGATGATGAAGAATCTCAGATGGAAAAGATCAAAGCATGGAAGTCTAAAGGTAAAGCAAAATTACAGGAACTTGGACATGAGGCAGAATCATCACATCATGGCCTAAGAAGATCTATGAGGGAAAAGAAAAAACCAGAAAGGTATGGGTTTGACACCTCATTAGTAACTAAACCTTCTATCTACATAGCATAGGACATAAACCAAGAGGAGACATCATCATTTGAAGAGGCCAAAGCAAAAAAAGAATGGAAGCATGCAATGAAGGAAGAGATTGAAGCACTTGAGGAAAACAACACTTGGGATTTGGTGCCCAAGACTTCATCCATGAAGGTAATAGGCTCAAGATGGCTCTATAAACTCAAGAAGAATTCTGATGGTTCAATTAACAGGTATAAGGCAAGGCTTGTAGCAAAAGGCTTTACACAAACTCAGGGAATTGATTATGAGGAGACCTTCTCTCCTATGGCAAAGATGCCTACTATTAGGGTTTTGCTTAGTATTGCCTCTTCCAAGAATTGGAAGATACTTCAACTAGATGTAAAGAATGCATTCTTGAATGGTTGGATAACAGAAGAGGTATATATGGCACAACCACCTAGTTTTGAGAATCAAGTTTATCCTGATTATGTGTGTAAACTTAACAAAGCATTGTATGGTCTCAAGCAAGCTCCAAGAGCTTGGAATTTCAGGCTTGTTTCATTCTTGCAGGACAAAGGCTTTCAACCAAGCAAGGCAGATCGTTCACTCTTTATTAAAAAGAGTAATTTTGAGGTCATCTACTTATGTGTATATGTAGATGATATTATATTGACAGGAAATGATGCAGATGGTATGAAGAAGATCAAAGATCAGATGAGAGAAGAGTTCAAGATAAGTGATTTGGGTTCACTTACCTACTTCCTAGGTTTGGAAGTTGTCTACAAATATCATGGTTTGTTTCTCACTCAAAGAAAGTACATTAAGGACATGTTGGCAAAATTCAACACGCAAGATTGTAAGATTGCAGGTACTCCAATGGAGGTCAATCACAAATTGAGCTCACATGAAGGTGAACTCATAGAGGACATCACATCATATCAAAGTCTAGTGGGTAGTCTCAACTATGCCACATTGACAAGAGTAGATATATGTTACAGTGTGAGTGTGCTAAGTCAATTTATGCACACACCAAGGAAACCACATATGGATGCTACCAAAAGGATTCTCAAGTATCTCAAAGGAACCATAAATGAAGGACTTTATTATCCTTATGTATTTGATTTAGGTTTGAAGCTATTTTCTGATGCAGATTGGGCTGGCTCCAAGGAAGATAGAAGGAGCACTTCAGGTTATCTTACCTTTGCAGGTTCAAAGCTTATTTCATGGTCATCCAAGAAGCAACCCACAGTTGCTCTCTCTTCTACTAAAGCTGAATATAGAGGTCTTGCCATAGCTACTCAGGAAGCTATGTGGATGAAGACATTATTCAAAGATCTTGGATTGGAGTTTGGAACTCCAACTATTTTTTGTGACAATATGAGTTCCATTCATTTGGCTGCTAATCCTATTTTTCATGCAAGGACTAAACATATTGAAGTTCATTATCACTATGTACGAGAGAAGGTTCTAAGCAAAGAAATTCAAATATCATATGTGTCCACTCATCCACAATGTGCAGATATTCTAACCAAAGCATTGGATGGTACAAAGCTTTGCAAATTCAAGGCTATGATTGGTTTGCAGGTAATCTTGGAAGATTGAAGAACTCAAGCATACTTGGCTTGAGGGGGAGCTATTGGAGCAAGTCTATGACAAGCCTAAGTATTGGCTTGAGTCCCACAAATTCATAAAAGAAGCTTTAAAATGAAGACTATGTAAAGTTCACTTGTGAACTACCTCTTGTAACTTTTGAAGAGTTTACTTAATGTAAAAGTGAGAGAATCTTAAGTGGTTGAGTCCACATGATCAAAAAGGGAAAGAGGAGCCACGAATTTGTGATTTGTGGTAGGTAGAGAATCAAATCAATCACTGATTGATTGGAGAGTGATTGAGGGAAGTTAGCCTCCCAAACTCAACTATAAATAGATAGCAGCTTTAGTCGTGGTTATATAGACCTATGTGAAGACCTCCAAGAGCTGAGCTTCATGCCATATCAAGGTGTGATTACAAGGCACACATATGTATCAGTAAGTTATTGTATTGTACAAGCAATATACTTTCATTTTCATGATTATTTGAGTTCATATGTCCATGTTCTTGTGAAGTGTACTACTCACTGCCATTACTCTCAGTTTTCTCAGTCAAATTGCAGAGATGTTTTCTCTGAGCTTGGTGCATCATTTTTAGTGATTTAACTTAGTAAAGTTAGCTCTACACGTACTATATGCTCACCAATTTCCATGTCATTTGTATGTTGCAATCTTCAGTTATGTTCAGTTGAAGTCGACAGTGTCTGTTCATCTTCACTTCTCTGTCAGGTACCCGACTTTTTCACTCACCTTGTCAGAGCCATTTCTTAGTGGTTACATATTGAAATTCACTGATGTAAAGCTCGTTGGATTCAGCTTACTGTCTAGTATAACCATACAAATTTTCATTATCATTGGATTCCTACATTTTGAGTTAGGTTCATTTTTCTGCTCACTGTTCTCAAACTATAGCAGCCCGTGAAAATCGGGATGATGTCATCACTTATTAAAACTCATTCTCAGTGTGTGGTTTATTATTTTTTATGAGACTACTCTTGAAAGTTAGCTCTTTAAGTTAGCTAGACTTCCCCAAGAGGAATTAAGCTAATTGCTGCTGTACTCAGAGAATTATGCAAAATAGTTGACAGGTGTATGAACCAAAATAGCAAGTTTTTCACCTCTGAGCTAACTCCAACTTATCTGTTTTGATCTATCTTTTTGAGAGTGATCTTCCAAGGTACATTGGGTGTCTAATACATCCATTGGAAAGTTAAAAGGGCCCACCATATAATCCTTGAGTTCATTTGGCTGGTGTAGACCAAGGATTTTGCAACACCTCTTCATCTTCAAGCACATACCTATCCATCTCTTCACAATTTTCAGAAGCAAAGGACAACCTACAAGAGAGGAGCATGAAAGACTCAATACATGGTGTGGCAAGGATGCATTAGCAATGTCATACTTACTTAACTCAATTTCTGATTTTCATCTTCCACATATTAGGAACAATAAGATATCCCAAGAGACTTGGGAAACATTATCTTCCTATTTCTCTTCCAACACAAGGGCTAGAAAGAACCAATTGTGGATTGAGTTTACCACTCAAAGAAAGCAACCTAAGCAGGGCATATCAGAGTATGTGACCAAAGTCAAAGATGTAGCTGATCAATTGGCAAGCATAGGAGAAGAAATTGAAGAGGAGCAGATTATGAGACAAGTAATCAATGGGATTAAAGCACATGACAAGTCGAAGAGCTTCACAAATGCCATGGACTTGTACATGGACATGCAGATTCCATACCTTACCACACTCATGGGGCAACTCTTCACCCATGAAGCCAAGCTCAACAAGAATGGAGATTCATCAAGAGGTAATAGCTCTTTTGCCCTATACATAGCCTAAAAGTAAGGCTAAAGAGAAAGGAAAGAACAAGAAGAGTGAGGATGAAGGAGCTACCTCCCAAGCCAACTATGCAGGGAGAGGTAGAACCTCAAGAGGAAGGGGTAGAGGAGGTAAGCAAGGTAGGGGGAGACCTTATAACTCATCACCATGTAATATTTATGGATTTTCAAATCATACTACAGATGAGTGTTATAGGAACTTCAAGAATTAGAGAGGTAGAGGATTTCAAAGAGGTGGATATACACAATCAAGAGGAAGATTCAATCACCATCAAGGGTACAACAACTACAATAACGACTATTAACGAGGCTACAAATCAAGGAAAGACTACAAAAACTATATAGAGGAGCAAGAGGATTCTCTTCTGATTATGAATATGACTTCAGAACCAGGTATAAATGATAACCATATCTTCTACATTGACTCAGGATGTTCAAACCATGTGGCAGGCAATGTACCTCTTCTCTTTGACCTTGAGGAACCTAAGGGTAAACATCAAGTACAAACAGGTGATGACACCAAGCACTCAGTGATTAAAGTAGGAAATGTTAAGACCTCTTATGGAAATAGAAATCTATTGAGCAGGGTTCTATATGTACCTACAATTACCAAGAATTTCTTGAGTGTTGGACAGATTGTGGAAAAGGGTTTGCAGGTTAGCTTCAACCAATATGGAGCATTTGTGGAGGATCCCCAACATGGATTCAAGAGAATTGCCAAAGGCGAAAAGATAGGTAGATTATTCACCTTTGAACTTGAAGATACAAGGAATATTGCACTTTATAGTTACAAAGACCAAACACTATCAGAGCTTGAAATCTCGCATAAGAGATTAGGACATATTGGTGAGAGAAATTTAAAGCAAATACTTAGAGATCAATGTGTGCTTGGGATACCTAATGTATCCAAGCAAAACATGATCTATAAATGTGGTGCTTATCAGTTTGGAAAATCTCATAGGTTATCCTTCTCAAGGAAAGGCTAGATGCATGAGGACTACCTAGAGCTTGTCCATACAAATGTATGGGGCCCAAGTAAGGATCCTCAATTTTTGGATCAAGGTATTATGTATCTTTCATTGATGATTTCATAGTAGGTGGACTATCTTATACTTTATGAAGCAGGTGGACTATCTTATACTTTATGAAGCACAAAGATAAAGTATTCAATTGCTTTAAGATGTATCTTGTAGTTGCTAAGAACCAAACAGGAAGAAGCCTTAAGAGACTAAGGTCAAATGGAGGAGGTGAGTACTTCTCAAATGATTTTGATGCATTCTTGTAGGATAGAGGAATCAAGAGAGAAATCACAACAAGGTATACCCCTGAGCAAAATGGGGTGGTAGAGATGCGAAATATACTAATTGTTGAAACAGCTAGGTCAATGTTAAATGAGAAAAAATTACCTAATTACTTGTGGGCAGAGAGTGTATCTACTGTCACTTATCTTCTAAACAGGTTGCCATCCAAATCTCTTTATGGGATGACCCCATATGAAGCATGGCATGGTAGAAGACCTTCACTTGATCATTGCATGATCTTTGGATGTGTTGCTTATACGCATATCCCTTCTCAAATCAGAGGTAAGCTAGACCCTAAGGTAGAGAAATGCATCTTCATAGGATATGACTTGAATCAGAAAGGATACAGGTTTTATAATCCTTCCAACAAAGGATTTATGGTCAGTAGAGATGTTTTCTTTGATGAGAATGACTCTTGGTTTGAAAGTGAATGCAGGAAAGTAAAGTTACCTTATGAGTTGGAAGAGGAACTTCAAAGCCTCACTAACGAGGAACCAAATCAGATTGAAGACATCAACTTAGATGATGAGGTCATCATTACCTTAGAAGAATTCAAGGCATGGAAGTCCAAAGGCAAAGTCAATGAAGAAATTGTGAGATATACCTCAATCATCCAACCAAGCAATCGGAAGATCACAAAGGGAGAGCAAGAAGCCAATCAGATATGGGTATGACACTTCCTTAGTTACTAAGCATTCTATTTATCTTGCAAAAGACTTGTCATTTGAAGAGCCATCATCATATGAAGAGGCAAAGACCAAGTCAGAATGGAAGGAAGCTATGGATGAGGAAATTGAAGCACTCAAGGAAAATGATACTTGGGAACTAGTGCCAAAGAAGGAGTCTATAAAAGTAATTGGTTCTAGATGGATCTATAAGATCAAGAGGAATTCTGATGGATCAATAAGCACGTACAAAGCTAGACTTGTGGCTAAGGATTTTGCACAAACCCAAGGATTTGATTATGAAGAAATCTTCTCACTTGTGGCCAAAATGCCAACCATTAGGGTATTGATAAGTCTAGTTGCATCAAAAAATTGGAACATGTACCACTTGCATGTAAAAAATGCATTTCTTAATCACTGCATTTCAGAGGAGGTATATATGTCGCAAGCCCTTGGTTATGAGGACCCAAGCAAGGTAACATATGTGTGTAAATTGAACAAATCTCTTTATGGATCGAGGCAGGCACCTAGGGCATGGAACCATAGGTTGACAACATACCTTCAGGATCAAGGATTCATCATGAGTAAAGCAGATACTTCTCTGCTTGTTAAGAGGAGTAATTCAGAGGTAATATACCTATGTGTATATGTTGACAATATCATACTCACAGGTAATGATGTCAATGGCATCAAGCAGATTAAGAATCAAATGATGCAGGAGTTCAAAATTAGTGATCCTGGATCACTAAAAGATTTTCTTGGACTTGAGTTAGTCTATACTAACTCTGGAACTTATATTACTCAGAGAAAGTATATATAGGATATGTTAAAGAAATTTCACTTGCAAGAAGCCAAGGTAGCAAACACTCCAATGGAGGTAAACCAAAAGTTAAGTGCCAATGAAGGTGATGAACTTGAGAACATTGTAGGTTACCAAAGCATCGTGGGAAGCTTGAACTATGCTACATTGACAAGGATTGATATTGCTTATGGAGTAAGTGTCTTAAGTCAATTTATGCACAAACCTAGGGCACCTCACTTGGAAGCTGCAAAGAGGATTTTGAAGTACCTTAAGGGCACTCAAATTCAAGGTTTATATTTTCCTTATACCTCAGATTCGGACATCAAGATATATTTAGATGCAGATTGGGCATGTTGCAAAGATGATAGAAAGAGTACCTCATGTTATCTATCTTTTGTAGGTAACAAACTTATATCATGGTCTTCAAAGAAGCAACCTACTATTGCTTTATCTTCAGCAGAGGCAAAGTATAGAGGATTGGCCAATGCTACTCAAGAGGCCATATGGATCAGATTATTATATACAGATTTAGGTTTGTATACTACATCTCCAATGATCTTTGGAGATAATACAAGCTCACTACATCCTGTAGCAAATCCTATTTAGCATGCTAGGACCAAGCATATAGAGGTCCACTATCACTATGTGAGAGAGAAGCTATTGAGCAAGGAAATTCAGTTTGCATATGTATCAACTAATATGCAATGTGCAGACTTATTGACTAAATCATTAGATGGTACAAAACTTTGTAGGTTTAAAGTTATGATTGGATTGCAGGACATTCAAGAGGATTGGAGAAGAAGACCAAGCCAAGATGCTTGGCTTGAGGAGGAGCTGTTGGTGCAAATACCAAGCCTACACACTTGGGCAGATATAAAAACTTTATGTGCAAATGTTTCAAGACCCATGGGAACCATTGCTGATGGATTCTTTACTTTCTTAGCACATGTAAAAGTCTATTTGACTTCGAGGAATATTTATAGTTACCACTAAACTTGTGGAGTTTGTTAGATGGAAAAGCCATGACTTTACTTGGAGAGAATATCTCCTAGATTGGAGGATCACTTTTAGTGATAGCCAATGAAGAGTTCAAATTCAAAATTCAAATGACTCATCTATAAAAGATGATTGAAAAAACTCGCGGTATAGATCACTTTAATTCCGAGTTCTTATTGATTACTTTGTATGAGAGTGAGGCTCACTTCATAGACTACACTAGTCATTATCATTAGGCATTGATTATCATGCCAATGATCTTGTACAACATTGTCTTCTAATACAATAGATCAATACTTTCATCTATGGTCTCTTTGTCATAGCTACTTAGAATAGTCCGTTTGTATTGCTCATATCTCAGTCATTGCTTCACCATTTTCAATGTTCTATAGGAGATTTGGAGAAAAGTGTGTTGAAGTACCTACTGGCCAAACTCTACAGAGGTCCTAAAAAATGAGGGGAAATGATCTGATTGCTAAATTGATTGCTCTGTGTATAGTGCATCATTTTACGTGATTCCACTTGGAATCATTAGCTCATTAAGCTAATTTGATATCTTTAAAAGGAATTTTTCTAATGCTTACTGTACAAGAAGCACTCAGAATAAAAAGCAACAGGTGTCTGTGAACAAAAATAGAAGGTTTTTGTTGATACTTGAACTTGGAAGTAGTCTGTCTTGGATCAATCATTTCTCACATCATTTCCAAAGTACATAGGCACTTGTTTAGTGTCATTGGAAAGCTAAGAGGGCCTACAACCCAAGTCTGAAGCAAAAGAGGGCTGATGTAAAGCAGGGATTAGCAGCACCTACTCATTTCTTGGAGTTTCCATCCATCTTTCCCAACACTTCGAATACCAAAAATTATAAGATAGAAGAGATCACATTCTTCAAAATGGCAATACTAGAATGGCAATAAATGGATTCACTCTGCACAATATAATTTATGATCCTTTGTCCTTCTTCTTCTCATTAGACATACACATCTCTCTCTGAGACGATCCCCGCTTAAACAAGAATATAACGAGCTATATTCCCATGAGATTAGCATAACCAGATTATAACTACCTATTAAAATCTGAGTCATCAAAATTCAGATACACTAACATTCCAAGTGAGTCACATCCGATTCAGCAAACAATTAGAAATCCGATTAAGTACTTGTCTTCAAAATTCTCCACCCTCAATACCTAGTACTTCCCAAAGGGGGATTTTGCAAAAATCAAACTCAGATTCACAATCCCTTGATAAATTACTACTATGCTAAGCTCCCTGTTCATATTTTCTTCTTGAAGCATATCTGAAACTAGTATATCATCCTGAACCTTCTTTGCTTCCTCATGCATTTCCTTTTGGTCTAGGACCACTTCTGGAGCTAAGTCTTCCTTTTGCAGTACTATGTCCTGAACTTGATTATGCAAATCATTGTCTCAAGTCTGCTGCACCAACTTTTCTTTTAAGTCTGCAACTTGCTGCACCAATTCTTCCTTCTCAATTTTATTTTGTTTACTAAACTGTAATAATTGACTCTAATACATAGAAGCAAAACCATCATGTATATGTTCATAAGGATATCTAATGACTGCCTCCATTCTATCCTTAATACCACTTTGCGTAATACATCTGTACATCTGCTGCTTCATAATAGTCATATTGTATTCACTCATTAGAATGTCATCCATTTGGGCTTCTTTGTTTTGCAGCATCTGTCTCTCTAGTACCTGTAATGGCTTGATCCTAGAATTTAACATTTCATTTTCAACCTGCAATGCTACATTTACCTCAACTAAATTTTGTATTTCCTTATTTACTACTTGTTGCATTTTGTTCATCCATTCCTCAAAATCCTGCAAGGACCTCTTCACTTTCACAATTTCAACTACTTGCTACTTCTGCACTTTAGACAAAACTTTTTCGTTTTGTTCGGACTTTCTCTACAACTCTTTCAGCAAATCCTGCACCTGTGTTTGTTGCGTCTGATATTCTTTAAAATTGAGTATTTCATTTGATAGCTTCTGCTCTTTTACTAGTGCATCTTGTTTTACCATGAACTGATAGACTTCATCCAATTTTTGATGTGCCACCTACATCTCTTTACTCATCCCCAATGTTGACTAAGCAAACTCTCCAACAGGTAGCTTATCAATTGTTTTCTTTAAAATAGGCTCCAACTTCCTCCTCTTGGACAACTTGAGACACTTGCCCATCATGTTATGCTGTTCAAAATCATCCGGTATATGAATGGGTGTTTCATGCAAACATGTTGACCTTTGAACTCTTCGTCTTCAACTTCTTGACTACAGATGCTACCTCTATTGCTCCATACCCTGCCTTTAACAATGTGCTATACGTATCATCCTATTGTTCCTCAATGATAATGCACTCTTGGTCCTTATGTTTAACAACCAGTGAGGCAGGACACTGTACTTGTACATTCGGCCAGACAAATTCACCCTTCTCCACTTTCAGTAGAAATTGGAATAATATAGCTAAATATGTAGCTAATCTACTATTTAATTGTGTCTTTCCTTTGTCTGATAAAAAGACCTCCCCATACATTCTACCGTAAAGCCAATGTGCCCATTTGATTTTCCCCCCTTTTCAGCCCAACACAATGGTGTGTAATTCTCTTTAGACATATATTCGTACTTGACAATAAAGCACAATCTTTCCAGGCACCATTTTAACTGATCTCTCCCAGTATATGATGCATTCTTGAGCATGTAGTATTGGTTTCCTCCCTCATGAGAGCCAAAATCTTTTTGTAAAGATTCTTCGGGGCACTTGGGTACGATCGGATCATTAAAAATAGGCAACAAGAATACCTCCCCAACTAATCTGGGCTTACCTGTGGTGATAGTTGACCCTTCATTTTCCTTACTATCTCAATCTGGATTTTGGCATAGTAATTGATCTCCCAATTCTCCCAAGGCAATGACGTGAATCCCAAAAATGATATTCTTTGCAACCATATAGAACTGAGTAGAGCACTGATATTGATTTCCACCTTAAAATCAGTATACAGATCCATTAAGAACTGTGTTAACTTACTAGCCAAGTTGGGTGTCTGCATATCTTCATCCTCCTCCTACAAAAGGCTATCAATCTTACTTTGTGGCATGAAAACACATGCTTCAAATACACCAATTGACTCCAAATGTACTGGCACGGCAACAAGTATTCATACAATGTGAATATTAACGTGCTTTACTCAATCGCTTTGTGGTCCAAAAGGATGGATACTTTATTAGAAAATAGATAATATCCAAACTTTTGAAGACAAAAAATGACTGTTAAGCACTCATGCTTGGTGACTATATCATTACATACTATAGGACTCAATATCTTGTTGGCATAATCAATTGAATTTACCTACCAGTGTGAACTTCCTAATTAGCAGTACCCCTAACTCTACGTGAGAAGCATCTATAAGGAGGTGGAAAGGTAGCTTATAATATGCTGTTATAAAAACTCGAGCTATGACTAATATATTCTTGTGGGGGGGGGGGGAGATTGCACCCAATATTGTGTTTTGTCTTGTCTCCTTGCATATCTATTTTTGTGTGTGTCTTTGGCACTCATAACCTCTATGTGCATGTGAATTAAGATCCTCGTAGCACCTCTCTTGGGCAAAGAGAACAAAATAGGAGGTAGAAGGACAAGGTATTGGCAGCATGACATAGAATAAATACATGGAAGAAATGCTTGAGGCATTTTATGGCACAGAAGAAGATCACAATCAAAAGCTGACAAAGAACATCAGAACATGCAAAGACTAGCCCGTTTACCATCCTACACTAGGGCAAAGGTATCAGTACTACATGTGTCACTCGTGATGCTCAATCTTCAATCCATTTATGGATGGATAGTAGTGTCTATGAATTGTTCATGTAAAGTGTATTTGAAAGAGACTTTCATTGCTGTATCAAAATAAGTTTATTTACTAACATCGTTGTAATTAGTAATCCCTTTTAGGCTTTTGAAAGATCAGTTTTTAGGAGATGGTAATGTCATCCCTCCACACATGGAGAGGCAAAGAAGCTTTTACAGTATGTGCGTGTGGACTACACTAAGATTCATGCTTGTCCAAATGATTGTGTTCTCTTTTGCAATGAGTATGAGCACCAACATGTATGTACAAATTGTGTAGTGAAAAGGTTTAGAGAAGAACTTGTGGGCAAAACAGTCCCTCCAAAGTGTTGTCTGGATCCTATAGATGCACGTATGCAAAGAACAATACAAAAACAAAATCTCATAAAAACCACTTAGAAAATAGAAAGAGATAAGAGACTTGACACTAGATTGGGTACAAGATCCTACTATGCATGTTCAAAAGAAGGCGAAGAGTTGGTAAAATATATAACACATGCTCGCAAGCAAAAGCTGGTAATAGGGATCCATTTCTTGATTCATATGATTGGTACGAGGTGCAGGAAGAAATAGTTATAGAATTTGAAGAAGAGGAAGGAAGATGAGTTGCATTAGAAGCAAGGTTGGTTGGCAGAATTCTAGGAGAGTTGATCCTAACAAAAGTAGCTACAAGCATAAGAAGGTGACTCCAATTCGACCTGCTTGCAGGGACTATCAGGCTAAGACCTAGGGGTACACCTGAGCCATTGCCTATGGCACAACCACCTTCTAATCCCAAAGTCTAAGCAACACATTTTAGATGAGGGTCAAAACAAGATGCAGATTGCCACATTGCTCAATTTGAAATAAAGTGGACAACAAATGGATATCCAATAGTATATGATGATGGAGTCAAATTATAGCAATTTGCAACCACATTAGAAGGAAGAGCGATGAGCTAGTTTAGTCAATATGGTATTGCTCATTTTGCTACATATAATGCATTAAAAACAACATTTTTACAAAGATTTAGAAAAGAAAAGACCCCCTCGGATGTTTTGAAGAAGTTAAGAGTAATAGACAAAAGAACATGCTAGTTGAAGATTATGCTCAAAGATTTAGAATTTTGGTAGTATGGTTACAAGGCAATGAGAGACCTACCAACAAGATGCTGGCAAGTCATTTACTAAAAGGATTAAGGAGCAGCATTACGCATGTAGTAGCTAGTGTTGACATAGCTAATGGATTTAATGTATTGGTGTTAGCTAGTGCAAGGGTGGAAAAATGGTTTGGCAGATCAAAGAAGAAGCATAGTGATTCTAGTTTGATGGTGAATCCAATTCAGAATCGAAATGAGAGAAAGGTACGATGGATTCAGAATCCAAGATTGAGGATGAAGAGGTTGTGGTACGAAGGCTTCACAAACAAAAAGGGAAGCAGAGTAAAGAGGAAGCTCTGATCAGCTGATTAAAGAAGCATGGATACTCAATAATTGCTCCTAAGGCAAAAAAGGTTTTGGGAGATTTATGATAAAGAAGGTCATATCACAAGCCAATGCTGGTATAATTCAAAGCATAGAGGGCAAAATTCAAGATAAGATAATAGAGGTAATAATGAAGTTGCAGCAAATTAGGCCATTCTGATTCAAGGAAGTGTTGGTTTTCAAAGGCAGCATCAAGGGAGACCTCCATGGAGAGGTCAGGGAAATCAGCAAGGGAATCAGCAAGGTCATCAACAAGGATGACTAGCTAGAGTGATACCATGTGTGTATTGCTCTGCCTCAGATCATTGGATTGGTGCTAATTGTCCTTTATGGGTTAAGCATAGAGAGGAAAGAGGTATACCAATTATTTGATACAATCAGAATAACCAGCAAGGGAAGCACCAGCAACAGGCTTAGCAAGCTGCTCAAGCAAATGTTATTGTAATTGATTTATCAAATCAAGAATTTGACAATGATCCAAGTGCGGCTACATCAGAAATCAGAGGTAAGGAACATGGGAATCAGTGGAATTATGATTTTAGGCAATGTGTTATGATAAAGGATGTTGAAGTTTTGGTCGTAACAAGATCAAAAGATAAAGTTCCTATTGATTGGCATGAGAAAAGGCAGATTTGGGACCAATCATAGAAACGGATCCAGTAAGATCAACAAAAGTAGGATAAAAGTCAGATTTTATTGCAGGATGATAGGGACTTAATTCCCATTTATAAACCAAAGAAAGATAATGGGATGAAGACTCAGTAAGAGTTGGACAATGACTGGTTACCTATTCGTATGGGATGTTGTTAGAGAGACCATGGTTCAAGTTGGCCAAGGTAAAGCAAAATTGGGGTTTAAACGTGGTTGTTATCACGAAGGGTAAAAGGTAGGTCACAATACCAATGAAAGGAAGAAGGAATATTTCCATAAGAGAAAAACCTATGATGGCTCAGACCATTAGCCTAGTGGAGGAGATAGAAGATGCTGAAGAGGAAGAATTTTTGAAGGCAAATCCAACTGTGGTTCCAAAATTGGAAGTAGATGCGAAAGGAGTGCTTTCAAAAGAGGACGAATTGTTGGAAAATAGTAGTGAACCAAGGGTAGTTGATACAATGGAAGGAACAAAACTGAGATAGTTATTTTAGCAGAATCTAGGAATTCCATCTTAGTAAAAGTTGGATCAAGAAGAAAAGGAGGTGATAAATTTGACTAAAAATATATGAACAAAAGTATCTAGGGTTTGGAGGGGTGAAGGAAGATGAACTTTAGGAAATGAATCTAGGGACTGATGTTGAACTAAAAATGGTGAGAGTAAGTAAAGAAGTGGAAGGTTAGTTTTTGGAAGATCTAATTTCTTTTTCAAAGGCGTATATTGACATATGTGCTTGGGATTATTCACAAGTGAAAGACATAGACCCAGATTTACATCAACATAGGATTAATTTAAAAATAGATGTAGTTATGTTTGTGCACCAAAGGTACCACCTGAATCCCAATTTTGCAAAACAGGTTAACGAAGAAATTGAAAAGTTATTGGCAATTGGATTCATTAAACTGGTTAATCAAGTAACATGGTTATCTCCCATTATTGTTGTTTCAAAAAAGAATGGGAAGTTGAGGATTTCTATGGATAGCTTTCTAGATGGATTTTTTGGCTATAATCCGATTCGTGTAGCTAAAGAGGATCAACACAAAACAACAGTTATAATTTATTATAGAATTTGGGGCATATGTGTTTACAATTATGAGTTTCAGATTAAAGAATGGACCACCTTCATTTAATTATGTGACACATAAATATTTTGAGCTTTATTTGCAAGATTTTGTGCAAGTATTTGTGGATGATTTTTCAGTATTTGGAAAGAAGATACAACACCTGTTGCATTTGAAGTCTTGCTTCGATAGATGCAAAAAAAATCAAAATGGTGCTGAATCCATTCAAGAGTGTCATTGCAGTGAAGAGTGGCATTTTATTGGGTCATGTAATCTCAAGAGAGGGGATGGCGGTTGATATCAAGAAAATTAAAGTTATTAGGATAGCTAAAGCTCCAACAAATGTGAAGGAAGTAATGAGATTTGTAGGTCAAATTAAATGGCATGCTAGATATTTGAGGTACTTGGCTAATATCACATTACCTTTGATGCATTTAACAAAAAAAATATGTTCCCTTGAATGGGTTGAAGCTCAAGAGAAGGCTTTTCAGTTATTAAAAAAGATGGTTTCAATAGCTCCAATTTTACAGCCGCTCGATTCGTCTTTACCCTCTCACATATTTGTAGATGCATGGAATATAGCAGTAGGAGCAGTGTTGATGCAGCAAAAAGACAAAGGATGGTATAGACCAATTTATTATGCTAGTATAGTGTTTTGTTCAGCAGAAAGGAATTATCCGATTATTGAATGTGAGGTGTTGGCAATGGTATATGCTCTGAATAAATTAAAGCATTATTTCTTGGCTAATAAAGTGGTTTTTCATGTAGAACATTAGGCTTTGGTATATCTTATTAAGATGCCTCTATTGATAGGAAGATTGGCAAGATGGATGCTTTTATTACAAGAATTTGATTTTGTGATTGTTCATACTCCAAGTAAAGAGCATGCCATGGCTGATTATTTGAGTAGGTTAGAGTCAGGAGAAGCACCAGTGGGAGTGAATGATGCATTTTTAGATGCAGAATTATTTAATGCTCAAATTGCGGACTCTGATTCTTGGTATGACTAGTTTTTAGCATTCCTAATAGATGGATTATTTCCTCAATAGTTTACACGTGATTAGAGAAAGAAGTTTTCTTTGAAAAGTAGCCCATATTTGGTGATAGCAAGTGCATTGTATAAAAAAGGGGTGGATCAGGTAATTAGAAGACGTGTGCCATATTTTGAGCAACTAGTTGTTTTGCAAGAAGCACATTCAACAGTAGTAGGAGGACATCTATCAAGGGATACTACAGGTAGAAAGATTGTACAAGTTGGATTATGGTGGCCTATAGTATTAAAGGATGCTTATGAATTTGCCAAAAGGTGTGTCATTTATCAGAAAACCAGTCAACCAAGTAATTCGGATAGAATCTCGGATCATCCAGTTTTTCCATTAGATCATCCATTTCAAAAATGGGGGATGGACATTGTTTGTCCCATTAAGCCAATTACTCAGCATGGAAATAGGTATATTCTAGTGTGTTGGCATACAAACTATATGAAGAGCATACCCCCACAAACCAACAATCATGTGCAATCCGATAAGAAGGCCTAAACATTTTTTCCATAAAATGTTTCCAACTCAAGTGATTTTCATCACTACATAAACCTTGTAAATCCCATTTTTGGTAGAATTGACTCCATCTTTTGAAGTCAAGGAATCCTTCAGCTTGAGGAGTATTAGAATTCGCTACATACTAATTTTCGTAATTTTTAGATTTCGTTTGACCCCTCAAATAAGCCCTAGTACCTAATTTTAAACTAAGCCAGACACTAGGTATGGACAAGGCCAAAGCTAGTAGAACAAAACTATAAAAAGAGCTAGAGAGCTCAGTTTTGGGGTTAGATTGTTAGTGACTTGAGCTTATGTAAGAGACTTGTGAGAGAGACCTTGCATGCGATCTATTTTTATGTGTTTTTTGAGCTTTTGCTGCATGATCTAGCTGTACCACCATCTCTAGAAGCTTGTGCACGTACGACAGAACTCTACACAGGTCCCAGAATGACGACCTCTGTTTGTCGCGAAAGACAGAGAAACTCAGTATTTTTTGAATGCATGCTTGGCACGATAACCTACACCATTAGAGTACTCCAAATCACTAAAAGTTTCAAAAAACCTTGCATTTTTTTAGTCTATCATGACAAACACCGTCTATTGCGACAGACACCCTCTATCGCGATAGCCACCATCTATCGTGACAGACACCGTATATCACGTCAGACACCATCTATTGTAATAGATAGCACCCCACGATAGACATCATCTATCGCGACAGACAGATGTCTATCACGATAGACAGACCTCTGTGACAAATAGTGTCTATCCCGACAAATACCGTCTATCACGACAGATCAAAACATGACAGACGATGGACATCGTCCATCGCGATAGACACGGTCTATTGCAACAGATAAAGCCCCGCGATAGTTAGCGTCTATCACGATAGACACCATCTATTGTGACAGACAGGGCCACGACAGACGAAGACATGGTCTATCATGATAGACACACGTCTATTGCGATAGATAAGACCCTACGATCGAGACCATCTATCGCGACAGATAAGACCCTACGATCGAGACTGTCTATCGCGACAGACACCGTCTATCGTGATAGACCAAAACACAACGGATGATAGACCCCATCTATCGCGACAGACAGGCCCACAACAGACGACAGATACCATCTATCATGACAGACACTATCTATCGTGACAGACAGGCCCACGCGACAATCAGCATCTATCGCAACAGACACCGTCTATCGCGATAGACAAGCATTTTTGACAAAAAATAGAGGGGTAATATTTTGAAAATTTGGGCTAAAATTTTAGGCATATTTGCACATTCAATTACCCATACAATTAAAATAAGGCCTTAGAAAAATGCCCTAAAGTCTTGAGAGGTCCTGATTGTCTGTTTTAACCCTCTGAACTATCATAACTTTTTCATATGAAATCCATTTTTTGAGCTCTAGAGCTTGTTGAAAAGCTTGTGGTGAATACTACACACCCTCAACTATTTTTTATAAGAATAACGCATTGATTTTCAGATAGGATATTTTGAAGTTGACCCTCTATGGGGTAGGTACACCAAGGGAGCTATAGAGAAATTTTTTTGGCAATACAGAAGGGGAAAAAAAGATGTTTGAAAGTGTCTGAAATAATTTGTTTGTCAATTGAAGGTAAAAACTTGAGCTAAACTTGGAATTTTTACAGGATCATAGAGAGCTTTTGGAGAAATCAAAGCAAGTGCCATTGTGTGCATGCTTGGGGACGCGCTTACTGGGCAGAAAAGTGTAGCAAGGAGAAATGGCTTGAGATTGGAACATCTCTCAACCCTCTTAGTCCATTCTTAGCTTAGGCTAAGTGCGAGTAGTTGTCTTAATTGACTAGGGGAAGGATAGGAATACTCAAGTTCTAAGAGCCTCTAATTTCTCAAGTCTAAGAATAGGATAAATTTTAGTCAAGGGACAACTTAAGGGAAAAGAATTTAAACTAAGGGGACAAAGAACATCAAGTATGACACACTTAAGTACTCCTGATGATGCTTAACAAAAGACAAGAAAACAAGTACCAAGTAACTTAAAAGGAACAAGTGATTGGTATCAAAGAACTAGCAATGTGGTTGTACAAGGGTCATTGGGACAATTAGTAGGGCATATGAACCTAAGATTAGGAAGACACCTAGGAAGAGACCGTCGGAGTGTTCGATCATTAGAGGCTAGTGTCAACCATACCGCTAGTTCTTGGGCCCAGTAGTTGAGTGGCTATCCCTACGCTTTCGACTCAGAAACTAGTGACTCTAAGATGTCTTATGACTTGGAAAGACCTGTAGGTAGCTCAGGAGTGGCATACCTTGAAAAACCGGAGGGTCCCTACAAGACTCAATTGGAATATATCAGGACCAACTGCTTAGGTGCACGCATCTATGAGGATGGTCTAAGAAGGTCTGTTGTCCAAATTAAAAACCCGAATCAGTCCATCGGACTAGATCACCCTATAGTCAAGTTCGATAATGGTTCCTACATAGATAAAGAAGGAACAATGCATGTGGTCACCAACCAACCTGAAAGGACGGATGAATTTGGCAACATAATCTCTAAACTTGAAATAGGTGACATAGAGCAAGGGAACTTAGGAAAAGAGCCAAAAACCCCTCGAGGAAAGTCGGTTGTGATGAGAATAATCACTCCAGAGTGGGTTCCCCAGGACAATAGGAGCATAGATTTGCTCGTGAATCGAGATACAGATGAGGCTTTCTAGAGGTATAAGCCTGAGCAGCCTAACAAAGTGGGAGCACTTACCATTTATGAATTCAAAGATCCTGATAGCCCAGGTAAAGTGACCTACCTAGATGACACTTTTGAGAGGATCTTTGTGGTCTCAGAGCATGGAAGACACGCATACACTTGGAAGGGTGAATTTGTTTTTCCCCAACCTTGATCCACTGTGTCTTATGGTCACCAAGGAGTTGAAACATCTCAGGCTCATGGAACTCAAAGAGAGAGGAGTAGATATAGATCCGAGGTGAGCTTTGCTGACCCACTCTAGCCAAACAAGTGGCCTTATTTCTAGACGGATTGTCAAGTACCAAATTGAGATCATACGTGTACTTGAAGGACCCTAGATCCATAGAAGAGTGTGTACGCATGTGCATAGACATTGAAGATAATCTAGGGGATGAATTAGAGCTCTCAAAGATCTATAAGGATTCAGATAGTTCTACTAGCCTCGCTTCCTCACAATCCACGTCGATTGAGGATCTAGCAGAGAAGGTAGCTCAAACATTAGGAGTCTCTAGCAAGTAGATTCCTAGTTTTGCCCCAGGAAAATGATGCTATACTTGTGGAGGAGACCATATGGCTAATGTGTGCCCTATCATGGCTCAACCGCAAGTGAACCCTAACAGCCAATATTGCACCATAGCAAGGAGATACACCAACCACACTGCACAAGACTACCCATATAACAAACAAACTATTAGACAAAATTATCCTCAGACTTACCCACAACAAGGAAAATACCAGAATCAATACCCACAAGAGCAGTATGGTAAGCCCCAACAACCCTATCAACCATCCTATCAAGGGTAGCAAAGACATCAACCAGTCCTACCATAGCAACCCCCTCCTCCAGCCAATGTGATTCCAGTGAAGTATGCAACTGGAGAAGAAAATCTAAATAAAGCTTTAGTGCCAGTGACACCATTGCTTTCAGAAAGTGACCCAAGTGATCACAGTTTTGACTCTACCCATAGTGAGAGCCCACAAGCTTACTACATGCAGTCACCGGAGCATAGTGAGTCATACTATTATGAAGAACCGAGTGAATCTAGTTGGGAGCCAGAATATGCGAATGTCATGTATGCAAATCCCAAATCTAGACCTCCGCCTAGGCAGATAAGACCTCCATTTCCTAGAGGGCCATGCTACCGATGTCAAGGAGATCAGATCATTCGTGATTGCCCTCTACCAACACCTACGCAAACCCAATCTATGACAATTCAAGGCTTTTGTCCCGATTGTGGGAAGGATCCCTTGTTACGAGAGTGTCCCAAGAACCCCACCAATATGCCAAAAATCACTCCTATCAACATTATTGGGTTAGTGGTAGACTCCACGGGAAGTGTAACATCCACAGCCCCACTGCAAGTCATCACGAGAGCTCAGGCACTTAAGCAAAACCAAGACTTAGGCCAAGAAAAGAATTCGGAGGTTAGCGAGGCCGAGTGTCAGAATAAGAAGATGCCAAGAGCTTGGAGAGAAAGTCGTGAACATATGAAAAGGCAATGGGCAAAGAAGATGAGCGAACTTGAGGAAAGTTTGAGAGAAACAAAAGCCAAGATAATAGAAATCACATCTCAAACGCACTCTCACACATCACCTCCACTACCATCCCCATCATCTTCCATTCCCCAACCTTCTAATCCACCACACGTAACCCACCCACCACCCAGAGTAGGATCAGTCCTAGCCAATCCCACTCCTGAGGACATAGACATGATGCTCAGGGCATATCAAGCCAGAATCTAGGCATGGCCAAATGTAACAGATCATGAAAATGGTTACCCTAGAGCAGACCTAGAGATCGAACAAGCAAAAATTTACACCAAGATGGTGGAATTGGCTCAAGCCATGGTTGAGGCCACTCGTCTCTTCAATTGCTCTAGCTCCACTAGAACACCATTGCATTTTGATGGTCTATTAGATAGATTAGAGAGGTTAATTGCAAAGTCTGGAAAAGGAGCCACCTCCTAGGCTAAGGAGAGGGCATGTGATAGAATAAGCATTCCTCCTCAAGAAGCTTATGTGCCTAGCTCCACTGAACCAGACATCTCTTCTTCTATGAATCGGTATTCACCAAAATTCATGCGAGAGATCCAAGAAGAGAAATGGGCTAAAGAAAGTGAAAATCCTCCTCAAATTGAACTTGTGGATGACATGCACGATCAATTCCCACAAGACATTCCTTCCATTTATGGAGAGCAAGAGAGCGCCCAATCCCATGAGAGATTAGGTTTCGAGTCTAATTCCTTACAGGAACTAACCCATTTCACAGGCCCATGGGAAGCTAAGTCTACTTGTATGAGAGCACCCACGGTCATGATAAGAAATGAAGACTCAATCATACCTAGGAATACGGAGGTAGTAAAGAACACTAAAGTGCAGTGCAATCTCGCTTTACAAGAGCTACTCAAGGTTAGGACAGAATTATGGAACATGTAGCCAAACAAGTGCCAGACATAGCAAAACCTCGTTCCCATGTAGGATCTCATAGAACAGTGCCGGAAATACCTTTCAACAAGATAGGAGACATGAGCAAAGGAGAAGAAGGAAACACCTATCTCCCTATCACTCATCAGGGTTACACAATGAAGGCGATTTTGGACTCAGGTACAAGAGTTGCAATTGCTACCACTTCCCTATGGAAGCGATGGGGCAAGCCAGCACTTAGGCCCACGAGAATGAAGTTACAAATGGTTGATGGTCACATTGAAAGACCCTTAGGGCTACTAGAAGGAATAACTCTCACCACTTGTGGTATAGAGTTTGAGAATACTTTTGCTATATGTGACTTTAGCAAGAATCACGCCTACAAGATGATTAATTTATGGGAAGACCCTTCTTGAGGCAATTGTAAGTAGTACAGGATTGGGGGACAAATTTTTTGTATTTGCAAAAGTTGGGTGTCACGAACAAAGTGAATCTCAAAGATTTCTCTCATAGAGATGTGCCCCCCATTCAATGGAATCCCATCCATTGAGCCACAAATGATACAGAGTCAGTGCATTCAATAGGATCAGGATCCTCATGGATGCATGAAGACACTCACTTATGGATATGTAAAGTGGCCAAAGAGGAAGAGAAAAGGGAGTAGTAGGATGCTCATGGCTCAGCTATTGGAAGAATGTGGAGTTGACTCTGAATATAGCGAAGGCCTACTATTGATGGCAGAAACCTATGGGGTAGTGGAAGAAGTCTGATCAGTGATACAGAGGCCTCCTGTTCAATATGATCCGTGAAGATTCCAAACACAACCACGGTTTGGTAAAAACATCCAGATTCCCATTACTACAGTGGAAGGACCTATTATTACATCTGAACCCATTGAGACAACCTCCCAAGCAACAGTAACATCTGGCCAAGAGCTCCCAGTCACCCATGATGAATCAATCCAGCCACTGCTACCAACCCCCCCACCATCACCTCCTCGAACAGAAGCCATGGAGATCACCTTGACTACTCACCCCGCAGAGCAAGCCTTCATCTTCTGTAGTCCCACCTCTAGTTCCACCTTGTTTTCCTCCTTTGAAAACCCTCTATATAATACGACCACCATCATAACAGAATTCTTCATAGAGCCTGCCATAAGACAACCAGCCCCCACGACCTCGGTCATAGGCCATCCTGACACTAGATCCATATTCTTTGGATTCCATGCCACCACGCCCCCTTTCATGGCCTTCCCGCCTCCAGTTCTCACTTCCCACCCGCCATACCACCAATCCTTCAAACCACCCATGACTACCTTTGCAGAATGTTTCAAGACACCACCCAACCCTCCTTGTCGATCCCATTCCCACCATCCACACAACACTTATTCACCACTATCACACACACACCACCTACCATTCCAATATATATGGTAGACACCACCTTCAACCCTGTTGGTGCATATCAAGCCCTCACACATTGGCTTGGAACATTGGAACTTTGGAAGACTTGGCTTGGATATCAACCTTGAAGACTCAACATAAAGCTTGGATCTTAGAAGCTTAGTTTGGGATAATTCATGAAGATATCACTTGAAGAATGAGCCATAGGAACTCATGCTTATGTGTTCTAACTTTTTACTCATTGTAAAAGTCATTGTGACTTGGCATTTACATGTAATCATACCTACTTGATTAAGTCGTGGAAAATTTGATTGATTGAGTGGGTGAATGATTGAGAGAATATCTCAATCAATCTTTAGGTGAAAGATTCTAGGAGATTGACTTGGATTCAAAATTCAAAATTTCACTCAATCTATATAAAAGTCACTAGGAAAATGTCGCGTGTATCCTTCACTCCTCCCGAGGCATTTCTGAGTAATTCATTGAGTGTGTGTGAACTACACCATAGCCTACACCTCTGAGTACCATTGGGCATTGCATATCATGCCAATGGGAATGTACAATCAATAGATCTAATACATATACTCATATTTATCATCTCTGTTATTCTCTGAGTGTACCTTCAACTCTGGAAACTTCCAAGAGGCATATCTCAAGATCTACTGAACCAAATTGGTTGATTCAAAGCACATTGGAACAAGCTTGAAGCATACTATATGCCTACAAAATTTGAAGATCATTGGATCAACCGTCTGGGAGAAATTGCGCTCGAAGTGATCTCTGGTATTTCTCTGTACAGTTCCTAAAATGTCGGGGATGTTCCTAAGTTTGCTAAATTGATTTCTCATAGTGTAGTTTGTCATTTCCTCTCATTCCACTTGAAAATGAAAGCTTGTTAAGCTAATTGATTATGTCCAAAAGCAATTAGATCAATTTTAAGTGTGCTGGTCACACTGAGCATAACTCTGAGCAGGTGTATCTACAGAAATAGCAAGTTTTCTTAAATCTTATAGTCACAAGTAGTCTGTCTTGATCAAATCATTACTCAACTCATTTCCAAAGTACATATAGTATATTTTGGTGTCATTTGGAAGCTCAAGAAGTGTACTTAGCATATCTGGAGTCAAAGGAGGGCAGGTGTGAAGCAGGTTTTGCAGCACCAACTCAGTTCTTGAGTGCATCCAATCATCACTCCCAACAGTGGTATCAGAGCATATAAGGTAACATGGGTGATGGTTTCCCTTCCTTCATTGACAAATTAGACAGGAACAACTACCAAGCTTGGTCTCTAAGAATGAAGACCTATCTACAAGGAAGGAGCTTGTTTGGATTCATATCAGGAGATGAGGAATTGCCCTCATTCAAAGCTAGAGGCCTACCCACCAAGGAAGAGCAAGAGAGACTCAATCAATGGTGTGCAAAAGATGCTTTGGCAAGGTCATATCTTCTAAACTCTATTTCTGATTTTCTTCTACCACAGATAAGGAATTGCAAAACTTCCCAAGAGACTTGGGAAACCTTGTCAACTTATTTTTCATCAAGCACAAGGGCCAGAAAGAATCAGCTATGGATTGAGTTTACCACTCTTAGGAAGCAATCAAAGCAATCAATCTCAGACTTTGTTACCAAGGTCAAAGACATTGCAGATCAACTTGCAAGTGTTGGAGAAGAGATTGAGGAAGAGCAAATAGTCAGACAAGTAATCAATGGACTAAAGGCAGATGACAAGTGGGAGAGCTTTACCACAGCAATGGACTTATACATGGACATCCAAGCACCTGATCTAACAACCCTGATTGGACAACTCTTTACACATGAAGCAAAGATCACAAAGAATGGAGAGCAATCAAAAGGTAACAATCCCTCTGCCCTTTACACTGATAAGAAGGTAAAAGATAAAGGTAAAAGCAAGAAAGTTGATGAAGAAGGCTCTACCTCCCAAGCAAACTATGCAGGGAGAGGTAGATTTTCAAGAGGTAGAGGCAGAGGAGGTAAGTCAGGTAGGGGGAGACCCTACAACCAATCTCCATGCAATATTTGTGGCTTGTCTAACCATACCACAGATGAATGCTACAAAAACTACAAGAACCAAAGAGGAAGAGGTCACCAAAGAGGAGGATACTCTCAAGGTAGAGGCAGATTCAACCAATCTCAAAGCTACCATGGCTACAACAATAATTATAACAACAACTACAATCACAATGGCAACTATCAAGGTGGATACAGAAATAGGAAGCATTACAACAATTATGCAGAGGAGCAAGATGACTCCCTATTGATCATGAATATGACATCTAAGTCAGGTATCAATGATGACCACTTATTCTATATTGATTCAGGTTGCTCTAACCATGTAGCTGGAAATGTTGCATTACTTTCTGATTTGGAAGAACCCAAAGGCAAGCACCAAGTGCAGACAGGTGATGACACTAAACATTCAGTTGTTAAAGTAGGTAATGTCAAAACTAGTGATGGTAATGAGAATTTATTGAGCAGAGTATTGTATGTTCCAACAATCACCAAGAACCTAATGAGTGTAGGTCAGATTGTGGAAAAAGGTCTACAGGTCAGGTTCACTCAACATGGTGCATATGTGGAGGATCCAAGACATGGATTCAGAAGGATAGCCAAGGGAGAAAAATCAGGTAGATTGTTTACATTTGAACTTGAAGACACTAAGAATATTGCCTTGTACAACTATAAAGATCAAACCCTATCAGAATTGAAGATTTGGCACAAGAGATTAGGTCACATTGGAGAGAGGACCATAAAACAAATGAGCAGGGATCAATGTGTGCTTGGGATACCTAATGTATCCAAGCAACACATGATATACAAGTGTGGGGCTTGTCAATTTGGTAAGTCACACAGATTGCCCTATACCAAGAAAGGTTTTATGTATGAAGATTATCTGGAATTGGTGCATACAGATGTTTGGGGTCCTAGCAAGGAGCCATCCATATCAGGATCAAGGTACTATGTGTCCTTCATTGATGACTATAGGAGGTGGACTGTCTTATATTTCATGAAACATAAAGATGAAGTATTTAATTGTTTCAAGAGGTACCTTGCATTAGTTGAAAATCAAACAGGTAGACATTTGAAGAAGCTAAGGTCAGATGGTGGAGGAGAATACTTCTCCAATGACTTTGAAGATTTCTTGCAGGAAAGAGGCATCAAGAGGGAGATTACTACAAGGTACTCACCTGAACAAAATGGGGTAGCTGAAAGAAGGAATAGACTCATTGTAGAGACAGCTAGGTCTATGCTAAATGAAAAGAAATTGCCAAATTATCTTTGGGCAGAGAGTGTGTCTACTGCCACATATTTAATTAACAGGTTGCCATCAAAGACACTTGATGGAATGACACCCTATGAGGCTTGGCATGGTAAGAGACCATCTCTGGATCATTGCAAAATCTTTGGTTGTGTTGCATATGTGCATATTCCCTCACAGGTAAGGGGAAAGCTAGACCCTAAAGCTGAAAAATGTATCTTCATTGGTTATGATTTGAATCAGAAGGGATACAGATTCTACAACCCCTCAAACAAAGGCTTCAAGGTAAGCAGAGATGTCATCTTTGATGAGAATGATTCATGGTATGAAAATGAATGCAGGAAGGTTAGTCTACCTTATGACATGGAAGAAGACTTCCCCAAGCTTAACAAGGAAGAACCAATTCAGAAAGAGGACACAAGCTCAGATGATGAAGACACCATCAACATTGAAGAGTTCAAGGCTTGGAAATCCAAAGGGAAAATGAAGATGAAGAAGCTAGAGGATATACCAGAATCCTCAACTCAAGCTATGAGAAGATCTCAGAGAGAAAGTAAGAAGCCTATTAGATATGGGTATGATACTTCTCTTGTAACTAAGCATTCTGTATATCTTGCAAAGGATCTCTTGAATGAAGAACCAAGTACATTTGAAGAAGCAATCACTAAACCAGAATGGAAGGAAGCAATGGATGAAGAAATGCAGGCTCTCAAGGAAAGTGATACTTGGGACTTGGTACCCAAGAAAGAGTCTATGAAGGTGATAGGATCCAGATGGATCTACAAACTCAAAAGGAATTCAGATGGTTCAATAAACAGGTATAAAGCTAGGTTGGTAGCCAAGGGTTTTGCACAAACCCAAGGCATTGATTATGAGGAGACATATTCTCCTGTGGCCAAGATGCCAACTATCAGAGTTATGGTGAGTGTAGCTGCATCCAAGAATTGGAACATGTACCAATTGGATGTGAAGAATGCATTCTTGAATGGATGGATATCTGAAGAAGTCTACATGTCACAACCACCTAGCTATGAAGATCCCAAGAAGGTAAATCATGTTTGTAAATTGAAGAAGGCTCTGTATGGATTGAAGCAGGCACCTAGAGCATGGAACTACAGGTTGACAACCTACCTCCTAGACCAAGGATTCATAATGAGTAAAGCAGATACTTCATTGTTTATCAAAAGGAACAATTCAGAGGTAATATACTTGTGTTTCTATGTTGATGACATCATTATTACAGGAAATGATGTTCAGGGAATTAGACACATCAAAGGACAGATGATGAAGGAATTCAAGATTAATGATCTTGGATTATTGAAGTACTTCCTAGGACTTGAATTGGTCTATACAAATTCAGGTATCTTTATTACTCAGAAGAAGTACATTCAGGATATGGTCAAGAAGTTTAATTTGCAGGAAGCTAAAGTCTCAAGCACTCCTATGGAGGTCAACCACAAACTCAGTGCTCATGAAGGAGAAGAACTCCAAGTTATTACAGGTTACCAAAGTTTGGTAGGTAGTCTAAATTATGCTACCTTAACCAGGATTGATATATCATATGGTGTTAGTGTACTTAGCCAATTTATGCACAAACCAAGAGTACCTCACTTAGAGGCAGCAAAGAAGATAGTAAAGTACCTAAAGGGAACACAAAATCATGGTTTGTACTTTCCCTATTCATCAGATATTGATATTAAGGTATATTCAGATGCAGATTGGGCAGGTTGCAAGGATGACAGGAGGAGCACATCTGGTTATATATGTTTTGCAGGTGATAAACCAATTTCTTGGTCATCCAAGAAACAACCTACAGTAGCCTTGTCATCTACTGAGGCAGAGTATAGAGGGCTAGCAAATGCCACTCAAGAAGCTATCTGGTTGAAGCTTTTATATTCAGAATTGGGCCTATACACAAGGCCACCAATCATCTTTGGAGATAACACTAGCTCTCTTCACCTTGCAGCTAATCCAATTTATCATGCCAGGACAAAACACATAGAGGTTCATTACCACTATGTGAGGGAGAAATTACTTAGCAAAGACATTCAATTGTCATATGTGTCTACTAATATGCAATGTGCAGATTTGCTTACTAAAGCTCTGGATGGAAGCAAGCTATGCAGATTTAAATACATGATTGGATTGCAGGAAGTAATTGAAGACTAGAGATGAAGACTTGAGCCAAAGTGTTTGGCTTGAGGGGGAGCTGTTGGTGTATATCAAGCCCTCACACATTGCCTTGGAACATTGGAACTTTGGAAGACTTGGCTTGGATATCAACCTTGAAGACTCAACATAAAGCTTGGATCTTAGAAGCTTAGTTTGGGATAATTCATGAAGATATCGCTTGAAGAATGAGCCATAGGAACTCATGCTTATGTGTTCTAACTTTTTACTCATTGTAAAAGTCATTGTGACTTGGCATTTACATGTAATCATACCTACTTGATTAAGTCGTGGAAAATTTGATTGATTGAGTGGGTGAATGATTGAGAGAATATCTCAATCAATCTTTAGGTGAAAGATTCTAGGAGATTGACTTGGATTCAAAATTCAAAATTTCACTCAATCTATATAAAAGTCACTAGGAAAATGTCGCGTGTATCCTTCACTCCTCCCGAGGCATTTCTGAGTAATTCATTGAGTGTGTGTGAACTACACCATAGCCTACACCTCTGAGTGCCATTGGGCATTGCATATCATGCCAATGGGAATGTACAATCAATAGATCTAATACATATACTCATATTTATCATCTCTGTTATTCTCTGAGTGTACCTTCAACTCTGGAAACTTCCAAGAGGCATATCTCAAGATCTACTGAACCAAATTGGATGATTCAACGCACATTGGAACAAGCTTGAAGCATACTATATGCCTACAAAATTTGAAGATCATTGGATCAACCATCTGGGAGAAATTGCGCTCGAAGTGATCTCTGGTATTTCTCTGTACAGTTCCTAAAATGTCGGGGATGTTCCTAAGTTTGCTAAATTGATTTCTCAGAGTGTAGTTTGTCATTTCCTCTCATTCCACTTGCAAATGAAAGCTTGTTAAGCTAATTGATTATGTCCAAAAGCAATTAGATCAATTTTAAGTGTGTTGGTCACACTGAGCATAACTCTGAGCAGGTGTATCTACAGAAATAGCAAGTTTTCTTAAATATTATAGTCACAAGTAGTCTATCTTGATCAAATCATTACTCAACTCATTTCCAAAGTACATATAGTATATTTTGGTGTCATTTGGAAACTCAAGAAGTGTACTTAGCATATCTGGAGTCAAAGGAGGGCAGGTGTGAAGCAGGTTTTGCAGCACCAACTCAGTTCTTGAGTGCATCCAATCATCACTCCCAACAAGCCCCACAGCTGAAAGCATGGACATTTCACCATTGACAACACCTCCCCCTCCCCCCACACTTCCACCATCCCCTATCCCTCCTCCACCAATTTCACCTACACAAACATCTCCAATAGACACAACATTCACTCTTCCAATTCCCCAATCCCCTCCCATTCCATTTTCCACTGTACAAAATACACCTTCATATATAGGTAATGCATTTGACACCATGCTTGCATGCGTATCACAATTAAGGACAGAATACAATCAGCTCCAGCAACATAACCAACAATTGCAAGCACACTCTGAAGTGTTACAACATCATCTTGCTACATTGGAAGAGGAGAATGCCTGCCTCCAGACAAAATTTCAAACTTTACAGGAGGCTCATAGCATATTGGAAGTAAAGTTACAAAACGTAGACCAGGAAGCGATCCAAGTGGTGGAAGGCCATCTACACACACAGCTTGAAAGCAACTCAAAATTCGAGTGCAATATGGCCCTACTCAAGTGACACCTTGTAGTTGCTCACGAGGAAAATCGACATCTACAACTACAGGAGCAGGAAAACGTAGAGGTAGCCATCGAAAGCACACCCGGAGCACCCATTAGTCCCTCAAAATTCCAAGCTCTGACCGAGGAGAACATCAAGATAATCCTTGAAGACTACGCTACTCTACTTGAGGCACATGAACAATTATCAGAGGAGCTGGATCAAATGAAGCAGAAATGACAGAAAGACACGACAACTGCCCCTCAAACCACCACCTCCACTATTCCCTTCTCACTGACTCAAAGGCCCTACATGCTCTCCAAAAACAAGTCATAGAATTATAGAAATTCCTACTACAATACGAAAGACCACCTTCCCCACCTGAGGCTCCCACAGATGAAGAATCAGTACAAATTATCGTGGAACATACATTTGAAGAGGATTATGAGCTGCAACCCATCCTAGGGGGACGACAAACAAAAGAAGGTCAAGATACTTTCAAAGCACCATGACCTCCATGGTTAAAACAGGTGGAAGAAATTGGGAGTTCTCATGAAGAGCGCACGATGGTGCAAAATCAAGCCATGAGATTCATAGAAGAAACATTATTACAATCCAGTTACTTCAAGAACTTGTCATCTAGATGTCTCATCATATCATCAGAACTCCAATCTAGGCCTTACTATGTCATTCTGGCATATTACAATGCAAAAATACAGAGAGTCACAAGAAAGATTCCTTCCTTCGCAGCCTAGTTTCAACCAGAAGACCTTCCTCCACAAGTGCAGAAAGGCAAGATCTATCAACCGACATGGCGGAAAAAGCTTCTAGAGACATACCTTGAAATGCTGCACACATGGAACCATGTGCCTTTACATCTACTTTACAATCCATGCTACAGCCCAGTTCCACGACGCAGATCATGGAAAACATTCAACATAAAGGTACAAAATGATGCTCAATGTAAGGAGTGGCTCAATTATCCATACATAGCACCACTGTAGGGACCACCATCAACAGCTTACATGATGGCAACAATTCGACATTGGATGCCTCGATTGAAGCCCATGCCAGATGTTGCAGCCCAAATGATGCTTAGAATTTTGGATATATGCAAGTTGTGCTCAAAACTTTAGAAATGCAGAAGCACCACAGGTACGTCTATCGGGGTTTACCAACGGAAATTATGATTTTGGTGTATGATATGAGCACCACCCCTAGCATTCGTGTGGCTTACCCTTGGCATGCATGCATCAAGTACCTCCCCGCATGTTATAAAGAGACATTCGAAGACATGTTCAGATCAAGTTTCTGGGAATATCACTCAGAGGTATTCACACCTAAGCCCACACACCTGCTTCATCTCTTTGCCTGTGAACAAGCCATGTACTCTGAGTACTACACGACACCACAAACAGATATCGCAGGTGCAATAAATTGGGATGCATTGCAAGCTGATCTTGCAACAGGATTAGGGATAGGAGAACACGACCTGGCCACCAACGTTCTCCAATAGTATATTGACCACCCTTCAGAACAAAGGTTTGTCAGGGGTGATAGATGCTAGGAAGGGGGGAGTGTTGACATACAAACTATAAGAAGAGCATACAGCACAAAAGAGCAGTCATGCACAATCCGGTAACAAGGCCTAATCATTTTTTCCATAAAGTGTTTCCAACTCAAGTGATTTCCATCACTACATAAACCTTGTAAATCCTGTTTTTGGTAGAATCGACTCCATTTTTTTCAAGCCAAGGAGTCCTTGAGCTTGAGGAGTATCAGAATTAGCTACATATCAATTTTCATAATTTTTAGATTCCGTTTGACCCCTCAAATAAGCTCTACAACCTAATTTTTAACTAGGCCAGACACTAGGTCTCGACAAGGCCAAAGATATTCAAAAAACTATAAAAAAAGCTAGAGAGCTCATTTTTGGGGTTAGATTGTTAGTGATTTGAGCTTATGTAAGAGACTTTTTGACTAATGCTAAAGGCTCCATTGTTCTTCTCCTTGTTCTTGCCTTGTGTGCACATGTGTGCATATTTGTGTGCTTCTCACTCATGCACTTGTGCCATCACTTGCTCATAGTCTTCATACTAGTCCTCACGTCTCCACGGATTGACATTTATGAGGTGGATCTCCTCACATTGGTACTTGCCATTGTGCTAGAGTGACATAGTGGCAGCGGACTATTGCACAAAGTGGGTGGAAGCAATAGCACTTAAAGATAACAAGGCGGCTAGTGTAGCAAAGTTTCTCTACCACAACACTATGAATAGATTTTTTTAGCCTTTGTTTTGTTATAGGAAGACTAGGAGAAGGAAGAAGGATAAGAAGAGAAATACAGACACTGGAAGCTTCTATAGATTGATTATAAAGAGAAAAGTACAATGATGATTGTCACTCTAGCACAATGGCAAGTACCAATGTGAGGAGATCGACCTCATAATTGTCAATCTGTGGAGATGTGAGGATTAGTATGAAGATTATGAGCAAGTGACGACACAAGTGCGTGAGTGAGAAGGACACTAGCATGCACACACATACACACACACACGTCCCACAAGGCAAGAACAAAGAGATGAACAAAGGAGTAGCTTCTATTACAAAAGAGTTCTCATACAAAGTTCAAATCTACGACAAGCTAACCTCAAAAATGAGCACTCTAGCTTTATTTATAGTTTTTTACTAGGTTTGATCCTGTCCAAACCTAGTATCTGGCCTAGTTAAAAATTAGGTTCCTAGGCTATTTTGGAGGCTCAAACGAGCTCTGAAAATTATGAAAATTGGTACATAAATACTACTGATACTTCCCAAGCTCGAGGACTCCTCGATTTGCACAAAATGGAGTAGGAATAATACAAAATGGTATTTACAATGGTGTGAAGTGACTAAAATCACTATGTGGGAAATATTTCTTCATGAAAATTTGTATGGCCTACTTGCCAGTTCTGTGTTGGCTACTTTGCCTACTTGGTCCTTCTCTTTGCTTTGACTCTTTTCGTTGGCTTCCTTGTCTTGTAAGTCCTTGAGTGCCCTGAGTGCTACCAACACCCCCCCTCTCTCACGTCTGTCGTCCCTGACAGACCCTTGTTGTTGGGAGTGCTGGATGTAATATTCCACAACATGAATGGCAAGCTGATGTTCCTGAATGCATAGTCCTCTAGCCAAGTACGTCATCATGTGATCCCATTAATTGGATCTGGGATGTCCAGATGTGGCAGACATAACTGATTTGCATGGATGGCTTGTTCTATTGCAAATAGATGTAGAAAATGTGTTGGTCTGGGAATGAAAATCTCCGAATGATATTCCCAGAACCCTGTAGAGAACATTTCTTTGAAGCTTTTCTTAAAGCACGCAGGTAAATACTTTATTCGTGCATGCCAGGCAAAGATTATGTTTACCGAGGGGGTATGGCTCATGTCGTAGACTAAATCCTTGTTACCTTGGGAAAATCCCAGGGCGGAGATGTATGGAGCCTGGACCTTTCAAAAGGTTTTGAAGACAATTGTCATGAGCTCAAATATTTTCATACACATCTTTGCTGCTATGTCGGGCACATTCTTTAAGCGTGTAGAACAGTGTCGAATGGTGCATATCATGTATGCTACGGTTGGCGGCCCTTGAGGTGGAGCAAAATATGGATAGTTGACCCAGGCAGAGCATTCTTTATTGTTGCGTACTTTGATTGCAAAAGCTTGCCATGATCTGCGATGGACCATTGGGCAATAACATGGATTATACTTATACAGTGGCATGGTTGCCAAGGTGCTCATCATCTCAGGGTAATCAGTTATTAATTCTTCACGCCAATTAGGTTGGAAGATCGAGCCAGTGCGTTGTGGAGGTGATCGCAATCCGGGTGGATCGGGTCCGGTCGTGGCACACACAGGGTGTATGAAGCTAATAGATGTTGGATGGTTTAAGGACATGAAAGTGAAATTAATGTTGAGTATGGAGAATAGAGAGATGTTGAAATGATTATGGGAATGGGAAAGTAGGAGTGCAAGTTAGATTTATGAACATGAATGATAAGAATGAAAGAGAACCATACACACGAATCAAATTTGGAAGGAAGAATGGTCCAGGAGCTTCTTTAACACTTCCTAATTCTAATCCATATGCATAGTCTTCTTTGGATGATATGTATGCATGACGTGAATAGATGGAATCCTTCCACATAAACCAGTTTTGAAAGGAAGAATGGTCTAATATTGGAGCTTCTTATACACTTTCAGAAACTAATCAATATGTATGGGTATGTATGGATTATATGCATGCAAGTGAACTATGATGATAGAGTTTACTCACAAGCTCAAAGAAACATCCTCACTGGTTCAACGCAATACTGCGGAGCCTTCTCACACATAGAAGAAATAGAAGACATGTAAAATACTTAAGAGACTGAGAGAGGAGACAAGAGACAAGTGACAAGTGACATGAATTAAAAGGATTGGAATTAAGATACATGTATAAGATCATCGTGGTACGTCAAGCTAGGCAGTCTACTGATCAAAGGTGGTTCCGACCCTCAAACCATGACAGTTCAACCGAATGTCACACGTAAGAAGGTGAGTTCCACTTCAGTGACCCTATGTTTTTCTAGGCTCGTAACGTCTAACTAAAGAAGTCTAAGACTCATTAAAACCAGCTCTAACTCACTCACATGCTCCACCAAGGGTGAGTCAAGATAGAGATGCTGGTTTCAAGAGCCTATCCTAGATTGGAGTTCTAACTTAAATTTGAAACTAGGTACTATACTCATAGTAGCTCACCTTGGATCCTCACTCGCTCAACCGAGGGTGATCGTCTCAAGGAAACCGTAAGCTAGCATGAGCCCTATGGATGCCTAACAATGATGCTCTAGGAGTTTGGAGGGGGGTTTATATAGTTTCTTGAATGAATTTGGGCCCTTGGATCTAGAGAAATCAACTCTCAACTCTAGGATCACTACTTTCGATTACAACCATTTGATTAATCAAATCAATGGCTTGGAATTGATCTTTCTATCAAATCTAGTGTAAAGGAGTGAAATTCAGGCGCCCTCATTCTCCACCATTGGATCTGGGGATGATCTGGACCGTCGGATCAGTGCTGACATCAATTCGGATAAGATAAGCCACTATTTTTGGAGAAAAGCTGCATTATTGATCTTTGATTGTCAAAAAGAATCTTCCTTTATGGAAAAACTCATGGATCCTCCTTGCTTTAAGCATAAGTGCATCTCCACCCTTGATATATGAGCTCATCTTGATCGTACAACATGGCTCAATCAGCTTTCGCCATGTGGTGGCCCTTCAACCCTTCAATTTGCTTAAACTAGAAAACTGCGGTGATCCTCAAAACTGGACTTTGTACTCTTTGACCCTCCAAATAGGCTTTGATGACGATGAAACTTTTTAGGACTATGTTTCCAAAGATCTCCTTCAGGAATATGCAGAAAAAACTCCCATCTGAATCTCCCTTGTTCAAGTTTGACTACATTTGGAAGCTTGCAAGATGGCATTAAGGTGTCTAGGAAGCTCTGATAGCCTTGAAAATTTGTACAACTATGAAGCCACATATGATCTTTATACATGCCAAACCATATGGCTAACATAAATTTCTATACAAGAATTTGTAGGGTCAAACTAGAAAAATTACATTTTTTACAAAATGAACATAACATATCAATGTGCTACAAAATCCATTTTCTGCTGAAATTTGAGCTATAGACTGCCTTTGCCAATCTTTACAAGTATATGAATTTTCATCTAATTTGGTGACAATGAAATTTTTGCCCTAATTTCCCAACTTTGACCAGCTTTGACCGCTACCATGGACTTTCTTGATTTCTTTAAAACTTTGTATGTGAGCTTCCTTTGACATCCTTGATGCATCCTGGACTTCTCGGGGAATTCCGGCTACCTTCACCAAATATGTTTTTTGTAGGCCTTCACAAGTGAGAGAGGAGAGAAAATCTCGACGACATTCGCCCCCACTAAACCTGCAATTCCTCCGGAAGCGCCACTCTAGCATCTGTGAAAAACAAAATGTTCCAGGCATCAAATTCTTTTATAGGCAACATAAGGAACATGGAAGGAAAATTGATTACATGCATGAATAAGTAGGTAACGTGACATGAAGCAAAATTTGCATGAAAGAAAGAATTGAAAACAGGCAACATGAATATGCATGAACAAATAGGCAACATGTATGCGAGTGAACAAGCAACATTGGCAACAAGAAAGAAAAAAAACAAGCATCAATATGAAGTGGAAGTGGATGTATTGAGTCGTTTTAAGCATCAGTTCCTCTCATCTTGAAGAAAATTTTGTACCTTTTTCATAAAGCAATCTACCTTAAATATGATTATAAACAAAGATTTAGGATTTTCAAGAGACATCTTTCATCTTTAGCTTATTTTAGATCAACTCCTTTCCTACATAAATATGAATATGCTCTTTCTCTAATAACATGCAAGGAAATCTAACTAAACTCCACTAATGCATAAATCTGCCTATATAGCCCGTGATTTATTCTACTATGCCTCTTTATCCTCCTTTGGCTTGCTCTTTTTTTTTTTTGATATTGATGATGATTCGGTAACTTTATGGTTACGATCACTTTTTTGGGGTGGAAGAAAGTGTAAACTTTATGGTAACATGTAGCAACTTTTTTTTTTTTTTTTGATGACGGGGAAAAATTAAACCTCGATACAAGGTACAACCATTTTTGATGACGGAGAAGAGTCGTTTAAACTTCGATACAAGTGCTGTGAGATGGACTAAGGATGTAGAAACATGCAATAGCAGGAGCTAGGATTTCAACAATTATGCTTTCGATACTGGATACATATGCATGTTTATATATGAAAGTCATGTCACCAAAATAAACCTCCAAATCTACATGCCCTATCTTTCCACAATCCTAGATTATAATCAATTTCTTAGTAGATAAGTTACTACTTAAGATACAATTTTACACAAGTAGAGAAATCATCATTTGCCTTTTTTGACTCAAGTGCAATGCAATGCAAAGACTCAAAAAAAAACATGCATGAAACAAGCATGGAAAAAAAAATTTAAAAAAAATAGAATGAACTTGAAAAAAAAAGCAACATGAACTTGAAAATTAATGATGTTTTTATATGTTTTTAATTTTTTTTTTTTTTTTTTATAACATGGATACTCCTGTTTATGAATCGGCCTCATTGTTGTCATCTTCTTCAATGTCCTCATCCAAAATGTACTCGTCATTATCACGCTTCTTGAATAACTTTATCCTTTTACCTGCAATCAAAGTTTTGTGCAACACCATTTAATTCACAAAGAGCATATGTACCATTGTTGTTGACTTTTGATACAATGTATGGCCCAAACCACCGTTGAGTGAGCTTTTTCCGTGCATCATATTGAGAGTCAAATGTACTATCATAAATGAGCACCCAATCCCCTACTTCAATTGGCTTAGGACGTAATCGATGAGTTTTATCAAAATAATGTTTGTTCTTCATTCTAGATTCTCTTAATTTTTCAACGGCATCATCAAGTCTTAATTTACCTTGTTCTAACTGTTTAATGCACAAACTCAAAAAATCATCAGTAGACATGTTTTCAGACCAAGGCAAATTTGACCATGCAGAAATATGAGACTGAATTGGAAACAATGGTTTTTGACAGTACATGAGTTCAGCAGGCATATACCTAGTAGTGCGTGTGCACGTCATTCTATTTGCCCAAAGTGCAAAAGGTAAGAATCTAGTCCATTGTTTGATGTCACCATTACATGCTTTAGATATGGCTTTCACAATAGGTGGATGCCCTCTCTCTATTTTACCATTGGCCTCTGGATTATATGCAGTAGTGAGAGACAAACGAATACCGTGAAGCTCAAAGAACTCTTTAGCTTCTCTCGCATTTAACTCTCCACGATCGGCAACTACTTTCTCTATGTATCCAAAGCGACTTATGACATCTTCAAGCAAGAATTTGCAAACATTGTAAGTGGTCTTAGATCGTAGTGCACGTCCCTCTACATGATTAGTTAAGTCTTCTCTTGCAAGTACAATGTAACGCATTTTGTCAATACCTTTAGGCATAGTTACAAGATCTACTACCCACTTGTAGTGAATACAAGGTGGATAAGTAGGATGCAATGGATCTCTATGTTTGACTGATGAATGAAGTTGACAAGTAGAACATGTAGAAACATAGCTACTAATGTCAACATACATCCTAGGCCAATAATAGGTACTTCTAATTTTTTCATATGTTCCAAAAAATCCTTTATGACCTGCCCATAATGTCTCATGCATTTCCTTCAATACTTGCAATTGAAGACCTCGTTTTCCTAGGACTCGTTGTGGATTATTAACCTTACCCTTAGCATGTCTCCAAAGATAACCATTACATAGGAAAAAGTTATAAGCTCGTTTCCTAATGTTACGGAATCTATTCATAGTCCAGTTAGGTAATGGCTGTAGTGTACTCAGATACTTTCCTATGTCTCTCCATTCATTTTCGTACTCACACTCATGAAATTGCTCATACTCATATATATGTGGAACATAGTCAATTAAGTTCACATTCTTTATTAGATCACTTTCAAGATCATCATCAAATCTAGCTCTCGATAACATATCAGCAACTGAGTTTGACTTACCTGAAATATGAACTAACTCACGATTTATGAACTTAATATATGAGATCCATCTAAGCATGGCTATATCAGGAGATGAACAATTGGCTATCATTCCAATGAGAGGCAAACAATCAGTCTCAACTTTGACATTTGCACCAATGAAATATTCTTTGTCTATTTTCAAAGCTGTTACCATACCCCATAGTTCTCGTTTGATCTGTGGATATTTTCGTTGTGTTTCATGTAGAATTTTGGCACCAAACCTAATTGCATATCTATTCCCTTCACTATCATCTTGACTTATGACCCAACCTATACCAATAGGACTAGTATCAACAGTCAATATAATAGGTTTGTTAGCAGAATAGTCTACATGCTTAAGGATGGGAGCTTCAAGCAATAATTTCTTCAATTTACGCATAGCTTGAGTGTGTTTGTCAGTCCAAATAAATTTTTGTTTCTTCCTCAATAAGTCATAAAGACAATCAGCAACATGAGCAAAGTGTGGGATCCAAATAACATAAAAGATGCAAGCACCAAGAAATCTACGTACCTCACTCACGTTGTTACATGTTTCAGAAATCTTGCTAATGGCATTAACTTTTTGTGGGTATGGCTTTCGACCATAATGGCCACATAAATGTCCAACAATAAGCACCTCGTTGACACCAAAAACAGATTTCTCTATGGAAAATGTGAGACCTACCTCTTCAAATCGTTGAAATATTCTTTCACAATCAGAGATATGGTCAAGAAAAAATTTACGACATCCAGATGAATCTAAAGTAATGTCCTTTACACGTTCCTCACTCCCTTTAATTGGAATATCATCAATGAATGGCATAGTTATATGAGGGATAAAATCATGTAAGACCATATTCATAGCACTCATCATATGAGCCACATAATTAGTTGCTCCTTGAGGTAAAGTACACATTCGCACTAAGCCTAAAGGAGTTTTCATTGTGGTTATGTCACGACTATCAATTCCTAATTGGAATTGGTCATATCCCGAATATAAATCACCCATTGAATAGATAGAATGTCCTGAAAATGATTCAGCAAACTCATCTACAATGGGTCGTGTTCCTACATTCCTTATGGTAACTTTATTGACAGGTTGGAGATCTTGAATAAAACGTAGTTTTCCATTCCTTTTAGGCACAGTGAACCATCTGTTTGAGTAAGGTGCAAAAGATGGCTCTAAAATTCTCATGTTTATCTTCTCCTTAAGAGTTTCATTAGCTCAGGTAAGTGAGCCTTTGGAACAGGTATAGGACGAAGATTCCATGGAATATGTGGAATAGTAAAGATTATCATGGGTGCAACTAGCTTAGGATCTACACAACCAATCTCATGAGGATACATAGTAAAGGCTTTTCCATGGCTCCGTATAACTCTCTCAAATTTATCTCTCTCTGCTGGCAAAAGAAAGTCATCATCTCTACCAATTTTCACATGTTTGATTGTCTCATCCGTGAATTTATGTCCTATGTTTTTCTTATCCCGAAGAATTGGATCATTTTTCACATCAATAATTTTTTGTGTTTGGATAAATTTTGAGCACTTGTCAATATTGAGAGCATACTCTTGGATTAGAGCATACTCATCAAGGGAAGAAAGAAGAATAATATGGGAATTAGAATTTTGTTGAAGACATAACTCTAACTCCTCAAGAGTAGAGAAACAATGAGATGTTTCAATCACATGCTCAATGTTCTCATCATGTTCCATGATTTTGTTGTTTTTATAATTTTTTTTGGTTTTTTGGATAAAAGGCTTGGACAATTGACTCTTATGAAGGAAATCTAATCTAGAATGTGGAAAACAAAGTGACAAACTATTGTACATGTTGGTTGGATGCGAGATGTCAAACCAATATCCACTGTTGTCCCGCTCAACAATGGATTCTATCCGAAATTTTGATCATATGTAGCTCCAAACATGAATCGAGGTGCACAATCACTACAAGCATGCTCATGACCCTAAGTAACAATAGGTTTCTTTCTAATTGACAATCGATTCCTAGGATGATTCACTCCTACTGTCATGACTTGAAGTGATTGCATTCCATCCTTAGACTTAAATCTAGCATAGGTAGACCCATCATCCATGGCTTTAGTTTCCATACGACTCTCACAAATAAAGGGTTGACCTAAGAGAACTTCATAGGAGCAATTATCTTGAATAAAAAGTGAAACTCTTCTGTGATTCCTCCTATGGATATGGGCACACTAGCACAAGCTCCATACAAGGTACCTACACCATTATCTGCAGTTCTCATACGCCATCCACAATCTTTATCTATGGGCCATCGAAACTTATCATAGACTTCTCTTGAAATCACATTGATTTCAGAGCCGAAATCTACTAATGCATTTACAGTGATAGTGTTCTTATCATTTCCTATATTAACATGCATCTCTGATGTACCTCTAGACCAAAATGTTATTTTAAAGTGACTTTCAGGATTGTTTTCATGGTTTTCATGGTCAGGTTGAATAGGTCCTAAGAAATTTTTATTAACATTTACTTCATCATCATCAAAGTCCTCTTCATCAGATTCATCAAAGTTTAAGGCTTCATTCATAGCTTGATGTTGATCTAGAGAATCTTGCATCTCAGTATCTAGATTAAGTGGAAACCTCTTCCTTTTAATTAGGCCAATAAAGTTATCTTTAAAAACAAGCTTTGCAATAGAGAAAACTTGTTCTAAAGACATAGTCACTTGACTCTTAAGCAAAATGTCATCTAAAATCTCCATAGGATCTATTTTTCTCTCAATTTCTGAAATCAAGATGGCTTTAGGTTTTCTCTTTGGTTTCTTTTGTTTTTGCTTAGGATCTTGTCTTTGTTCATGTTCTCGTGTTTGGTCTTCAATTTGTTTTGATTGTTCTGGTTTATCTAAAGGCTTTGGTTCTGTTTTTCTTTGCTTTGTCTTCTTCCCTTTTTGTTTCTCCTCTTGTTTTTGTTCATTGGGTTCTGATTCTTGTTTTTTATCTTTAGATTGTGATGTTTCTCTTTGCTCTATGATTGTTTCTATTCCCTCTGAGGTTTGTTTTCGAGTCACTCTTCTTTCACTATGCTCAGCTTCATCTCTTTTTCATTTTTCTTCTACATTGGATATGTGAGAAATAAGAGATTGATCTTCTATTGGTGATTCCCAAGCCGTTATTCTCCTAATCTCATCTCGTGCTCTTACTAAAGCCTCTATGGAAAAATCACCTTCCTTTGTGGGTTTACTTGATTCCACTTGTTCATCAAGAGCTTCTAGTTTCACTCCTCTAGTTCCTACATCCGTTATGGTTATATTTTCATAGTGTTTTTTCATTCCTCCCTTACCATAATTTCCTTGCAAAGGTAGCCTAGATCGATAGTCACAGATTTTCTTGTCTATGTCTATTACTAGTCGCTGCTCCTTAGCAGCCTTCAATAGTTCACAATCTCTCAAAAAGTGCTCTAACGAATCACACCAAGGACACCTACGAGGGCCACGCACAAAACCATTTTGATTTTGAGGATTTTGATTAGCTTGTGGTGGGAAATTTTGAAACTGAGGATTTTGTTGATAAGGTATTGCTTGAACAGGATAATTAGGATTTTGAAAAGGCAATTGATGTATTTGAGGAGCTTGGGGAGCAACATGTGGTACTTGAGGTGCAAGAGGAGCTTCCATATTATACGGTTGATGATTTTGAAAATTTTGATTTTGAGGATTTTGAAAAGCTATTTGAGAAGCTTGAGGATACATGTTTTGATACATTTGAGGATTTTGCACATGAGGATGAGGATTTTGCATTGAAGGATTATGCATTGGAGGAACTTGATATGCTTGAGTAGGAGCTACTTGTGGATTTTGATTGGTAGCTATAACATGTTGATTAGGCTCTTGAAAAGTCATTGGGTTCATTTGATTTTGGAAAGTTTTGGTGTAACTAGATTGTAAAGCATCTATAGTCTTGGACAAATTGGATTGTGTAGCAATAAGACTTTCCATTTGCTTAGTGAGAATATCCACTTGAGATTGTTCAACTACACTTTTATTTGGCTCTACTTTAAAACCTTGAGTAGGCTCCATCATTTGAGGAATAGGAGTAGAGTCAAAAAGCATAGCATGGGATTGTTCTCTAACTTGCTCCTTAGTTTGTGGAAGGCTAGCTTGAGGAAGACTAGTTTGCTCATAAAGCATGGATTGTCTTTGATGTCTATGGGCTACAGCCTCTACTACTTTACGCACTTTTTGCCAATTGTCAGTAAGACCATAACGCTTATCTGGTTCTTCTAATCGCTGTTCAACTTCCCTACGAGTTTTAGGATTAAGAAGCTTAAGAAAATTGATCACAAGATCAGGCTCCAAAGTTATCTTATCCTCATCAGGAGGTTGTTCATAGCGTCTAATATACTCATTTTGTAAGTGAGTAATAGAGCTACTAGGCCTTGGTGAATTGACCCATCGTAAGAATCCATCCCGATTATGTTGGCTATAATCTTCAAGATAGAATTCTTTGAGCATCTCCTTTCTAAAATCACTCCAAGGAAGACTATCATATTGAGTGACACGGTTTATGATAAAGCTATCAACAATTCGTTCAAAGAATGATATCAAAAGATCTTTGGGAAGACCAAAAATCATAGCTTGCTCTTCAAACAAATCTAAGTAGCTTGTGATGTTGATGCCATTGAATTTTCCCTTCTCTCTCAACATAGAAGAGACTATTCTTTGGCCTTGTTTCTCAACAATAAGGGATTTGAATCCTTCCTCCATCTTATGTGAATAAGCAAGTGATGCACGATGCTCTAGATCTCTCACAAATGTGTTTACTTCACGACGAAGATGTGCACGATACTGTGAGAAATCCAGTGCAGCACTCAAGACTGATGATGATGATATGACGAGGATGAAAAATATGAAACAAAGGATATGGATCACAACCTCCCAACAAGATCAGAAGCAAATGCCACGAAGCGTTTCACATCGGGTTCAAATGTGCAGGTGATCGCAATCTGGGTGGATCGGGTCCGGTCGTGGCACACTGTTGAAGCTCAAAGTCAAGGACAAAGCATGGAAGCTCAAACTCAAGGACAAAGCACATCAAAAGGTGGACACACGAAGAAAGGGAGCAAGTAGGGAGCTCCAAGAAGTGTATGTCAAATTTTCAGAAGAATCCCCTACAAAAATAGTGATTTTCATCACTAAAAACCATTGTAAATACCATTATCTATTTTTAGTAACTCCATTTTGTTCAAGCCGAGGAGTCCTCAAGCTTGAGGAGTATTAGAAGTACCATCGTACCAATTTTCATAATTTTTAGACTTCGTTTGAGCCCTCAAATAAGCACTGGAACCTAATTTTTAACTAGGCCGGACACTAGGTCTGGACAGGGCCAAAACTAGTCAAAAAACTATAAAAAGAGCTAGAGAGCTCATTTTTGGGGGTTAGCTTGTTAGAGAATAGAACTTTTGTAAGAGATCTCTTTTGCAATCTAAGCTTTCCATTGTTCCTCTCTTTGATCTTACTTTGTGCGCGTGTGTGTGTATGTGTGTGCATGTTTGTGTGCTTTCACTCACGCACTTGTGCCTTCACTTGCTCGTGGTCTTCATACCGGTCCTCACGTCTCCGCGGATCGACAAGTAAAGGAGGTGGTGCTTACGCTTGAGCTACACCAAATTTTGGCGCCGTTGCCGGGGAGAGAGCTTCGAGGACGAGCGTTGTGATGGTAAGATCGTAGATTTGCGACGTTGGAAGGTAAAAAAACTGTCATTTCAGTTCATTTTCTGTTTTTTTCCTCTTCATCTTCATCATCATCATCATCTCCACCTTCTTCCACCTTCTTCTTCATAGAAAATTCTTGTTTTTTAGTGCATTTTCACCATCTTCATACCATTTTTCATTCATTATTGTGTGGGAAGGAGTTAGGGGAAGCAACGGAGAGCAAGCGCTGTGTTTTTTTCATGATTTTCTGCTCATACGGAGCTCGCCATAGCCGGCGCTCAGAAATTTGAATTTCCCGCCAAAAAACGCGATTCTGTGATGAAAATCGCGATTCTGTGAAAATTCAAAATTTTTTGAAAAATCACGATTTTCTGTTTTCCCGCCTAAAAGTTGGCTGGAAAAATCACGATTCTGTGGTTGTGCTCAAAATCGCGATTCTCACAAATCACGATTTTCAGCAAAAAAACACGATTTTGTGAAAAAAAACACGATTCTCTGAGTCAAAATCGCGATTTTCAAAAACACGATTCTGTGCTCAAAATCGCGATTTTCATGTCAAAAAACACGATTCTCTAAAACACGATTCTGTGCTCAAAATCGCGATTTTCATGCCAAAAACACGATTCTGAGAAAATACGATTTTCAGCAGGCTCAAAATCGCGATTCTCACAAATCACGATTTTCAACAAAAAAACACGATTTTGTGAAAAAAAACACGATTTTGTGAAAAAAAACACGATTCTCTGAGTCAAAATCGCGATTTTCAAAAACACGATTCTGTGCTCAAAATCACGACTTTCATGTCAAAAAACACGATTCTCTAAAACATGATTCTGTGCTCAAAATCGCGATTTTCATGTCAAAAAAACACGATTCTCTAAAACACGATTCTGTGCTCAAAATCGCGATTTTCATGCCAAAAACACGATTCTGAGAAAATACGATTTTCAGCAGGCTCAAAATCGCGATTCTCACAAATCACGATTTTCAGCAAAAAAACACGATTTTGTGAAAAAAAACACGATTCTCTGAGTCAAAATCGCGATTTTCAAAAACACGATTCTGTGCTCAAAATCGCGACTTTCATGTCAAAAAACACGATTCTCTAAAACACGATTCTGTGCTCAAAATCGCGATTTTCATGCCAAAAACACGATTCTGAGAAAATACGATTTTCAACGGGCTCAAAATCGCGATTCTCACAAATCACGATTTTCAGCAAAAAAACACGATTTTGTGATCAAAATCGCGATTTTCATGTCAAAAAACACGATTTTCAGAAACACGATTTTGTGATCAAAATCGCGATTTTCAAAACACGATTTTGTGAACACGATTCTCAAGGTACAAAATCGCGATTTTCTCCAAAGGTCCTGTTTGCCTGTTTTGACCCCCAGGAACCTGAATTGGCATAACTTTTTCATCCAAAGTCCATTTTTTGAGCTCTATAGCTCGTTGGAAAGCTCGTTTCGAATCCTACACGACCTCAACTGTTTTTTTCAAGAATAACGCGTTGATTTTGAGATAGGATAATTTGAAGTTGACCCTCAAGTGGGACTAAGGAACCAAGGGGACTCCAAAGAATTTTGAACCATACCAAGGGGAAAATTTGGACTCTTGACTAAAGCTTATGAACCTGAGATCTGGTAGACACTTAGGCAAGGATAAACAAAGCATTAGATCTTCTGAGGCTAGTGTCAACCATACATCCAAGCCTTGTGCACCACAACTAAGTGGTCATCTTTTACTAAGTTCAGACACAAGTGATTCAGAAATGTCTTTTAGTATGGGAAAACCTGCAGGTGGCTCAGGGACTGCCCATCTACAAACACCAGAAGGCCCCTATAAGACACAGTTGGAATATATTCGGACCAACCAATTAGGTGGTCGCATCTATGAGGATGGTCTGAGGCGATCAGTGGTCCAACTCAAAAATCCAGATCAATCCTTTGGACTTGAACACCCGGTGGTCAAGTTCGAAGAGGGTTCATACATTGATAAGGAAGGAACCATGTATGTGGTCACCAACCTACCAGATAGGACTGATGAGTTTGGAAATGTCATTCCTGAGAATGAAATAGGAGACCTAGAACAAGGAAATGTAGGACAAGGATCCCAGACTCCTAGAGGTAAGTCAGTTTTGACCCGAGTGATCACTCCAGACTGGATCCCTCAAGATAACAAAAGCATAGAACTATTTTTGAATAGAGAAACAGAGGAAGCCTTTTGGAGATTCAAGCCAGATCAACCTAGCCAATTGGGCATAGTCATCATCTACGAGTTCAAGGATCCAGAGATACCAGGCAAAGTTGTCTACCTGGATAACACATCAGAGAAAATTTTCTTGGTAACAGAACATGATAGACATGCATATACTTGGAAGAATGAATTGATTTTCCCCCCACCAAGATCCAATGTTTCCCATGGCCTCCAAGGAGTAGGATCATCCCACACTCATGAAGCCCAGAGAGGAAGAACTAGAGAGAGACCTGAGGTAAGTTTTGCACACACCGTGGGCAGGAATAGATCAGGATTTGAAAATGAAAGACCTGAAAGAGAGAGACATCAAGCACATAGGCAAAAAAGAGATGAACATGATTTTCCATTGCCTAGACCCCGAGAGCACCCAAGAACCCTTAGACCCACTCAAGTGATCAAGGCAATGAAGAATTATTTTGATGGGTCAGGAGATCCTTATGATCATGTGGCCGAGTTCAAACAAGTGTTAAGAGCTGAACAGGTTGAGGATTTATTCACCCAATACCAGGCATTTGGTTTGACTCTTAAGGGCACTGCCTTGGCTTGGTTTCAACCATTGAGTAGTCGCAACTATCACGATATAGGTCAACTGCTAGACGAATTCATTGTAGAATTTTCCAAGAGTGGTATCAGGCATAACACATCATCCTTGATCCACAGTTTCAAGCAGACACCCCAAGAAACAGTGCGACTAGCAGGTAGAAGGTTCAGACAGTACCTAGAAAGATGCCCTGCTCCTGAGTTACCCACACCAGCCAAACAAGTGGCTTTGTTCTTAGATGGCTTACTGAGCACAAAGTTAAGATCATACGTATACTTGAAAGAGCCTAGATCCATAGAAGAGTGCGTGCGGACATGCATTGACATAGAAGATAACTTGGGTGAGGAGTTAGGATTATCCAAACTCTATAAGGATTCAGATAGTTCTACTAGTCATACTTCAAAAATCTCCACGGAAATAGAGGAGATAGCTAAGCAAGTTGCCAAGAAGCTGGGAGTCCAAAATAAACAAACACAGAGAGTCACTCCAGTGAATCGGTGTTATACTTGTGGGGGCGACCACATGGCTAATGTATGCCCAATGCAAAACCAAAACATTAGAGAAAGGAATGCTCCATATTGCACTATTGAGAGAAAATACACAAACCACACGGCTCAAGATTGTCCCTACAATAGGCAGGCTGTTAGACAGAATTATCAGCAACCTTACCCACAAGGTAGGTATCAGAACCAATACCAACAGCCATATTATAGACCACAACAACAATATCAGGTACCATATCGGCCACAACCTATCTTGGGAAACCAACCGCCAGCTCCAGCCAACGTGATTCCAGTCAAATATGCTGTGGGAGAGGAAAATCTAAATAGAGCATTGGTGCCCCTAACCCCATGGATACCAGATAATGATTCTCATGCTCATAGTTCAGATTACTCCCATGAAGGTAGTCCACATGCGTATTACACAGAGTCACCTGAACATAGCGAGATTTACTCGTATCAATATGAGGCACCACCTATGGAGCAAAATTGGGAGCCAGAATACTCCAATGTCATGTACACAAATCCTAACCCTAGGCCCCAATTGAGACAAATGAGACCACAAGCCCCTAGAGGATCTTGTTTTAGATGTCAAGGTGATCATTTCATTCGTGACTGTCCCCACCCATCATCTCCGAGTCAAGGACAGGCTATCACCATACAGGCTTTTTGCCCTGATTGTGGCAAAGACCATCTCCCTAGAGATTGTCCAAGAAACCCCTCCAGTGCACCCAAGATTACACCCATTAATGTGGTAGGCTTAGTGGCGGATTCAAGTTCAAGTAGCAGTAATGTGGCACCTATACAGGCAGTTACTAGGGCACAAGCATTAAAACAAGATAAACCAGCAGAGCAATCAGAGTCGAGTGAATCAGGAGAGACTAGTAAGAGGAAAACAAGAACATGGAAGGATACCAGAGAAAAGGCCAATCGTAAGTGGAATAAAAAGTTATCGGAACTAGAAGAAAGCTTGAAAGACGCAAAAACAAAAATAGAAGACATTGCATCTCAAAACCCCTCGCATGCCGAAACTCCATCCACTCCACCTCATCCCACCCCACCACCCATTGTAATTAGACCGCAACCAGGGTTTGTTCTTGCAAATCCAACCCCAGAAGGCTTGGACATGATGTTCAAGGCCTACCAGGCTCGACTTCAAGAAGGGCCTACAACTGCAAACCTAGACAAGAGTTACCCTAGAGCGGACTTAGAGATTGAACGGATGAAAATGTGCATGAAAATGGTAGAACAAGCTCAAGCTATACTTGAGACTAGTCAAAAGTTCAATCAGACAAACTTTGTCAAAGGGGATTTGCATTTCCAGGGCTTACTAGAACGATTAGAGCAGTTGGTAAACAAACCACAAGTTTCTTTACCTCCACAGGCTCAACCAGTTATTGAAAGAGGAAGCTCACCACCAATGGGAGCTTATGTTCCTAATTCCACGGATCCAGGAATACCTCCTTCAATTCAACAGTACTCTCAAGAATTCCTGCGGGAAATACAAGAAGAGAAATGGGCCAAGGAGAAGGGTAATTCCCCTCCTATTCCTGAGATTGATGATCTTCATGATCAATTTCCCCAAGACATCCCATCTATTTATGGAGATGAAGCAGAACAACAAGAAGACGAAAGGTTAGATTTTGAATCTAATACCTTAGAAGAACTGCCTCAATTTCCAGGCCCATGGGAATCTGAATCTCTCCAGATTAGAGCTCCCACAATACTAGTAAGAAATGAAGACTCAGTGGTTCCAAGGAACACGGATGTCGTGAAGAACACTAAGGTTCAGTGTCATCTCACTGTAGAAGAGCTGCTCAAAGCAAAACCTGAGCTTTGGAATCATGTGAAGGATCAGGTTCCAGAACTTGATTCTAACATGCCAAAAGCAGGCTCCAAGCAAAGGGTACCAGAGATACCTCTAGAAAAAATAGGGGACATGTGTGAGGGTGAAAAAGGTAATACTTATCTTCCAATCACCTACCAAGGTTACACAACCAAAGCAATCATAGATTCAGGTGCTGGTGTTGCTATTGCGACCACCTCCTTGTGGAAGCAATGGGGCAAGCCCACATTAAGACCAACTAGAATGAAGCTTCAAATGGCTGATGGTCATTTTGAAAGACCTCTAGGATTGCTAGAAGGGATCACTCTAACCACTTGTGGTGTAGAGTTTGAGCACACATTTGCTATATGTGACTTTGAGAAAAACAATGTCTATGAGATGATCCTAGGAAGACCCTTCCTACGACAATTGCAAATAGTACAGGATTGGGGAACTAACTCCTTGTACTTACAGCACTTAGGGGTCACCACCAAGGTCAATTTGAAGGATTACACCTTCAGAGATGTACCACCCCTACAGTGGATTTCTATCCACAAAGCGAAAGAAGATTCCATCTCTGTGCATTCTGAAAGTTCACCTGATCCATCATGGCTGCATGAAGATACTCATTTGTGGATGAAGGTCGCAAAGGAAGAGGAAAAACGTTTAAAGGCAAGAGAAGAAGGAACTTCGCTAGGAGAAAGACCAGTTAGAGACCCAGCCTACACACCGATGATCTTTCCAGATGAGGAGTTTGAGCCTCATGGCTGGCCAGAAATCTTAGCCACCATGGACATTGCTGTCAATGAGGAACAGTGGACACCTCATTGTGATGAGGAGGGTTATGATATCTCAGTGTTCATGTGTCAACCCTTGCTAGAAGAATGTGACCCTAGTGATGTCATAGAGGAAGAAGAGAATGACGATGATCTGGAGTCTATTGTGATGGATAGTTGCTTTAACTCAGAGCAGCACTATCTAGAAGATATAGGAGTGTTCACCCAGAAAGAAGAAGAACCTCTCACAAGTATTAAAATAGTAAACTCAAAGGATGGAAGTGAGAGTAGTCAAAAGAAAAAGAAAAGAAAAGCATTGAAACAAGAAGAGGAGGAATCATTGTTTGAAGTACCAGAAAACTTCAAGAAATATGAAGTTGACGACCGCAAAATTTTGGTACGAATGCCTAAGAGAGAGGCCATCATAGGAGAATCATATGATAATAAAGAAAAGACCAAGAAGATTGTAGTGACCATTGAAGAGAACGAAGAGAGATGCACATACATAGGAGATTACCTAAGTGCAAGAGAAGAAATGGAGCTCATAGCTCTATTAAGGGAATATAGGGATGTGTTTGCATGGCACTATAGAGACTTGAAAGGGGTAGATCCAAGAATTTGCTCTCATACTATCCCCATGACTGCTGATGCTAAGCCCACCAAACAGAAGCCCTACACATATAATGATACCTATGCAGCCAAAATAAAAGAAGAAATTGATAGGTTGATTGAAGCTGGATTCATCTATGAGATTGAGCATACCGAATGGGTGTCCCCCATTGTTGTGGTACCCAAGAAGAACGGGAAGTTGCGAGTGTGTATTAACCTTAAAAAAGTTAATGCCGCTACGATTAGAGATAGTTATCCACTTCCAATCACAGAACACCTATTGGAGCGTGTTGCAGGCAAGGAAGTTTATAGTTTCCTTGATGGATTTTCAGGTTACAATCAAGTAGCCATTGCCCCAGAAGATCAACACAAAACAGCTTTTGCTACAGAGTGGGGAATCTTTGCATTTCGGGTGATGCCATTTGGGCTCACCAATGCACCTGCAACATTCCAAAGGCTCATGTGTCATGTCTTCAAAGAGTTCTTGCGAAAGAGCTTAGAAGTGTATGTGGATGATTTATGTGCTCATTCCCAAGAAAGAAGGGTTCACATCCCTGAGCTCAGACAAACCTTCAACAAGTGTAGAGAATATCGAGTGTGTCTGAACCCAGAAAAGTGTGTGTTTATGGTGCGTCAAGGTAAAATCTTAGGTCATATTGTTTCTAAGAATGGAATCTCAACAGATGAAGATAAGGTACGAGCCATAGCGGAGCTACCAAGGCCAAGGAATATTAAAGAGGTACAAGCCTTTATGGGCCATTGTGGATACTACCGTAGGTTTATCCACATGTACGCAATCATAGCTAGACCCCTTTATGCCTTGTTGTCTAATTTTGAGTGGAACGACGAATGCGAGAATTCTTTCAACGAACTGAAGAAACGTTTGTGCACGGCACCAATACTCACCACTCCTGATTGGAATAAACCATTCCATGTCCATGTGGATGCATCCAATCATGCCATAGGATGTGTGCTAGCACAACCCACAAGTGAAGGAAACTTAGATTTGCCCATAGCATATGCTAGTAGACAGCTCACTGCAGCTGAACGGAACTATACCACAACTGAGCGAGAGGGCTTAGGCATGGTATATGCTGTGAAGAAGTTTAGACACTATTTATTGGCCAACAAGTTCAAGTTTTTCACTGATCATCAAGCTTTGTTATATTTGGTCAATAAACCTTGCAATACTGGACGCTTAGTAAGATGGTTCCTCTTACTAATGGAATATGACTTTGAAGTTGTTGTCAGGAAAGGTAGAACCCACCTTCGGGCAGATCACCTTTCTCGCATCACTTTAGGAGAGTCACCGCAAGGAGTGTCTGACGAATTACCCGATGCTTATCTGTTCAATTTAGAAGTTGTTCCTAAATGGGCAAATAAGTTGGTACCAGTCCTAACCTTTGGCCCTGCAAATAAGAATGTGAAAACATCACAAGAAGAAATTGTAAAATCACAAAAATATCACATATTAGCAGGAAGCATGTACAAACAAGATACTGAGGGTGTATTAGCTTGTTGTGTGGAGGATGATGAACATAGTAGTTGGTTGCAACAAGCCCATGAAGGAATGCTAGGAAATCACTATTCTAAACAACGAACATTGCAGAATCTAAAGCGTTTAGGAGTGTATTGGCCTAGCATGGACAAAGAAATACATGAGTGGATTAAGAATTGTCCAAGGTGCAGAGAGAGACCCCCAGTGGAGCATGCGACCCTTTATCAAGTGTCATTAATTCCAGATTGGAGTGCTCCATTGGTAGAGTTTATGAGATCGGGAAGATTACCCAAAGAGGCTAGTCTAGCAAGAAGACGAAGCATGGAGCAAGAGGCTCAAGGCTATGCCTTAGTAGGGGACAACCTATACCGAAGAGGCAAAGATGGTTACTTAAGACTATGCGTTCATGAATCAGACTATTTAAGGGTCTTAGAGACTGCACACAGCGGTGTTGCAGGTGGACATTTTGGTCCTGACCGAGTGATCAAGACCATTCTATTCTCAGGACTTTGGTGGCCCACTCTTCATATGGACGCACATACCTATGTGAAGAAATGTGACACATGCCAACGTGCACAATATCCAGTGAGAAAAGACGAGATGCCCTTGAGGCCAATGATGGGAGGACGTGCATTTTCGAAGTGGGGCATAGACTTCATAGGTCCTATTAACCCCCCAGCTAGAAACTCCCATGCAGAGTACCATCATTGTAGCCACAGATTACCTTACAAAGTGGGTAGAAGTCAAAGCCACAACAAAGAATGATGCTCAGACTACGGCTAAGTTCTTATTCGAGAATGTGTTCACGAGATATGGACTACCAATAGAGTTGGTGAGCGATAGAGGCACACACTTCTTGAATGAAGTCATTGAAAATCTCCTCCAAGAATTCTTGGTGATACATAAGAAATCTGCCCCCTATCACCCACAAGCCAACGGACAAGCCGAGAGTACCAATAAGATCCTCTGTAACGTATTGACAAAACTGGTAAATAATAAACGCTCTGATTGGGACAAACAACTTCATCATGCTGTTTGGGCTTATCGAGTTGCCTACAAAACGGTACTCAACGCCACCCCATTTCAGATGGTCTTCGGACAGAACGCTGTGCTACCATTAGATTTCTTAATCCCTGCCTTAAAAGTAGCACAAGAGTATGAGTGGAATGGGCATGAATTGTCCTCTAGGATCTTTGATCTCGAACGCTTGGGTGAGACGAGGCTACGAGCGGCAGCAGGCATCTACGCTGCAAAGAAGAGGCAAAAGGCATACTTTGATGCACACATCAAGGATAAGGGATTGAAAGAGGGAGATCTAGTGTTGGTATACACACTAAAACAACATGCCCGTAAGTTGGAAAAAAGAGGATACGGACCCATGATCATTAATAGAATTTCCACTAGTGGTGCAGTTCAGTTGGCCACTCTAGAAGGAGATATCTTGCCAAACTATATTAGTGGCTGTAGAGTCAAGCTATATCAAGAACCTCTTACCGAGGATATGCTAATGAGACTCAACACTGCTAAGAAGCGAAAAGATGAAGAGTTAAGAGTGAGAGAAGAAGCACAGGTAGAGGCCAGAGAGCGTATTAGGCGAAATAAGTTAAGGCGATTAGGCCTAGAAGTCAACTCAAAAGCCCCAAAATATCACATGGATATGTGTCAAAAGTCAGGCATAGCGACTTCTCAGGTCATTGACCGAAGACCCTTTGTGACCATAGAGATAGGACAAGGGAAGGGTGAAAGGACGGTGAAAGCATTGATTGACTCAGGTGCAGCAAGTAGTGCAGTTAGACTTTCCTACTGCCAAGACTTGGGGTTGAACATCAATCCCATAGAAGCTTATCTCATAGGATTGGGAGGTGTGGAAACCCCTTGTTTGGGCGAGGTGGAACTTCCCATCTACCTTCAAGATGTTCCAATGAGAGTCAAAGCGCTAGTATGTCAAGATGAGTACCTTACAGAACCACTTGTCTTGGGTCAAGATTGGATCTATGACCATGCAGTTAACTTAAACCTAAGAAGTCAAATTCTTCAAGTTTGGGTACATGAACAATGCATTACAATAGAATTAGAGAACTGCATGCTCCTAAATCATGGCACCACACACTCTCTTAGTTCTTCCAAGACTAATCATATGAAAGAAGATGTTGTATGTGTCAAAAGCTCTATGATGCAGAAGGAGTCAATCGTGGAAGACCAGGTTCGAAGGCGGGTGGATCTTTCTTCTTCTCCAAAGAATCAAGTAGCCACTGTAGTGAGCCCACCACACAAGCAAACACAACCGTTCACGACAACTGCTACATCAAATAGAAAGACACCATTCGATAAAAAAGCGGTTCTGGGCATGAAGCAGATCTGGGTACGCAAAGGAGAGCAACCACCAGCCTTGCCCCCACAAATCCCATCCATGCACACTAACCAGGCCAGAAGATGAAGGAAGCAGCTCAGACAAGCTCAATCACAAGGTATCCAACAAGTTTGGGTGCCTAAGAAGTTAGCTGCAGCTCAACAAGGGCAATTACAGATGTGGGTACCTAAGAAGCTCCTACATCCACAACAACCTTTGTTCTCCCACATGCAAAAGGTTTCAACAAAGAAGCCAAAAAGAGAAAAGGGTAAGAACCACGTACAGAGACCAAAGGAAGATCAAATCAGCTCTTCAACATTAGTAGGCAGACATGCAAAAAGGATATGGGTTTGGAAGCCAAAAGTGCAAGTAGCCTCCACCGAACCAAAGCGTCAACCACACTGGATACCACAGTTCAGAAAGCATCCAAAGAGAAAGACACCTGAAGTGACCTCTACAGTGCCAAATGATGTTCTAAAATGGACTCCAATAAGGAGGATTACATCAGTTCGAGACTCAAGGGATACCTCCACCAAGGTCGGCATCAACCTCCGCAAATAACATCGAAAGCCTCGAACGAGCAACAACCATGTGCTCCTTGCACAACCCTGTCTTTTACACCATTCAGGTCATGCATTTCCAAAGTATGCATTAATATAGGGCCACCTTACACGGCCGTGCATAGACACACTTGAGAATCCCATGCACAAGAGCACAGTGACATATGTCAAACATTTCTAGTGATACTAACTTTGTGTTCTTGTTTTGTGGTATCCTTTCTCTCAAAAAAAAAAAAAAAAAAAAAGGGAGAAAGAAAAGCAGGCGAGAGCTTGTTCCCAGGTTTGGCTTATGAAACATGAATAAGTCATGCTTAGTTGAAGGTGGAACTGTTGATTACTAGACATTTATCAATTTGGACAGAAGTGTGTCTCGGCCAGCAGTGAGATTATTGCTGCCTTATCGGGTAGATGACAAGCATTTGGCATGAACATGGCATCTACAATTATGATTCTCTCTTACCATGGTAGGAATGAAGAGCTTGAAGGTCCGCAACTTGAGGGATGCTTAACTACTTCATGTACCAGAGCATCCAAGGAGATATCTGCAAAAGGTAGTTCTGGAGGAGAAGACTCCTTCATATGGTGAGCTAAAGAGAATATGTGAAACTCAGCTTGGTGTAGTTACCCGATGTTGCTTGCCAAGGAATATAAAGCAATTCAATTCTCAATATTTCCTGAACCAGTATGGAACAATAGCACTGGTGAATGGTCTATGTCAATCAGCATGGTAATCTCTTAGAAACCGGCACGTGTCCAATATTCCTCTGAGTGTCAATATAGGGAAGTGAACGTGCATGAGCCCAAGCTCAGAAAGGCACATTGTTAGTGACAAATGTTGCTTTGAAAAGAGGAGAGGGGATCCACCACTCAAAAGATCTCATCAGTGGACAATCAACATGGACCTTCATCAACAAGGTTCCATCCCAAAGGCCGAGTGTACAACACGAAGAGACAAACATCCATCAACCTTCGCCATGGTAAGTATCTTTACTCTGGAAACACCATAACCATGATAGTTTAGGAAACCTCTTCGTCAGCATACCCTTGAGCACTTAGCTCAAGACCCGCAATTTTTGCACCATACTTCTTCCAATGCATTTTCCAAGTAAGCATGCGTAGGGCTACATTACAAGGCCGTGCACAAGGCACATACTTTTTTCAACCCAGGCACGAACACACTTACCCATCATTCATTATGGGTTATGAGTAATTGGCATGACTGCTCTCAAAATCATCTTTAAAAGAGCTAGCGGACATCATGGGAACAACATCCATATCTCGGAAGCAAATTGAAGCCAGTAGTTGCTCCAAATCACTCTTGACAACCTCTTTTGAGCAACTTGCAGTTTTGGAAGCTCACAACGACACATTCTTGCTGGAATCCAAGGAACCAGCTCATACAACGGATGGACACCACCTCTCAAAGCACTACACAGAACAGCCCTTCCAACAAGGGTCTGTCAGGGACGACAGACTCGAGAGGGGGGGGAGTGTTGAAGCTCAAAGTCAAGGACAAAGCATGGAAGCTCAAAGTCAAGGACAAAGCATGGAAGCTCAAAGTCAAGGACAAAGCACATCAAAAGGTGGACACACGAGGAAAGGGAGCAAGTAGGGAGCTCCAAGAAGTGTATGTCAAATTTTCAGAAGAATCCCCTACAAAAATAGTGATTTTCATCACTAAAAACCATTGTAAATACCATTATCTATTTTTAGTAACTCCATTTTGTTCAAGCCGAGGAGTCCTCAAGCTTGAGGAGTATTAGAAGTACCATCGTACCAATTTTCATAATTTTTAGACTTCGTTTGAGCCCTCAAATAAGCCCTAGAACCTAATTTTTAACTAGGCCGGACACTAGGTCTGGACAAGGCCAAAACTAGTCAAAAAACTATAAAAAGAGCTAGAGAGCTCATTTTTGGGGGTTAGCTTGTTAGAGAATAGAACTTTTGTAAGAGATCTCTTTTGCAATCTAAGCTTTCCATTGTTCCTCTCTTTGATCTTACTTTGTGCGCGTGTGTGTGTATGTGTGTGCATGTTTGTGTGCTTTCACTCACGCACTTGTGCCTTCACTTGCTCGTGGTCTTCATACCGGTCCTCACGTCTCCGCGGATTGACAAGTAAAGGAGGTGGTGCTTACGCTTGAGCTACACACACACAGGGTGTATGAAGCTAATGAATGTTGGATGGTTTAAGGACATGAAAGTGAAATTAATGTTGAGTATGGAGAATAGAGAGATGTTGAAATGTTTATAGGAATGGGAAAGTAGGAGTGCAAGTTAGATTTATGAACATGAATGATAAGAATGAAAGAGAACCATACACACGAATCAAATTTGGAAGGAAGAATGGTCCATTGAAGGAGCTTCTTAAACACTTCCTAATTCTAATCCATCTGCATAGTCTTCTTTGGATGATATGTATGCATGATGTGAATAGATGGAATCCTTACACATAAACCAGTTTCGAAAGGAAGAATGGTCCAATATTGGAGCTTCTTATACACTTTCAGAAACTAATCAATATGTATGGGTATGTATGGATTATATGCATGCAAGTGAATTATGATGATAGAGTTTACTCACAAGCTCAAAGAAACATCCTCACTGGTTCAATGCAATACTGCGGAGCCTTCTCACACATAGAAGAAATAGAAGACATGTAAAAATACTTAAGAGACTGAGAAAGGAGACAAGAGACAAGTGACAAGTGACATGAATTAAAAGGATTGGAATTAAGATACATGTATAAGATCGTCGTGGTACGTCAAGCTAGGCACTCTACTGATCAAAGGTGGTTCCGACCCTCAAACCATGACAGTTCAACCGAATGTCACACGTAAGAAGGTGACTTCCAGTTCAGTGACCCTATGTTTTTCTAGGCTCGTAACGTCTAACTAAAGAAGTCTAAGACTCATTAAAACCAGCTCTAACTCACTCACACGCTCCACCGAGGGTGAGTCAAGATAGAGATGCTGGTTTCAAGAGCCTATCCTAGATTGGAGTTCTAACTAGAATTTGAAACTAGGTACTATACTCATACTAGCTCACCTTGGATCCTCACTCGCTCAACCGAGGGTGATCGTCTCAAGGAAACCGTAAGCTAGCATGAGCCCTATGGATGCCTAACAATGATGCTCTAGGACTTTGGAGGGGGGTTTATATAGTTTTTTGAATGAATTTGGGCCCTTAGATCTAGAGAAATCAACTCTCAACTCTAGGATCACTACTTTCGATTACAACCATTTGATTAATCAAATCGATGGCTTGGAATTGATCTTTCTATCAAATCTAGTGTAAAGGAGTGAAATTTAGGTGCCCTCATTCTCCACCATTGGATCTGGGGATGATCTGGACCGTCGGATCAGTGCTGACATCAATTCGGATAAGATAAGCCACTATTTTTGGAGAAAAGTTGCATTATTGATCTTTGATTGTCAAAAAAAATCTTCCTTTATGGAAAAACTCGTGGATCCTCCTTGCTTTAAGCATAAGTGCATCTCCACCCTTGAATATGAGCTCATCTTGATCGTACAACATGGCTCAATCAGCTTTCGCCATGTGGTGGCCCTTCAACCCTTCAATTTGCTTAAACTAGAAAACTGCGGTGATCCTCAAAACTGGACTTTGTACTCTTTGACCCTCCAAATAGGCTTTGATGACGATGAAACTTTGTAGGACTATGTTTCCAAAGATCTCTGTTGCTCTAGCACAATGGTGAGAACCACGTTAAGAAGCTCCACCTCCTTAATGTCAATCCGCGGAATAGATAGGAGTGATATGAAAATCGTGAATGTGAGATGAAGTGAGAGTGAAGGTGAGAAGCATAGAAATGCACACACACGTACACACACACTACGAAGAGACAAGCAAGACACAATGGAAGGTGAGAAATCAACTCTATTACTCAAGAACACTATTACAAGCTCAAAATAACTCTAAGCTCACACTAACCAACCTCAAAAATGAGCTCTCTAGCTCTTTTTATAGTTTCTAGACTAGTTTTGACCGGTTTCACATCTAGTGACCGGCATAGTTAAAAATTAGGTCCTAGATGCTATTTGGAAGGGTAAACGGTGTCTAAAAATAACGAAAATTGATACGCTTGTTCTACCTAAGCTCCTCAAGCTCGAGGACTCCTCGGCTTGCACAAAATGGAGCGAGAAATTAAGAAAAGGGTTTTTCTATGTTACATATGTTACAATAGTGATAAAAATCACTGTTGGAGGTTTTTGGAAAGTATTTGAAAACATAATTCTTTGAAAAAAGGTTCGACTGGCTCCTTGCTCCGTTGTTACATGCTTCTGCGTCGTCTGTGCCTCTGGCTGCTTCCAACACCCCCCTCCCTCTCGCTTCTGTCGTCCATGACAGAACCTTGTTGTGAGGTCTGCCGGATATAGTTCTGTAGGAGGTCTTGAGCGAGGGTGTGCTCGGAGATACGAATGCCTCGGGCCAGATCGGCCTCGAGTTTCTCCCAGTCTATTGGTTGCGGTTCTTCTGGTGGCGGGAGCTGATAGTGTGTGGAATAGACCATTCGGTCACAAGCAAATAAGTGTAATAAATGTGTAGGCCTGCTTATGAATACCTCGGAATGGTATTCCTAGAAGCCGGTTGTGAACATCTCTTCGAACGTCTGCTTGTAGCACGCCGGTAGGTACTTTATTCTACAATGCCAGGCATAACACACCCGTAGCGATGGCGTTGTACTCATATCATATACCAGATCGAAGCTGCCATGCTCAAAGCCCGGGGTGTTTACATGAGGTGCCTTGACGCGTCGGAAGACTTTAAAAATCATTTGCATCATGTCAAAGATTTTGACAGTCATATGCGCCGCTATATCATCCATATGCTTTAATCTAGGGAGCCAGTGGCAAATTGTAGCCATCATGTAGCCTACAGTTCGTAACTCGATGGGTGGCTTAAAATAGGGGTAATTCAACCAGTCCTGGCACTACTTATTGTTTTGTACCTTAATAGCAAAGGCTGTCCAGGAGCGGCATCGTGGTACTGGTCCCCAACATGGGTTGTACTTTAAGTGCAAAGGTGCCTTTACCCATGTACTCATCATTTCTGGATATTTCTGTAGTAAATCTTTTCGCCACTCTGGTTGATAGATCTCTCCTTGCTGCGCATCGAGTGGTAGATCGTTCTCCTCGAATTGAGTTGCATGCGATGGTTTCTTACCGGTCTCTTTCTCAATGGCTAACTGGTATTCAGCCATTAACATAAAATACGGTTTATACTGTAGCTCATGCCCAGATATGTATCGTCGCGGGGCCAAATGAGCAAAGAATGGAGACTGTAAAATTCTTTCTTCTATCATCGCCATGGCATGTAATTGTGCCTCTACTCTAGCTGAGTGTGTTGTCCCAAGTTCCTCAATAGTCTTCATCCACGCGGGGGTCGGGAGTTCGTAAGTCATCTGGCCTTCGGCCGTGACGCGTCCGCCTGGGATGGGTTGTGGCTCGTACGCCTCTTCAAACGTTTCCTCCACCGGGATGGTGACAATTTCTTCCTCAGCTGGAAGCTCAGGTGGGGAATCTGGCCTTGGTGGTGCTTCATATACTGCAATCCTTGATTCAAGGTTTGATACCTGGGCCCGTAATGCGTTGAGTTCCTCTAAGATGTCAGGAGAGGGGTCCACAGGTGTTGGTATGTCTGGTTGTGCCGGTGCTCGTAACTGGAGTAATTTATGATCTTCTTTGAGTTTCTGTAACTCCTCATTCATGCGATCGTATTCATCTAGCAGCCTTACATGATCTTCTAGCAGCATCCTCATCGAGTCTGAGGGAATGGATTTGAACCGACTAGGACTCAAAGGTTGGTCTGGGTGGTCAAGAGCTGCTTCTAAGTTTTCTCGGTTCTGATCCTGTAGGCGCTGGTTTTCCTCCTTTGCTGCTGCTAGATGTCTTCTGAGTAAGCCCATGTTTCGTGTTAGCGTTGCATTGCGGACTGTCTGGGCTCTTAATAAGTTATCTAGGTCAACAGTGGCTTCCTTGGTCTTTTCTTCGCTTTCTAGTTCCAATTTGTGATATGCCTCACGTAATTCCTGGTATCGGGTGTTCAGAGAGGCATTCTCAATAGACAATAAATTAAGCTGCGACTGTAAGTCAGTGGTTGTCCTCTGCAGCTGCTGATAATTATCGCCAAGAGATGTGAACTCATCTCTTACTTGTGTCATACACATGCACATCTGTCGAAATGCATTATCTACAGTGGGTGATAGTATTAATGGGGTGCTTAATGAAGATGCAGTGGGTGTAGATGCAAAGGGAACGGGGAATGGGGGTGGGAAGGTGGATGCTATGGTGATTGTGGAAAATTGTGAGGTGCCTAAATATGTTTGTGCCATGAGTGAAGTGAGTGATGGTGCAGTGGGTGGTGAGATGTCCATGTCATTGGACGTGTCCAGTGCGGTGACTGTGAATATGGGTGTGACTGTGGTTGCTTGTGCTGGTGTAAATACGGGATTTACAAAGGTGGAGGAGTAATTTACAAGGGGGCTGGCTGGAGCAGCTTGGTGGAAAGGGGAAATAGGGGTTACAGTGGGTCGGGGAGGTGAGACGGGGGAGAAGGTTAATGGCGGTGGGAATGGAAAAAGGGGTCTTGGAGTTGTGGGGAAAGATGGAAAAGATGAGTGGAGGAATGGGTTGGATAAAAAGGTGGGTGTGTGAGGGGGTAGACTAGGTCTAATGGGTGCAGGAATTGTGGGGTTAGTGGTCGTAAAGACGATTTCTGCTACGCCACCGGCGAATGAAGATGTTAGTCAGGGGGGAAGGAGGGTGAAGGGGGAAGGCTGGATGGACGGGCGGTGATGGAGGAGCGGTTGGGGTGGTCGGTACTTCAGGGACTACTGAGGTATGTGCAGTTGTAGCGCGGGGTGGGGAATCTACAAGGATGGTTTCTGCTGCCAACGAACTTTCGGGGACGAGGCGTGCCTCCCTGGCTTGTTCTGAAGACTGTGCTCCTGTTGGTACACGAATGTATTCGCCGGGCTTTGAAAGTAGTCGTACGCGGCGGGGGTCAAACTGTGGTAGTGGCTTTCTTTGCAGGTACCTGAGGGCTTCGTTGGAGCCTACTGATTTGACTAACTCGCGGAATCCTTTGATGTATGCGTCTTCGAATCTGCCTGTGACAAGTTCCTGTTCTATTATTGCTGGACTCTCTTCCTCAGTCAGCTTTTTGCGTGCCCAAACTTTTTCCATAGTTCTATACAGCTTCTTAATAGCCAGTGTGTAAGCTGCTGCTTCGTAAGTTTCATCTTCATGGGTACTTGTATCACCATGTGTGTCTGTTTTTTGGCCTTGGCCATCTGTCTGTTCATGCTCTTGGGATTCCTGAGTTCCCTGGCTAGCTTCGTCATCTCCTTCGTCGTCATCGGTTGCTGTTCTTTCGTCATCAGAGCTAGACACAATCTGTCCTGGCGGCTGATCCCTGGGTGTGGTAGGGTAGCTAGGCCTTTCAAATTCTTGAGAAAACAATTGTCCTTTTGAAAACTGGAACTCATTGGAGAATGCATCGGGCATCTCAAAATCAAAAGTTTGATCCAGTGGTGTTGTTTGTTCTGCTTCTAAATGGGGTATTGGAAAAGAGAAAGCGTCCGCACCAATGGTGGTGGGAAGTTCTGCTGTCGTGGTTGTAGGTTCTGGGGTTGTGGCTGCTTGAGGTTCAACAGTACTGGTGGTGCCCTCCGGCGTAACTGGTCTTGATAACCGTATACGAATTGGTGGTACCGTGGGAGTGGATGCGGTCGGTGACTGCTCTGGAGATGGTTGTGGTGAGGGTGATTCTAGCACCTGAAGGCAGGGTATGGTTCCTCTCATGCGTTTTCCGGCTTTGCCTTTGCTAGACTTTCTAGCCTTCTTAGTGGTCCCTTTGAATGCCTTCAGTCCCTCACTGGTCATGGCGTGCTCTATGGGTAAGTCATATGCCAAGCACATATATATAATCCTTGTAAGTGCACAACACCCATTGATGACCTTCTTTCGCTCCCACCTATGTTGTGCTAAATAGAGCTGATCAATTATCCAGCTAGTTAGGTCAACAGTTTGAGGTCCAGTACATGCTAAGTATAATCCAAACCAGATTCTTTTGTGGGGCATGGTAAAACGATGCTGAGCTGGGAAAGCAAAGTGCTGCACGCATATCCGCAAGGGCTTGGAGAGCTCAGGGGTTATAGCTGAAATATCCTCCCACTTAGTTACGTCACCACGTTTCATCTGCTCTGGGACTAGCCGTTCTCGCTCCGTCGGAGTGTGTGTTCCATGTATTTTGAGAGCTGCGCGAATTAAATCTTTGGACAAATAAAACCTTCTGAATGGAGGGTCATTTACCAAGGATGGTAACATGAATGTGCCAGGTAGATCCTTGTTTGTTGAAGCTGTCAAGGTGGTTACTAAGTAAAAGCATCTATAAAAATCAGGTTTAGGCAGAGGGTCACTAAAGTATTCTGTAAATCCCGCTCGTGCCCAAACGTGCGTTAAATCTTGTGTATTTTGCAGTCCTTCAAATTCTCGTGAAAAGAACTGGTACTTGGCCCATGTGCGTAAATCAAATGCCAAATTGGCCTCAAATATGAAATCAGCGTCTGCTAATGGTCCTGCTAGGCCTTGAAACCAGTGAGAGTTACGATGAATCTTCGCAGTGTATCCTCTAGGAGGGTCGTCTATTGGCATGGGTCCTGGAAAACCTTGAAACTCTGGTGGTTGCATCGTAGGATAAGATTCCGCGAGTAATTCTCCAATATTGGCCATTGGTGTGCTTGGGCCAGCTTCTGATGGTCCTTCTTCGGTTTGCATGATGACTGACGAGCTAATGGAAAAGATCTGCTACAAAAGATTAACACATTAGCATGGAAATTAATTATGATCCCATTAAGGTGAGACCGCAATCCCTTTCCATAACCGATGTGTAACCCGTGTAGCCAAGTGTCGTGAAGTGATTGATGCAATGATTTTTTTTGCAGAGCTAATGCAGGTCTCTAGACGCCTACATGCTTCATATTATGCATACATTTCTTGATGAGCTTTTATTATGAGTGATGTGGGGTTTGGTGTATGAACTCATATAAGGTTTGGTTGAGGGTGAATTATTACAAGGGTGGAGTTTAAACGGGGGGGGGGGGGGGAGAATTGTTAGATAAGGGGGTACAAGAAGACATTTGGATAGGTTTCGGTATCCATTTCGTAAGAGTCTTCGAGTGGGTGGTGTGTTTCTGCTGAGGAACAAAAAGTGGTATCGGGTTTGTTGGTATTGAAGGATGAAAAGATTTCTGAGGGGTATATATTACATGGCTTGAGGGTTGGGCTATAATACATTGTTTGGGTACCCAAATCTGCATGGGTGTGGGTCGATTGATAAGATACTTCTTGGTGATCCAAATCTGTCGAGTATTTGTACTTGGGGAAGAAGATCGAGGGGACTTTGGATGCTGACTCTGCTTTTTTTGAAACTTTGTCCTGTTCTTGTCTGCAGTGTTGCCAATAGGCTGTGGTTGCTGTCCTTTTGGCACCCATATTTGTCTCGTGCCACTTGTTCTGTGATGTTGATACTGCTGCTTTCCTTGCCTTATCTGGTGGTGTCGTCGGTCTAGGTTCCTCTGTTGTGGTTGACTCCTTCGTGGTTGGGTTTGAGAGGTCCATTGGAGGCTCTGCTTTGGAAAAGAAGGGAGATCCAACACTTGCGTGACCTGCCCATTAGGAAGTGATTCGTTATTTATCTTTAATCTAGGCCAGTCTGCAGCAAGTTTGGAAGGATGAGCACCGCAGGGTATTGTGCTCATTTGGCCGCTGATGCAACCCACCTGACCGCTGATTGTGTCCATCTGCCCTAGCGGTTGGGTAGCTGCCCCTTCTAGTTTGCAGGAAGCCCCAGGGAAGATCTCCTGTCGTCCTTCTGATTGACAACTATCTATAGCCAAGCCCGAGTGGGTTGGTGTAGACGTAACGTGATTGATCTGACCCAAGATCTTCCGGTCTTCCATCGTATGCATTTCATAGGGTCTAGGGTTACAAGCCTCAGTCGGAATGCCGTTAGGGAAGTCAAGCGGTATCACTCGCTTCTGCTCAAGGTTCCAATCTGTAAGGAGCCTTGTTTAAGATTTAGGTCCACTGAGTGATCATATAGCCAATCTTGGCCAAGGATTAGGGGTTCTATCAGGTCGTCATCATTGCACACTAGTAGCTTCGCTGTCATGGTCACTTCCTTAATGAGGATAGGAAGGTCCACCTCACCCATGCAAGGGGTTTCCATGCCTCCTAGGCCTATGAGGTATGCCTCAATTGGCCGCATTTCTATTCCTGAATCCTTATAGTGGGACCATCTAATCGCACTAGTCGCAGCGCCTGAGTCAATTAAAGCCCTGAGCTCTTGGCAACGATTGTCGTGCTCTAGCCTAACTGTAATGAATGGTCTCCTGTCCACTATGCTAGGATGAGTGGTTGACTTTACTTGACACATGGCCATGGGGTATCTGGGTGTAGTTTCCAGATGGTTATAATGTTCTCTCCCTAGTCCTTGTCTTCTTAGCTTCATGCGCTTAATGCGTTCTATTGCTTCTGCCTGAGCTTCCGATCGTATTCTATTTTCTTCCTCCTTACGCTTCTTTGCCAACGTGAGTCATCTAAGCATATCCTCAGTAAGAGGTTCCTGGTATAGCTTGACTCTACAGCCACTAATATAATTAGGCATTACATCTCCTTCTAAGGTGGCTAACTGTACTACTCCACTTGTCGAGAGTCTGTTAATGAACATAGGTCCATAACCTGGCTTTTCTAACTTATGTGCGTGTTGCTTTAGCGTATATACTAGAACTAAATCTCCTTCTTTTAGGCCTTTATCTTTCACATGTGCATCAAAATATGCTTTCTGTCGTTTCTTTGCCGCATATATTCCTGCTGTTGCCTTTAGCCTGGTTTCTCCTAATCGTTCCAAGTCCATTATTCTTGCTGATAATTCATGGCCGGTCCACTAATGTTCTTGTGCAACCTTAAGGGTCGGTATCAAGAAGTCCAAAGGAAGCATTGCATTCTGACCAAAAACCATCTGAAAGGGAGTTGCATTGAGTACGGTCTTGTAGGCCACTCGATATGCCCAAACAGCGTGGTGTAACTGTTTGTCCCAATCTGAATGTTTGTTGTTCACGAGTTTCGTGAGTACGTTACAAAGGATCTTATTAGTGCTTTCAGCCTGACCATTGGCCTGAGGATGATATGGTGCAGATTTCTTGTGAATCACCATAAAATCCTGTAACAAATATTCAATGACTTGGTTTAGAAAGTGAGTTCCTCGATCGCTCACTAACTCTATAGGCAATCCATATCTTGTAAAGACATTCTCAAATAAGAATTTTGCAGTTGTGTGTGCATCATTCTTTTTTGTGGCTTTTGCCTCTACCCATTTCGTAAGATAATCTGTGGCAACAATAATGTATTCAGCATGTGTACCTTTTGCAGGGGGGTTAATGGGTCCTACAAAGTCTATACCTCACTTAGAAAATGCACGTCCTCCCATCATGGGTTTCAATGGCATTTCATCTCTGCGAGTAGGAAATTGAGTTCTTTGGCACACATCACATCTCTTAACATAGGTATGAGCATCCATGTGAAGAGTGGGCCACCATAATCCTGCAAAGAGGATGGCTTTGATTATCCTTTCAGGTCCAAAATGACCTCCTGCAACACTTTGGTGTGCAGTCTCTAGTATGCTCAGATAATCGCTTTCATGAACACATTGTCTTAGGTATCCATCTCGTCCTCTTTTGTATAGATTATCGCCAATAAGTGAATAGTCTTGAGCTTCCTGCTCCAGACTGCGTTGTCGAGCTAAGGTCATTCCTTGAGGGAATGTCTTCGTCCTCAAATATGTCACTAATGGTTCACTCCAGTCTGGTGTTAGAGACACGTGATATAATGTAGCATGCTCTACTGGTGGTCTTTCACAACAAACATGGCATTCTTTACACAACTTGTAGACATCTGCTTCCATCGAAGGCCAATATACTCCTAGTCTATGCAGAGTCTGTAATGTTCGATGTTTCGAATGATGTTGCTTTAATGCACCTATGTGTGCTAATTGCAACCAATTTGCATGTTCTGATTCATCTACACAACAAGCAAGAATCTTTTGATTATCCTGTTTATATATGCTTCCTGCTATGATTTGGTATCTCTGAGATTTGGTGATCTCTCCTTCTTTAATCTTTATCCTAGGATTCTTGGGTCCGTATGTCAGAATAGGGACTATAGGTTTAGCCCATTCTGGTGCTATCTCAAGGTTAAACAAGTATGCATCTGGTAGATCATCCGCTACTCCTTGAGGAGCTTCTCCTGAGGTTAATCTTGAAAGGTGGTCAGCTCTAAGATGTGTCTTTCCTTTCCTGACTACTACTTCAAAATCGTACTCCATGAGTAATAGAAACCAACGTATTAGTCCTCCTGTGTTACAGGGTTTGTTGACTAGGTACAATAGGGCTTGATGATCTGTAAAGAACTTGAATTTGTTGGCCAACAAGTAGTGTCTAAACTTCTTTACCGCGTAGATCATCCCTAATCCTTCTCGTTCCGTCGTGGTGTAATTTCTTTCTGCTGCGTTCAATTGTCTGCTCGCGTAAGCTATGGGGAGATCTATGTTACCTTCATTCGTGGGTTGTGCTAACACACATCCTATGGCATAATTGGATGCATCCACATGTACATGGAATGGCTTACTCCAATCTGGGGTAGTCAATATAGGTGCTGAGCACAAGCGTCGTTTAAGTTCATTGAATGAATTTTCACATTCATCTGTCCATTCAAAATTGGTTAAAAGAGAGTACAAAGGCTTGGCTATGATTGCATACATGTGTATGAATCTCCTATAATAACCGCAATGGCCCATAAATGCTTGTACCTCTTTCACATTAGTTGGTCTAGGTAATTCTGCAATTACCTTCACCTTTTCTTCATCCGTGGAGATTCCATTTTTTGACACAATGTGTCCTAGAATTTTGCTTTGTCTAACCATGAAAACACATTTTTCTGGGTTCAAACAAACCTGATATTCTCGACATTTGTCAAATATTTGCCTTAACTTTGGGATATGCATCTGCCTGATATTAGAATGAGCACATATGTCATCGACATATACTTCCAAACTCTTGCGTAAGAATTTCTTAAAAACATGACACATGAGTCGCTGGAAAGTGGCGGGTGCATTTGTGAGCCCAAAAGGCATTACACAAAATGCAAATATGCCCCATTCAGTGGCAAAAGCCGTCTTGTGTTGATCTTCTGGAGCAATGGCTACTTGATTATAGCCTGAGAAACCATCAAGGAAGCTATAAACTTCCTTGCCCGCAACTCTTTCCAATAGATGTTATGTGATAGGAAGAGGATAACTGTCTCTAATCGTGGCGGCATTAACTTTTTTAAGGTTAATACACACACGCAATTTTCCATTTTTCTTGGGCACAACCACAATGGGGGATACCCATTCGGTATGCTCAATCTCGTAAATGAATCCTGCTTCTATCAAGCGATCTATCTCCTCTTTAATTTTTGCAGCGTAGTTATCATTGTACGTGTATGGTTTCTGTTTTGTCGGTTTTGCATCTGGAGTCATAGGGATTCTATGAGAACATATATCTGGATCTACTCCTTTTAGGTCTTTGTAACTCCAAGCGAACACATCTCTATATTCGTGCAATAGGGCAACTAGCTCTTCTTCTTCTTCCTTCGTCAAATCATGGCCTATGTATGTACATTTTTCTTCTTCTCCTTCTATAGCAACTATTATTTTCTTGGTTTTCTCTCGGTTATCATATACTTGTCCGTCATTCGCCTTTGTATTAGGCATTCGTACCATGATTCTTCTATCTTCGATTTCATATTTCTTGAAATTCTCGGGTACTTCAAACAAAGATTCTTCTTTTTCTGACATGGTTTCTTTCTTCTTTCTTTTCTTGCCTTCATTTTTAGTAGTCATTTTTGTGGCTAACCTCACCTCATTTGTAATTTCTTCCTGTTTCTGAGGGTGAGTTTCTACTTCGTAAAAATATTCTTCTTCTGATGCAAAGGGTGGGTCCATGATAATTGATTCTAAATCGAAATCACTTGCATCTTCAAATGCATCAGTGTTAGGTTCACATTCTTCTAAAATTGAATCACTCATGATTGGCTCTATTGTAAAAACTGAAATATCATAGCCATCTTCGTCACAGTGGGGTGTCCATTGTTCTTCATTGATGGCTACATCCATGGTTGCTAGGATTTCTGCCCAACCATGGGGTTCAAACTCTTCATCAAGGAATACTACAGGTGCGTAGGCTGGATCTTGAAGGGTTCGTGGATGTTGTTCTGCACCTAAGGTCCTTGCTTCTAATCGTTCTTCCTCTTGTTTTGCAACTTTACACATCCATAAATGAGTATCCTCATGCAACCAAGAAGGATCTGACTCCAATGAGTGCATGGATTCTGTTTCTACTTGTGTCTTATGGATGGTATTCCATTGTAATGGGGGTACATCTCGATGTGAATAGTCTTTAAGATTGACTTTGGTAGTCACTCCTAAATGTTGCAAGTACAAAGAATTAGTTCCCCAATCTTGTACAATTTGCAACTGACGCATGAATGGTCGTCCCAATATCATCTCATAAGCATGATTTCTTGCAAAATCACAAATGGCAAAGGTATGCTCAAATTCTACACCACAAGTGGTGAGAGATATGCCTTCTAGTAAGCCTAATGGTTTTTCTATGTGTCCGTCAGCCATTTGTAGCTTCATCCTGGTAGGTCTTAATGTTGGCTTACCCCAACGTTTCCATAAAGCGGTGGTAGCTATGGCTACTCCGGCTCCTGAATCTAAGATGGCTTTCGTGGTGTAGCCCTGATGGGTTATCGGAAGATAAGTGTTACCTTCCTCTCCTTCGCTCACATCTCCAATCTTTTCTACTGGTATCTCTGATACCTTATTTTGTGATCCTATTTGTGAGGGAGTAGTAGCAAGCTCGGGGAATTGATTTGCTACATGTTTCCACAATTCTGGTTTTACCTTTAACAACTCCTCTAGAGTGAGATTACACTGTACTTTGGTATTCGTGATCACTTCCGTGTTTCTAGGGATTACTGATTCTTCATTCCTCACTATTATCGTGGGTGCTCTCATATTAATAGACTTTGCTTCCCAAGGTCCTGTGAACTGAGGTAATTCTTGTAAAGAATTAGATTCAAATCCTCTGTGTTCACTCAGTTGTTTCTCCTCTACCTCATCGTAAATAGAGGGGATGTCTTGGGGAAATTGCTCCTGCAAGTCATCTATTTCTTGAATAGGAGGATGAGTTCCTTGTTCTTTTCTCCACTTCTCTTCTTGTATTTCTCTCAAAAATTCATGTGACTACCTATGTATGGAAGACAGATTGTCTTGACTTTCTATATTGGGTACTTGAGACAGGGATGGTGCATTCCTTTCATGTGTCTCTGGGACAATAGGGTTCCTATGCTGATCCTTTTTCTCTTTGCTTTCAATCAAATATTCTAGCCTCTCCATTAGTCCTTGAAAGTGTAACTCCGGTTTTGCCATGTTATTCCAATTAAGATATCTAGAGGCTTCGAACAAAGCTTGTGCTAGTTCTACCATCTTCATGCAAAGTTTCGTTCTCTCAATTTCTAGATCAGCTCGAGGGTAGTTTTTGCTCATTTCAGCTACTTGAGGTCCCTCTTTTAATCTAGCCTGATATGCACGAAACATCATGTCTAGATTTTCTGGTATGGGTTCCGCTAAAACTGATCCTGATTTTTGAGCTGGGTTCTCGTGATTTAATTCCTGAGAAGTCAATTCTAGGATTTTGGCTCTAGATTCCTTTAAACTTCCTTCCAACTCAGTTACCTTTTTACTCCATTTTCTCTTTATCCTTTCTCTAGAATCTTTCCAAGATTTCGTCTTTTTGCTACTAGATTCTGCAACTTCACTACTTCCGGCTACTTTCTCTTGATTAAGCTGTTGGTTCTGTAAGAGCGCCTGGGCTCTTGTTATAGCTTGGATAGGCACGTATGTAGGGTTGGATCCATCTGCGTTATTCACAATACCTATCACGTTGATCGGTGTCACATTCGAAGCATTGACAGGGTTCTTAGGACAATCTTTGATTATATGCTCTTTGCCACAATCAGCACAAAAGCCTTGTATGTTATAGCACTGTGATTGCCCTGCTATTGGAGGATGTGGACAATCCTTTATGAAGTGATCTCCTTGGCACCTAAAGCATGGTCCTCTAGGGCCCTGAGGTCTTTGTTGTCTCAATTGGGGCCGTGGATTTGGGTTGGTGTACATCACATGAGCGTAGTCGGGCTCCCAATTAGGTTCCACCGGTGGACTATCATAATGATATGTCTCCACGTGTTCTGGTGACTCCGTGTAATAAGCGGGTGGACTATCTACATGCGTAGAGTCAAAACTATTTGAGTTCGGGTCATTCTCTATGATCAAAGGTGAAGAAGGCACTAAGGCCCTACTTAGGTTCTCTTCTGCAGCAGCGTATTTGACTGAGATGACATTCGCTGGTGGGGGTGGCTGCTGGGCTAAGACAGGTTGAGGTCTCTGTTGAGCCTGGTATGGGTAGTTCTGAGGAGGCCTATAGTAATAAGGCTGAGCATTGTATTGGCCTTGATACCTACTTGGCTGCTGGTATGCTTGCGGGTAGTTCTGTCTCACGGTTTGTTTGTTGTATGGGCAGTCCTGAGCCGTATGATTCGTGTATCTTCTTTCAATTGTACAGTATTGGCCACTAGGGTTGGCTTGTGGTTGTGGTGCATTGGGACACACATTTGCCATGTGATCACCACCACAGGTGTAACAACGCTTGTTCATTAGTACCCTAGGTTTGCTAGAAACTCCTAGTTTCTGGGCTACTTTTTCTGCTAGGTCTTCTATCGAGTTAGACAATTTTGTGGATGCTAGAGATGAACAGTCTGAATCCTTATAGACCTTTGAGAGTTCCAGCTCGTCTCCTAAGTTGTCCTCAATGTCTATGCATATTCTCACACATTGCTCTAGCGTTCTGGGTTCTTTTAGGTACACATAGGAGCGTAGTTTAGAGCTCAACAAGCCATCTAGAAACAATGACACTTGTTTAGCTTGTGAGGGTAGCTCTTGCATTGGACATCGTTCAACATATTGTCTAAACCTACGTCCTACGAGTCTAACTGTTTCTTGAGGGGTCTGTTTGAAGCTATGAATCAACGAAGACGTGTCATGTCTAATCCCACTTTTAGAGAATTCAGTGATGAATGACTCTAAAAAGTGATGGATGTCTCTAAATTGCCTCTGTTGCAACGGTTGGAACCAAGTTAAAGCGGTATTTTTTAATGTTAGTCCAAATGCGTTGTATTGCGTGAACATGTCTTCGACTTGTTCTGCTCTTAGTACTTGCTTGAATTCTGCGACATGGTCATAGGGATCTCCTGTCCCATCAAAATAATTTTTCATTGACTTTACTAATTGAGTGGGTCTCAATATTCTTACGTGTTCACGTGGTCTAGGTAGAGGAAAATCATCTCTACCACCTGGTATTCCATGATCTCTTTGTCTATCCGCTCTATTAGTGTCCGTGGTTGTTCTATCTCTCCCCGTGGGATGAGTGAAGCTTACTTCGGGTCTTTCTTTATTTCTTTCTCTTTGATTTCCATGGGCTGATGATGTTCCTGCCCCTTGTTGACTTGTATTCATGTTCGTTCTAGATGGAGGGAATACCAATTCACCTCTCCATGTGTATGTGTTTTCAGCGTGGTCAGGCACCACAAAGACTCTTTCTGAAGTCTCATCCAGGTATACAACCTTTCCAGGTGTATCCGGGTCCTTGAACTCGTATATCGTGATGATTCCTACCTCACTAAGTAGTTCTGTCTTGTATCTCCAAAAGGCTTCATCAGTTTCTTTATTTACAAACAACTCTATGCTTCTGTTGTCCTGAGGGATCCATTCCGGAATTAGTACTCGTGTCAGTACAAATTTCCCTCTAGGTGTTCTAGGCTCTTATAATGGTTCTTTTCCTTGAGATTTAGTTTCCGTCTCTAGCTGAATCACTCCAAACTCATTGGTATTGTTTGGTTGCGTACTTAAGATGTACATTGTTCCTTCTTTGTCTATGTATGTGTCTCTCTCAAATTTCACCACTAGACGTTCCAATCCAATGGGTTGATCGGGGTTGTGCATTTGCACCACTTGCCTTCGCAAACCATCCTCATAGATGCGAGCACCTAATCGGTTGGTTCGGAGAAACTCTAGTTGCGTTCTATAGGGTCCTTCTGGTTTTTCTAAATAGGTTACATTCGACCCTCCTTCTGGTCTTTCTGTGCTAAATGCCATTTCTGAATCACTAGTATCTGAGCTCTTGTAGGGATAACTAGTGTTCAATTGTTGAGCCCACGATCGTGCAGTAGTTCTTACACTTGCCTCTGATGATCTAAGGCTTCGTCGGTCTGACTTACCTATATGTTTGCCCGATCTAAGGTTCATTAATTTTCTTCCTTGTACACTCAGTACACGCTTAGATCGTCAATGATTCTTTGTGATTACTTTCTGGATTCTTTTTAGATTTCTTTAGATTCTTGTCTTAATGTATGCGTCAGGAATTCGACTTTCCGTGGTACTTTGAGTTCTCGTTCCGTCAGACTTCTGTTTTCCTTTAGGTTTTCGTGTCACACACCTTTACTTTAGTCTTGATCTTGATAAATTTAATTCTCTTGAACTTGAGGCGTTCCTATCGTCTTAAATCCACAATGCTAACGTTTATCCTAAGCTAAGAATTGACTGAGGGGGTTGAGTAATCTTCCAACCTCGAGTTAGCTTTTTTGGTTGCTCTGATGCCCAAGAAGCCGCGCTTCCCAAGCTTTATGCCCCTTCTGCCTTGCTTTGGTTGCCTTTGATTGCCCTCGCTAGACCTGGAAAAATCCAATATTAGATCAATTCACAGTTGGATGATCAAGCACTTGAGTATATACACCTTTTAAGTCCCTTCCCTTTTGCCAAACTTTTAATGCTTGCCCCCTGGCTTTCTAGTCCCAAAATAGGTCAACCTCAAAATAGTACTCGTAAAGAGCTTTCTAACGAGCTATTAAGCTCAGAAAATGGACTTCGGATGAAAAAGTTATGACCGTTCAGGTCCTGGGGGGGTAAAAACTGACAAACAGGTTTTTCTCCAAATATGAGCTAAAGGGTCTCCTATGAGTCTAATCACCCAAAAATTTCTCAAAAATAGCCTCAAAATTGGCCAAAAAATGAAACCCTAAAATTTGCGATGGGGGTGCACAATCGCAATGGCGTGAGACAATCGCGATGGCCTGGGACCGTCGCGATGGCGTGAAGGTGAACAATCGCGATGGCGTGATGCGCGAACCATCGCGATGGTCTGAAGTGCACGGTCGCGATGGTCCAAAAGTGAGCAATCGCGATGGCTCGATTAGGCGGACAATCGCGATGGTGTGAAGGTGAACCGTCGCGATGGCTCGATCAGGCGGACAATCGCAATGGCGTCAGTCAACGGTCAACGTGAACCGTCGCGATGGTCCAAAGTGAACCGTCGCGATGGTCCAAAGTGAACCGTCGCGATGGTCACAGATGCGATGGCTTGAGCCAATCGCGATGGTCAGGGCGCGATGGCTTGAGCCAATCGCGATGGTTCAAAATTTGAGTTGTCCCGATGGTCTGAGGGTATCGTCGCGATGGTCCAACTTGCCACGTGGCACCGTCGGCGCGATGGCGTGAGCCTATCGCGATGGTGTGGGGTCAACCGAACAATCGCGATGGTCCACGAACCGTCGCGATGGTCCAAATGAACCGTCCTGATGGCGTGAGACCGTCGCGATGGTCCGGCCGAGTCGTCGCGATGGCGTGAGCCTATCGCGATAGTGTGACACAATCGCGATGGTTTGAGACCGTCGCGATGGTCCACCAAAACGAGAATTTTGCAGATGCGGCTATGGATTCCTAGAGGCGCAGGTGTGCTCTTCACGCTGGTGTGGTCGCCTTCTTCAAATTCCAAACTTTGCAGACCATCGCGATGGTCTGACACAGTCGGAAATTTTTGACAGAAACTAAAAATTTTACCTTTTCTAAGCTTTCCTGATGCACTAGAGCTCTGTACCTGCAAGAAAACTCAAGAAAACAAAAGTACACACAAGCACCAAAGCTCTCTCTCACTCTCTCGCATGCACAAATGAGGGGAAATGAGGAGAATGGGTGGATATGGTGAATTTTCTGATTTTTTTGGAGATGAAGATGATGATGCGATGATGAAGATGGAGTGTGGGGGAGGTGAAAAACACTAAAAACTAAGTAAAAACAATAACAAAAACTGAAAATTTTACCTTCCAACGCTACTTCTTGCTATACTCTTACCATCACACATTCGTCCTAGACTCGATCCCCGGCAACGGTGCCAAATTTGGTGTTGCTCTAGCACAATGGTGAGAACCACGTTAAGAAGCTCCACCTCCTTAATGTCAATCCGCGGAAGAGATAGGAGTGATATGAAGATCGTGAATGTGAGATGAAGTGAGAGTGAAGGTGAGAAGCATAGAAATGCACACACACGTACACACACACTACGAAGAGACAAGCAAGACACAATGGAAGGTGAGAAATCAACTCTATTACTCAAGAACACTATTACAAGCTCAAAATAACTCTAAGCTCACACTAACCAACCTCAAAAATGAGCTCTCTAGCTCTTTTTATAGTTTCTAGACTAGTTTTGACCGGTTTCACATCTAGTGACCGGCATAGTTAAAAATTAGGTCCTAGATGCTATTTGGAAGGGTAAACGGTGTCTAAAAATAACGAAAATTGATACGCTTGTTCTACCTAAGCTCCTCAACCTCGAGGACTCCTCGGCTTGCACAAAATGCAGTGAGAAATTAAGAAAAGGGTTTTTCTATGTTACATATGTTACAATAGTGATAAAAATCACTGTTGGAGATTTTTGGAAAGTATTTGAAAACATAATTCTTTGAAAAAAGGTTCGACTGGCTCCTTGCTCCATTGTTACATGTTTCCGCGTCGTCTGTGCCTCTGGCTGCTTCCAACAATCTCCTTCAGGAATATGCAGAAAAAACTCCCATCTGAATCTCCCTTATACAAGTTTGACTACATTTGGAAGCTTGCAAGGTGGCATTAAGGTGTCTAGGAAGCTCTGATAGCCTTGAAAATTTGTACAAATATGTAGCCACATATGATCTTTATACATGCCAAACCATATGGCTAACATAAATTTCTATACAAGAATTTGTAGGGTCAAACTAGAAAAATTACATTTTTTACAAAATGAACATAGCATATCAATGTGCTACAAAATCCATTTTCTGCTGAAATTTGAGCTATAGACTGCCTTTGACAATCTTTACAGGTATATGAATTTTCATCTAATTTGGTGACAATGAAATTTTTGCCCTAATTTCCCAACTTTGACCAGCTTTGACCGCTACCATGGAATTTCTTGATTTCTTTAAAACTTTGTATGTGAGCTTCCTTTGACATCCTTGATGCATCCTGAACTTCTCGGGGAATTCCGGCTACCTTCACCAAATATGTTTTTTGTAGGCCTTCACAAGTGAGAGAGGAGAGAAAATCTTGACGACAGCGTGCATCTTCTGGTAAGTCATCCAGCTCAAATTGAGTGGCAAATGTGGGCTCCTTCCCTGTATATTTTTTAACTTCTACATTATAATCATGTAGCAAGACATAGTAAGGCATGTATTGCGATTCTGACGTTGTGATCAACCGTTGGTGGGATAGGTGCTGAAAGTAAGAAGATCTAAGAATAGTTTCTTCCAGGTTTGTGAGGGATTGAATTTGCACTATGATACAATTGTCATGTGTGTCTCCCACTTTCTCAACCCTTTTGAGCCAATATGGAATTCCAGTTTCTAAAGTGTCCCATCCTTCCTCAATAACTCGACCGCCAGGTATTGGCATCGGCTGGTATGGTTCTTCGAAACTTTCATCGACAGGAATTTCCACCAGTGTATCAAGTTCTAGTTCTTCAACTAGAGAGGGTGGCCTTTCATATGGTAAGAGACGTGATTGTAGTTCTACCATTTGCTTCTAGAGGGTTTCTAATTCTTTTGTAGATTGTTGTGAGATTACAGACTCTTATTGAGTTGTCTGGGCATTGGCTAGCTGCTTCTTTAGGTCAGCACATTCGGATTCTAACTTTTCATATGACTCCAAAACATTTGCATGCTCCTCAAGAAAGATTCGAATGTCTTCAGATGGGACCGCTCTATACTTTGTAGGACTAATTTCTGCTCCTGGGGTTCCTTCCACAGCTGCTTCAAAATTGTCTTGGTTTTAATGCTAAAGACGCTTGTTCTCTTCTAAGGCTGCTACGAGTGTAGCATTGGATAGCATCTGCGCTTGGAGCACATTTTCCAGATCCTTGACTGCTTGATCATCCATCATAGATATCTTTGACTCCAATTCAGTGTGAGCCTAAAGTGGTATGGTCTACTAGGAGTGTTTGGTAATCAGCTTCTAAGATGTTGACTCTAGCCTGGAAGGCAGCAGTGCGCTCTTCGAATTGGTGGTATTCTTTTTGCAATTGATATGCACACTGAAGTAAGATATTAAATGTTCTATTTACATTATGAGATGAAAGGGGAGGAGTTTGGAATGCAACGAGAGTGGGAATGGGAAAGGGGGTAGTGAATGTTGTGTCTTCCAAAGAGGTAGTGAATGGTGAGGTGGGGGGTAGGGGAGTGGGTGATGGTGGAATTGTAGGGAGAGGTGTTGTGGGTGGTGAAATGTCCATGTGGTCAGACAGTGTGGTGCATGCAGGGGCTACCATGTAAGTGGATATGGTAGGTGAAGTGAATGTGGTGTCTATGTAGATTGATGATGGTGTGAGCGTCTGGGAACCGTGCATCTGAGACACTCGAGTGTGAATGTATTGTTCCATAAAAGGTTGGTATTGGGGTGAGTGAGGGGTAGGGAGAGGATGGGAAGTATGGGTCATGGGATAGGGGTACATGCAATGGGGGATAAGCTGGGAAACAAAGGATACCCTCAGTGGGTCATGGGTTTCCAACCATATTCGAGATTATGGGGTGACCAATTATGGGTTCGGAGGAAAAAAATGGTGAAGTGTACAGAGGATTGGTGATGTAAGAGAAGAGGGTGTCCTATGAGGTTGGCTCAGGAAAGTAGAAGAATGTGGATGAGGTTGGGGTATAGGTGGCGGTAGCTATTAGGACTGTGGTTTGTTCAGTGGTGGGAGGTAGTGGTGGTGGAGAAGGAGGGGATGGGGGATGCAGGGGTGAAATGGGTGATGTCCATACAAAAGTTTCGGTAGTGAAGTCAATGGTGCTCGTGGGGGTAGCTGTGGTTTCGATGGTTATTTCTGGTTCTATGATGGGTATTCTTGTATTCTTACCTACACGTGGTAACGTGTCGACTCTGCGTTTGTCACACCTGACGGACTGGCAGTCTGTTGTGTGGATGGATTCCGGGACTCCTAAGGATTTTGACAATGATTTGAGGGTGGTAATGAAATTTTGATCCACCCCCTCTTCTACTAGCATTTCTTCAATCAAGGCTTGGCCTGATGCAAGGGAGATTCTATGCCTTTCCTGTACTACTTTGATCGTATCATATAACCTTTGTAGCTGGGTGGTGTATGTGGGCACACCTACAAATTCTGGCACTTCTTGTTGCTCATCTTGATGCCTTTGATAATGCTCCTCCTCGTCCTCTTCAGACTCCATCTTCCTCATTCTCTTCATCGCTTTCTTCCTCCTCATCAACTGTGGTATGAGGTATTTGGAAGGTTGTTGCTTGCAGTTGAACATCTCCCACTTGTTGTTCCTCTTTTGCCTCAAGATTTACTTCTCTTAACACCTATTTGAAGTCTTCATTTGTGAGTTCCTCCAAGCATGCTCCTCCGGGGAATTCGAGATCAGTGGGTATGGGGGGGAAATATCAAATTAGGGCCATTGGTGCTGCATCTTCGAAGTTGTAGTGTGAATGGTCGCACCCTTCGGAGTGGTGGAGTAACTTCGGGTGTTAGGGTGGCCCCACGGGGTTGAGCACAAGGTACTTGGATGGTTCGTCTCATCCTCTTGGAGGGTGGTCCCGTTGATGTTCACCCTTTGAATTGCTGCACTCTAGTGCATATGAGGGCTCTTTGAATGGGAATATCATATGCCAAGCATCTATAAATAATCCTTGTCAATGCACAAGTGCCATATAAGACTGATTTGTGTGGTTGTGGCCACCTCTTGTGTGCCAGGTGAATTTGATTGATAATCCAATGAGGCAAGTTGATTGTTAAGTTCTAGGTCTTTGCAAGGTATAGACTGAACCATATCTTTTTGGGCGGCATGGTAAACCTATCTTGGGTGGGGAATGCAAAGTTTTGCATACACATTCTTATGTGGACAACGATATTAGGTGTCATACCTACCATGTCCTTGAGTTTAGTAAGGTTCCAATTCTTCATGTTATCTGGTACAAGGGTTTTCGTCTCTGTAGGTATATGCATTCCGTGCATGTCCAAGGCCTCTCGTACTAAGTTGTTGGTTAACCTGAACCTCTTCAGCTCAGTTCCTCTCGTCAGAGAGGGGAGTACAAAAGTGCTTGAACCTTTGGGATGCTTGCTCGGAGTCAAAGTATTGATGAGGTAGTAGCATCTCACAAAATCTATCTTTGGAAGCTGAGCACCAAAATATGTGTCCAAACCTACTTTTGTCCATACAGGGCGTAGCGCTTGTACATTTTGTAGCTTCTCAAATTCATGTGTAAAGATTTTGTCCCTAGATGCATACTTTGGATGTGCATTGTACTCGGGATGCATCTATTCTCATGTGGACGGGTTTACACACATGGATCAGGTGGTTTGTGACAAGGTCTTATCCTCCAAAATTTTTGTGTGTGATTACATTTCTCAAGTTTGATGAACTTTACATAAAATGGGTCACTTCTCCTTGGAGTTGGGACTTTTTTAGGTACCCATTTCCGAACATTCCTACGTGTGATTTCATAGGTGGAGTCATGGCTAGTAGGTATGTGCCCAAAAGTGTATGGTTAGAGTGTTGATGGATGATGTGTCCGACTCATATGCTTTTGTGAAGCTACTTGAACATACAAGCAAGTCTTGGGCACCCAGATATGTCGTGTATTGGGGTCAGCCTTCATTGACCGCTTAGGGACCCAAATGGAAATGGTCCTTTGGGTAGGACCCGTGGAACTTTCTTTCTTGGCAATCCTTGCCCGAGTAGTTGATTCAGTACACCGTGTGATTACGTTCTCTTGATTTCTTGGAAATATTGAGTCGATTAAGCATTTCCTTCGTGAGGGGTTCTTGATATAATTTGATGCGGCATCCACTAATGTAACTTGGTAAGATATCACCTTCTAAGGTGGCTAATTGGACCAATGAGTACTTTTTCTAAACTTCTTTTTCTAAACTTCTTTTCCTAGCCAGGGTCATACCTTGAGGGAATGTTCTCATTCTCAGGAAGAATGCTAATGGTTCACTCCAATCTGGTATTAGAGACACTTGGTACAGTGTAGCATGCTCCACAGGTGGTCTAATACGACAGACTGGGCATTCCTTACACAACTTATGGACATGTGCTTCCATAGTTGGCCAATGCACTCCAAGCCTCCTTAGTGTCTGTAGAGTTTTTTGCCTTGAGTAATGCTGCTCTGATGCACCCACATGTGCTAATTGCAACCATTTTGTGTACTCCTCTTCTTCCACACAACAAGTTAATATCTCTTGATTTGTATGCTTGTACATACTCCCTACCATGATATGGTACTTTTGGGATTTTACTACCTCCCTATCTTGAGCTTTTACTACTGGATGTTTAGGCCCATATGTCAATGTTGGCACTAATGTCTTGGCCCACTATGGTACAACTTCTAAATTAAACAAGTAAGCATTAGAAAGATCATTTGATACTCCTTGTGGGGCCTCTCCGGATGTGAGCCTCAAGAGATGATCTGCTCTCAAGCGAGTCTTGCCTTTCCTCACCACTACCTCAAAGTCATATTCCATAAGTAAGAGGAACCATCTTACTAATCTTCTTGTGTTGCATGGCTTGTTTATCGGATACAGTAGATTTTGATGATCAGTAAAAAAAATTAAACTTATTTGCAAGCAAATAGTGTCTAAACTTTTTTAACGCATATACCATGCCTAGTCCTTCTCGTTAGGTGGTATTATTGTTTCGTTCAGCTACATTCAATTGTCTACTAGCATAGGCAATTGGAAGATCCATATTACCTTCACCCGTAGGTTGTGCAAGTACACATCCAATAGCATAATTCGATGCATCCACGTGAACATGAAATGGCTTGTTCCAATTTGGTGTGGTCAAGATCAGTTTTGAACATAATCACAATTTAAGCTCATTGAAGGAGTTTTCACATTCTTCCATGCATCCAAAGTTAGTCAAAAGGGAGTACAGAGACTTTGCGATGATCACATACAATTGGTGATAATAGCCACAATGCCCCATGAAAGCCTGTACCCACTTGACATTCCTTGGCCTAGATAGCTCTACAATAGGTCTCACTTTCTCCTCATCCGTGGATATGTCATTCTTTGACACTATGTGTCCTAGAATCTTGCCTTGCCTGACCATGAAAACACACTTTTTTGGGTTCAGGCAGACTTGATATTCTCTACATTTGTCAAAGATAGCTCTCACTTCAGGGATATGGGTTTGCCTTATGTTGGAATGAGCCCAAAGATCATTAACATAGACTTCTAAATTCGTCTTCAGGAATTCCTTAAACACGTGGCACATCAGCCTCTGAAAAGTGGCTCGCACATTGGTAAGACTAATGGCATTACTCAAAAGGCAAATATGCCCTACTTTGTGGCAAAAGCCATCTTATGCTGATCTTGTGGAGCAATGGCTACCTGATTGTAGCCAAAAAATCCATCAAGGAAGTTGTACACCTCCTTGCCTGCTACTCTTTCTAGTAGATGCTCCATGATAGGAAGCAAATAGTTATCTCGAATGGTGGTTGCGTTAACGTTTTTCAAGTTAATACATACAGTTAACTTTCCATTCTTCTTGGGCACCACTACAATGGGGGATACCCACTCAGTCTGCTCAATTTCATAGATGAATCTAGCTTCCACCAATCTATCTATCTCCTCTTTGATTTTAGCAGCATAGTTATCGTTATATGTGTATGGCTTTTGCTTAGAGGGTTTGGCATCTGAGGTCATGGGAATCGTGTGTGAGCATATGTCAGGATCTACACCTTTCAAGTCCTTGTAGCTCCAAGCGAATACATCTCTGTAGTCTCTTAGTGAAGCTATCAACTCGTGCTCCTCTTCCTCAACTAGGTCATGTCCTATGTACATGCATCTTTCTTCTCCTTCTTCTGTGGCTACAACAATTTTCTTGGTGGTTTCTTTTTTATCATGACTCTCCTATCATCTATCTCATACTTTTTTAAGTTTTCAGGGACCTCAAACAAAGCTTCTTCCTCCTCTGTTGTGACTTCTCTCTTCTTCCTCTTCTTGCCTTCCCTCTTGGTGGTCACTTGTGTGGTTAACCTCACATCATTTGTAACCTCTTCATGTCTCTGAGGGTGAACTTCTACTTCGTAGAAATACTCCTCATCTGATGCAAAAGCTGGGTCCATAATAATTGACACTAGATCGGAGTCACTTGCATCCTCGAATGCATCAGTGCTATGTTCACATTCTTCAATAACCGAATCACACATGATTGGCTCTATGGTGAAGACTGAAATGTCATAGCTGTTGGTGCATTTTGCCCAAGCCTACATGCTTGATATGCTTGATATTATCCTCATTTGTAAGTCACATGAGTAGTCATGTGAACACCTCTTGTAAAAGAGTACATTTTATCTCTTGTAAATGGAAAAAGAAAAAAATAAAAGGATGGCTTACCTCATCCATGATGTAAAAGCAAATTCGTGGCTCCAACTACCAAAATCACGAATTTTTGAGCTGAGGGAATCTCTCCTAACTTTGGGGATCACTTTTAGGTGGAGCCATTCGAATTCGAATTCAAAACTCCCTCCAAGAATAGCTATAAAAGGAGCAAGAAGGAAGAGGCGATTAGAAAGCCTTGTACGTGATCACTTCATGTCATTTTGTAGAGATTGAAGAGCTTACTCCATAGCTCTATCATTCTACTCCCATTGTGCAAAGATTCATTGCCAATGTGGTTGTAATCATATGTGAATCTATACATTTATTATCATCTACCTCTCTGTTTTGTTCTCTGCTATACTCACTCAGAGCAGTAACTTCAGAAGGTCATATCTCGAGTTTTACTGAACCTTTTTCAGTGTTTTAAAGTGCGTTGGATAGCTCTCACTGTCTAGTTTCTACCTATAAATTTTCAAGGTCATTGGATTTATACTTTTGGAGATATCTGCATTTTACTGCTTACTGGTCTATCTCTGCAGAGCCCCGAGAATTGTGGGAATGTTCCAGAACTTGATGAAACTTGTTCTCAGTGCTCAGTCCATCATTTGAAGTGTTTTAACTTGGAATAGGAAGCTTGCTAAGTCTAATTGCTATGCCCAAAAGGAATTTTTCTAATTCCTTCCAGGTTGAGAGCACTGTTCATTTTTTCCAGCAGGTGTATGTCCAAAAATAGCAAGTTTTGGGAGCTAGTCATTTCGCAACTTGTCGGTCTTGACTTAAACTTTTGGGATACATGTTCCAAAGTACTTGGCTGATATTTTGGTGGATTTAGGAAGCTCAAAGGGTCTACTAATCAACTCTGAAGTCTCAGTTGGCTGGTGTGAAGCTGGTTGTAGCGGCACCTACTCATCTTTGGATTGCATCCACCATCTCTCTTCACAGTGGTATCAGAGCATAGTCAAGCAACATGGGAGATGGATTTCCATCAACAATTGACAAATTGGATCGAAACAACTACCCGGCATGGTCTCTAAGGATGGAGGCTTACCTTCAAGGGAGGAATCTATATGGATTCATATCCGGAGATGAAGCAATGCCAACCATGAGGAACAAAGGGCAACCATCACATGAAGAAGTGGAAGGACTTTCGAATTGGTGTTCGAAGGATGCACTTGCAAGGTCCTATATTCTAAACTCAATCTCTGATTTTCTTTTACCTCATGTCAAGGGATGCAAGACATCAAGAGAAACCTGGAATGCACTTGCTTCTTTCTTCTCTTCCAACACTCGAGCAAGGAAGAACCAATTGTGGATGGAGTTCACAACAATGAAGAAAAGCCCGAAGCAAAATGTGACTGATTATGTCACAAAGATGAAGGAGATTTCCGACCAACTTGGAAGCATTGGAGAGGTAATTGAAGAGGAGCAAATCATAAGACAAATCATGAATGGAATCAAAGCAGACGACAAGTGGGAGTCATTCACAACAGCCATGGATTTATACATGGATATGCATGTACCCGACCTCAACACACTCATGGGCCAACTCTTCACTCATGAAGCAAAGATTAGCAAAGGTGGTGAGTCCTCAAGAGGTAATCAAACTTCTGCCTTATATTCTGATAAAGCTAAGGTCAAGGACAAGTCAAAGAATAGGAAGAATGAAGATGAAGGAAGCTCTTTCCAAGCAAACTTTGCAGGTAGAGGAAGAGCTAGAGGAAGAGGCAGAGGTGGAAAGCAAGGCAGGGGGAGATTCCAATCATCTCAACCTTGCAACATATGTGGCTTATCTAACCATACTACTGAAGAATGTTTCAGGAATCCAAGGAACTCAAGAGGAAGAGGATTCAATAGAGGTGGCTATGGATCAAATAGAGGTAGGTACAATGGAGGCTACAACAACAACAACTACTACAACAACAATTACAACAACAACAACAACTATCAAAGTGGCCATAGAGGAAGAAGAGATTACAATAACTATGCAGAGGACCAAAGTCAAGAAGATTCATTATTGATTATGAATCTATCAACAAAGAAGGGTAAGGATGATGATCACATATTTTACATTGATTCGGGATGCTCGAACCATGTAGCAGGAAATGTGGCTTTACTTTCTGATTTGGAAGATCCTCATAACAAGCATGAAGTGCAGACAGGAGATGACACAAAGCACTCAGTGGAGAAGATAGGTAATGTGAAGACATCAGATGGGAATATGAACCTCTTAAGCAAAGTCTTGTATGTCCCTACAATTACCAAAAATTTAATAAGTGTTGGACAGATTGTTGAAAAAGGATTGCAGGTTAGATTCAATCGATTTGGAGCATATGTTGAAGACCCAAGGCAAGGCTTTCGAAGGATTGCCAAAGGAGAAAAGACAGGAAGGCTTTTCACTTTTGAAGTGGAAGATACAAAGAACATAGCTTTGTTTAGCTATGGATCTCAAACTCTAACAGAGTTGGAGATATGGCACAAAAGGCTTGCTCACATTGGTGAGAGGACACTCAAACAGATTTGCAGGGACCAAAGTGTACTTGGTTTGCCTAATATCACAAGGCAACACATGATTTATAAGTGTGAAGCTTGTCAACTCGGCAAGGCTCATAGACAACCTTTCAATAAGAAAGGATATATGTATCAAAATCCTTTGGATCTAGTGCACACGGATGTGTGGGGTCCAAGTAAGGAGCCATCTATATCAGGCTCAAGATATTATGTGTCTTTCATAGATGATTGTAGCAGGTGGACCATTCTGTTTTTCATGAAGCACAAGGATGAAGTGTTTAATTGCTTTAAGAAGTATATTGCTCTTGTTGAAAATCAAACAGGTAGGACTTTGAAAAGACTCAGATCAGATGGTGGAGGAGAATACTTCTCTTCTGAATTTGATGCCTTCTTGCATGAAAGAGGCATTAAAAGGGAAGTCACTACAAGGTATACACCTGAACTCAATGGTGTAGCAGAGAGGAGGAATAGAGCTATCGTCGAAGCTGCAAGGTCCATGCTCAACGAAAAGGGATTGCCGAACTACCTATGGGCAGAGGCTGTGTCGACAGCCACATATCTCATAAATAGACTTCCATCTAAGTCACTAGATGGAACCACTCCATATGAAGTGTGGAAAGGAAGAAGACCTAGTCTAGAGCATTGTAAAATCTTTGGATGCTTAGCCTATGCTCACATTCCTTCTCAAGTAAGAGGGAAATTGGATCCCAAGGCAGAGAAGTGTGTATTCATTGGTTATGATCAAAACCAAAAAGGATATAGATTGTACAATCCAACCAATAAAGGATTTTCTGTGAGTAGAGATGTAATTTTTGATGAAAACAAATCATGGTTTGATGATGACAGGAAAGTGAAGCTGCCATATGACTTGGATGAAGATTTTCCATCACTTCAACCAAAGGAGCCAAAGCAGATTGAAGAAAGTGATTCGGAGATTGACCTAGAAGACTTGGAAAGACTAAAGCTATGGAAGAACAAAGGTAAAGCAAAGATGCAGGATGCTACATATGGACCCGAGAGCTCACATCAACCACTTAGAAGGTCTTCGAGGGAGAAGAAGAAACCAGAGAGGTTTGGTTATGATACTTCTTTGGTCACCAAGCACTCAATCTACATTGCAAAGGATTCAACCAATGAAGAACCTACCACATTCGAAGAAGCACAAAGCAAGAAAGCTTGGAGAGATGCAATGGATGAAGAAATGGAAGCCTTGAAGGAGAATGACACTTGGGAGCTTGTACCTAACAAGCCATCTATGAAGATAATCGGATCTCGATGGATATACAAAATCAAGAAGAATCCAGATGGAAGTATAAATAGACACAAAGCAAGGTTAGTTGCTAAAGGGTTTGCTCAAACCCATGGTATTGATTATGAGGAGACTTTCTCTCCTGTTGCAAAAATGCCTACAATTAGGGTTCTCATAAGTCTTGCTGCATCTAGAAATTGGAATCTTTATCAACTTGATGTAAAGAATGCTTTCTTGAATGGATGGATTTCTGAGGAAGTGTATATGGCACAACCTCCTGGATATGAGGATGCACATCATCCTAACTATGTATGCAAACTAAAGAAAGCTTTGTATGGATTGAAGCAAGCTCCAAGAGCTTGGAATTTCAGATTGGTTACTTATTTGCAGGACCAAGGATTCAAAGCTAGCAAGGCGGATACCTCTTTGTTCATAAAGAGGAATGGATCTGAAGTGATCTATTTATGTGTGTATGTTGATGATATTATTATCACAGGCAATGATCTTGAAGGAATCAAACAGGTAAAGAGTCAAATGAAGGAGGAGTTCAAAATAAGTGACCTCGGACCACTCACTTATTTTCTTGGATTGGAGTTGATCTACACAGATTCAGGTATATACATCACACAAAGGAAGTATGTCCATGACATGCTCGTCAAGTTCAAGATGGAAAATACAAAGTGTGCAGGTACACCTATGGAGCAAAATCATAAGCTTAGTGCTTATGAAGGAGAGCCAATTGAAGACATCACAAGCTATCAAAGCTTGGTTGGAAGTTTGAACTATGCAACACTCACAAGGGTGGATATATGCTATAGTGTTAGCATATTGAGTCAGTTTATGCATAAGCCGAGAAGACCACATATGGAAGCGGCCAAGCGAGTCCTCAAGTACCTAAAGGGGACCATGAATGAAGGTTTGTTTTATTCATTTACTTCAGATATTGAGCTAAAGGTCTACTCAGATGCAGATTGGGCCGGATCTAAAGATGATAGAAGAAGCACATCAGGGTATATATCATTTGCAGGTTCAAAAATCATTTCTTGGTCATCGAAGAAGCAACCAACCGTGGCATTATCTTCTACTGAAGCTGAATATAGAGGTTTGGCTAATGCAACTCAAGAAATCATGTGGTTAAAATCTTTGTACACAGATCTTGGACTTCATTCTTCAACACCTCACATTTTTGGTGACAACACAAGCTCATTACATCTAGCAGCTAATCCAGTATACCATGCTAGAACCAAGCATATTGAAGTCCACTACCATTATGTAAGGGAGAAGCTAATGAGCAAGGATATTCAACTATCCTACGTCTCTACAGATATGCAATGTGCAGACATGTTGACGAAAGCTCTTGATGGTACGAAGTTAAGTAGATTCAAGTTGATGATTGGCTTGCAAGAAATCAAGGACAATTGAAGACTTATTTGGAGGCCAAGCATGTTAGGCTTGAGGGGGAGCTGTTGGTGCATTTTGCCCAAGCCTACATGCTTGATATGCTTGATATTATCCTCATTTGTAAGTCACATGAGTAGTCATGTGAACACCTCTTGTAAAAGAGTACATTTTATCTCTTGTAAATGGAAAAAGAAAAAAATAAAAGGATGGCTTACCTCATCCATGATGTAAAAGCAAATTCGTGGCTCCAACTACCAAAATCACGAATTTTTGAGCTGAGGGAATCTCTCCTAACTTTGGGGATCACTTTTAGGTGGAGCCATTCGAATTCGAATTCAAAACTCCCTCCAAGAATAGCTATAAAAGGAGCAAGAAGGAAGAGGCGATTAGCAAGCCTTGTACGTGATCACTTCATGTCATTTTGTAGAGATTGAAGAGCTTACTCCATAGCTCTATCATTCTACTCCCATTGTGCAAAGATTCATTGCCAATGTGGTTGTAATCATATGTGAATCTATACATTTATTATCATCTACCTCTCTGTTTTGTTCTCTGCTATACTCACTCAGAGCAGTAACTTCAGAAGGTCATATCTCGAGTTTTACTGAACCTTTTTCAGTGTTTTAAAGTGCGTTGAATAGCTCTCACTGTCTAGTTTCTACCTATAAATTTTCAAGGTCATTGGATTTATACTTTTGGAGATATCTGCATTTTACTGCTTACTGGTCTATCTCTGCAGAGCCCCGAGAATTGTGGGAATGTTCCAGAACTTGATGAAACTTGTTCTCAGTGCTCAGTCCATCATTTGAAGTGTTTTAACTTGGAATAGGAAGCTTGCTAAGTCTAATTGCTATGCCCAAAAGGAATTTTTCTAATTCCTTCCAGGTTGAGAGCACTGTTCATTTTTTCCAGCAGGTGTATGTCCAAAAATAGCAAGTTTTGGGAGCTAGTCATTTCGCAACTTGTCGGTCTTGACTTAAACTTTTGGGATACATGTTCCAAAGTACTTGGCTGATATTTTGGTGGATTTAGGAAGCTCAAAGGGTCTACTAATCAACTCTGAAGTCTCAGTTGGCTGGTGTGAAGCTGGTTGTAGCGGCACCTACTCATCTTTGGATTGCATCCACCATCTCTCTTCACAGTGGTATCAGAGCATAGTCAAGCAACATGGGAGATGGATTTCCATCAACAATTGACAAATTGGATCGAAACAACTACCCGGCATGGTCTCTAAGGATGGAGGCTTACCTTCAAGGGAGGAATCTATATGGATTCATATCCGGAGATGAAGCAATGCCAACCATGAGGAACAAAGGGCAACCATCACATGAAGAAGTGGAAGGACTTTCGAATTGGTGTTCGAAGGATGCACTTGCAAGGTCCTATATTCTAAACTCAATCTCTGATTTTCTTTTACCTCATGTCAAGGGATGCAAGACATCAAGAGAAACCTGGAATGCACTTGCTTCTTTCTTCTCTTCCAACACTCGAGCAAGGAAGAACCAATTGTGGATGGAGTTCACAACAATGAAGAAAAGCCCGAAGCAAAATGTGACTGATTATGTCACAAAGATGAAGGAGATTTCCGACCAACTTGGAAGCATTGGAGAGGTAATTGAAGAGGAGCAAATCATAAGACAAATCATGAATGGAATCAAAGCAGACGACAAGTGGGAGTCATTCACAACAGCCATGGATTTATACATGGATATGCATGTACCCGACCTCAACACACTCATGGGCCAACTCTTCACTCATGAAGCAAAGATTAGCAAAGGTGGTGAGTCCTCAAGAGGTAATCAAACTTCTGCCTTATATTCTGATAAAGCTAAGGTCAAGGACAAGTCAAAGAATAGGAAGAATGAAGATGAAGGAAGCTCTTTCCAAGCAAACTTTGCAGGTAGAGGAAGAGCTAGAGGAAGAGGCAGAGGTGGAAAGCAAGGCAGGGGGAGATTCCAATCATCTCAACCTTGCAACATATGTGGCTTATCTAACCATACTACTGAAGAATGTTTCAGGAATCCAAGGAACTCAAGAGGAAGAGGATTCAATAGAGGTGGCTATGGATCAAATAGAGGTAGGTACAATGGAGGCTACAACAACAACAACTACTACAACAACAATTACAACAACAACAACAACTATCAAAGTGGCCATAGAGGAAGAAGAGATTACAATAACTATGCAGAGGACCAAAGTCAAGAAGATTCATTATTGATTATGAATCTATCAACAAAGAAGGGTAAGGATGATGATCACATATTTTACATTGATTCGGGATGCTCGAACCATGTAGCAGGAAATGTGGCTTTACTTTCTGATTTGGAAGATCCTCATAACAAGCATGAAGTGCAGACAGGAGATGACACAAAGCACTCAGTGGAGAAGATAGGTAATGTGAAGACATCAGATGGGAATATGAACCTCTTAAGCAAAGTCTTGTATGTCCCTACAATTACCAAAAATTTAATAAGTGTTGGACAGATTGTTGAAAAAGGATTGCAGGTTAGATTCAATCGATTTGGAGCATATGTTGAAGACCCAAGGCAAGGCTTTCGAAGGATTGCCAAAGGAGAAAAGACAGGAAGGCTTTTCACTTTTGAAGTGGAAGATACAAAGAACATAGCTTTGTTTAGCTATGGATCTCAAACTCTAACAGAGTTGGAGATATGGCACAAAAGGCTTGCTCACATTGGTGAGAGGACACTCAAACAGATTTGCAGGGACCAAAGTGTACTTGGTTTGCCTAATATCACAAGGCAACACATGATTTATAAGTGTGAAGCTTGTCAACTCGGCAAGGCTCATAGACAACCTTTCAATAAGAAAGGATATATGTATCAAAATCCTTTGGATCTAGTGCACACGGATGTGTGGGGTCCAAGTAAGGAGCCATCTATATCAGGCTCAAGATATTATGTGTCTTTCATAGATGATTGTAGCAGGTGGACCATTCTGTTTTTCATGAAGCACAAGGATGAAGTGTTTAATTGCTTTAAGAAGTATATTGCTCTTGTTGAAAATCAAACAGGTAGGACTTTGAAAAGACTCAGATCAGATGGTGGAGGAGAATACTTCTCTTCTGAATTTGATGCCTTCTTGCATGAAAGAGGCATTAAAAGGGAAGTCACTACAAGGTATACACCTGAACTCAATGGTGTAGCAGAGAGGAGGAATAGAGCTATCGTCGAAGCTGCAAGGTCCATGCTCAACGAAAAGGGATTGCCGAACTACCTATGGGCAGAGGCTGTGTCGACAGCCACATATCTCATAAATAGACTTCCATCTAAGTCACTAGATGGAACCACTCCATATGAAGTGTGGAAAGGAAGAAGACCTAGTCTAGAGCATTGTAAAATCTTTGGATGCTTAGCCTATGCTCACATTCCTTCTCAAGTAAGAGGGAAATTGGATCCCAAGGCAGAGAAGTGTGTATTCATTGGTTATGATCAAAACCAAAAAGGATATAGATTGTACAATCCAACCAATAAAGGATTTTCTGTGAGTAGAGATGTAATTTTTGATGAAAACAAATCATGGTTTGATGATGACAGGAAAGTGAAGCTGCCATATGACTTGGATGAAGATTTTCCATCACTTCAACCAAAGGAGCCAAAGCAGATTGAAGAAAGTGATTCGGAGATTGACCTAGAAGACTTGGAAAGACTAAAGCTATGGAAGAACAAAGGTAAAGCAAAGATGCAGGATGCTACATATGGACCCGAGAGCTCACATCAACCACTTAGAAGGTCTTCGAGGGAGAAGAAGAAACCAGAGAGGTTTGGTTATGATACTTCTTTGGTCACCAAGCACTCAATCTACATTGCAAAGGATTCAACCAATGAAGAACCTACCACATTCGAAGAAGCACAAAGCAAGAAAGCTTGGAGAGATGCAATGGATGAAGAAATGGAAGCCTTGAAGGAGAATGACACTTGGGAGCTTGTACCTAACAAGCCATCTATGAAGATAATCGGATCTCGATGGATATACAAAATCAAGAAGAATCCAGATGGAAGTATAAATAGACACAAAGCAAGGTTAGTTGCTAAAGGGTTTGCTCAAACCCATGGTATTGATTATGAGGAGACTTTCTCTCCTGTTGCAAAAATGCCTACAATTAGGGTTCTCATAAGTCTTGCTGCATCTAGAAATTGGAATCTTTATCAACTTGATGTAAAGAATGCTTTCTTGAATGGATGGATTTCTGAGGAAGTGTATATGGCACAACCTCCTGGATATGAGGATGCACATCATCCTAACTATGTATGCAAACTAAAGAAAGCTTTGTATGGATTGAAGCAAGCTCCAAGAGCTTGGAATTTCAGATTGGTTACTTATTTGCAGGACCAAGGATTCAAAGCTAGCAAGGCGGATACCTCTTTGTTCATAAAGAGGAATGGATCTGAAGTGATCTATTTATGTGTGTATGTTGATGATATTATTATCACAGGCAATGATCTTGAAGGAATCAAACAGGTAAAGAGTCAAATGAAGGAGGAGTTCAAAATAAGTGACCTCGGACCACTCACTTATTTTCTTGGATTGGAGTTGATCTACACAGATTCAGGTATATACATCACACAAAGGAAGTATGTCCATGACATGCTCGTCAAGTTCAAGATGGAAAATACAAAGTGTGCAGGTACACCTATGGAGCAAAATCATAAGCTTAGTGCTTATGAAGGAGAGCCAATTGAAGACATCACAAGCTATCAAAGCTTGGTTGGAAGTTTGAACTATGCAACACTCACAAGGGTGGATATATGCTATAGTGTTAGCATATTGAGTCAGTTTATGCATAAGCCGAGAAGACCACATATGGAAGCGGCCAAGCGAGTCCTCAAGTACCTAAAGGGGACCATGAATGAAGGTTTGTTTTATTCATTTACTTCAGATATTGAGCTAAAGGTCTACTCAGATGCAGATTGGGCCGGATCTAAAGATGATAGAAGAAGCACATCAGGGTATATATCATTTGCAGGTTCAAAAATCATTTCTTGGTCATCGAAGAAGCAACCAACCGTGGCATTATCTTCTACTGAAGCTGAATATAGAGGTTTGGCTAATGCAACTCAAGAAATCATGTGGTTAAAATCTTTGTACACAGATCTTGGACTTCATTCTTCAACACCTCACATTTTTGGTGACAACACAAGCTCATTACATCTAGCAGCTAATCCAGTATACCATGCTAGAACCAAGCATATTGAAGTCCACTACCATTATGTAAGGGAGAAGCTAATGAGCAAGGATATTCAACTATCCTACGTCTCTACAGATATGCAATGTGCAGACATGTTGACGAAAGCTCTTGATGGTACGAAGTTAAGTAGATTCAAGTTGATGATTGGCTTGCAGGAAATCAAGGACAATTGAAGACTTATTTGGAGGCCAAGCATGTTAGGCTTGAGGGGGAGCTGTTGGTGCATTTTGCCCAAGCCTACATGCTTGATATGCTTGATATTATCCTCATTTGTAAGTCACATGAGTAGTCATGTGAACACCTCTTGTAAAAGAGTACATTTTATCTCTTGTAAATGGAAAAAGAAAAAAATAAAAGGATGGCTTACCTCATCCATGATGTAAAAGCAAATTCGTGGCTCCAACTACCAAAATCACGAATTTTTGAGCTGAGGGAATCTCTCCTAACTTTGGGGATCACTTTTAGGTGGAGCCATTCGAATTCGAATTCAAAACTCCCTCCAAGAATAGCTATAAAAGGAGCAAGAAGGAAGAGGCGATTAGCAAGCCTTGTACGTGATCACTTCATGTCATTTTGTAGAGATTGAAGAGCTTACTCCATAGCTCTATCATTCTACTCCCATTGTGCAAAGATTCATTGCCAATGTGGTTGTAATCATATGTGAATCTATACATTTATTATCATCTACCTCTCTGTTTTGTTCTCTGCTATACTCACTCAGAGCAGTAACTTCAGAAGGTCATATCTCGAGTTTTACTGAACCTTTTTCAGTGTTTTAAAGTGCGTTGGATAGCTCTCACTGTCTAGGTTCTACCTATAAATTTTCAAGGTCATTGGAGTTATACTTTTGGAGATATCTGCATTTTACTGCTTACTGGTCTATCTCTGCAGAGCCCCGAGAATTGTGGGAATGTTCCAGAACTTGATGAAACTTGTTCTCAGTGCTCAGTCCATCATTTGAAGTGTTTTAACTTGGAATAGGAAGCTTGCTAAGTCTACTTGCTATGCCCAAAAGGAATTTTTCTAATTCCTTCCAGGTTGAGAGCACTGTTCATTTTTTCCAGCAGGTGTATGTCCAAAAATAGCAAGTTTTGGGAGCTAGTCATTTCGCAACTTGTCGGTCTTGACTTAAACTTTTGGGATACATGTTCCAAAGTACTTGGCTGATATTTTGGTGGATTTAGGAAGCTCAAAGGGTCTACTAATCAACTCTGAAGTCTCAGTTGGCTGGTGTGAAGCTGGTTGTAGCGGCACCTACTCATCTTTGGATTGCATCCACCATCTCTCTTCACAATAGCCATCCTCATCACAATGGGGTGTCCATTGTTCTTTATTGATGGCTACATCCATTGTTGCTAAAATTTTTGCCCAACCATGAGGTTCAAATTCTTCTTCAGGAAATACTATAGGTGCATAGGCAAGTATGCTCAAACTCTACACCACATGTAGTGAGAGTTATTCCTTCTAGTAGCCCTAACGGTCTCTCAATGTGACCATCAGCCATCTGCAATTTCATTCTCGTTGGCTAGAGTGCTGGCTTGCCCCAATGCTTCCATAGGGAAGTGGTAGCAATCGCAACTCCTCCGCCAAAGTCCAAAATTTCCTTGTTTGTGTATCCTTGATGGGTAATGGGAAGATAGGTGTTTCCTTCTTCTCCTTCGCTCATGTCTCCTATCTTGTACAAGGGTATTTCTGGCACTGTTCTATGAGATCCTACTTGGGAACAAGTCTTTGCTACTTTTGGCATTTGATTGGCTACATGTTTCCACAATTCTGGCCTAACCTTGAGTAGCTCTTCTAAAGTGAGATTGCACTAAACTTTAGTGTTTTTCACTACCTCCGTATTCCTAGTTATGATTGAATCTTCACTCCTTACCATGACCGTGGGTGCTCTCATATATGTAGACTTGGCTTTCCATGGGCCTCTGAAATGGGGTAGTTCCTGTAAGGAATTAGACTCGAAGTCTAATCTCTCATGGGATTGGGCACTCTCCTGCTCCTCATAAACGGAAGGAATGTCGTGGGAAATGATCATGCATGTCATCCACAAGTTCAATGGGAGGAGGAACTTCACTCTCTTTAGCCCATTTCTCTTCTTGAATCTCTCGTAGGAATTCTGGTGAATACAGATTCATAAAAGAAGATGTTTTTGGTTCTATGGAGTTAGGCACATAAGCTTCCTGGGCAGGAAGGCTTATCCTTTCACTTGCCTTGTCCTTATTTTGAGAGGCGGGATCCTTTTCAGATTTTGCAATTAGCCTCTCCAATCTTTCTAACAATCCATCAAAGTGCAACTCTGTCTTGGTTGAACTAGAGAAGTCAAAGAGGCGATTGGCGTCAAAAATGGTTTGAGCCAATTCCACTATCTTAGCACAAATTTTAGTTCGCTCGAGCTATAGTTCCGCTCTAGGGTAACACTTTTCATGATCCGTTACATTTGGCCCTTCTTGGATTCTGGCCTGATATGCTTTAAGCATCATGTCTATGTCCTCGGGAAAGGAGTCTATTAAGATTGATCCTACTCTTGGGGACGGTGGGATTGTGTGAGGTGGGTTGAAAGGTGGTGGATTGTAGGGAGATGGAATTGGTGGTGGTGGAGTAGTGTGAGAGTGATTTTGAGATGTGAGTTCAATTATCTTGGCTTTCCGTTTCTTTTAGACATTCCTCGAGTTCACTCATCTTCTTTGCCCATTGCCTTTTCATTCTTTCGAGGCTATCCTTCCAAAATCTAGTACTCTTCTTAGCTATGCTTTCAGTCTCACTAACCTCACGATTCTTTTCCTATCCTAAACCATGGTTTTGCTGCCAAGCTTGAGCTCTAGCTACCACTTACAGTAGGGCAGTGGAAGTTACACTTCCTATAGAGTCTACAACTAGCCCAATAACGTTGATAGGAGTGATTTTTGCCATATTGTTGGGATTATTAGGACAATCCCACAATAGATGCTCTTTCCCACAATCGGGACAAAAACCCTGAATTGTTAGTGACTGGGGTTGTGTCGGTGCAGGCATAGGGCAATCATGAATGAGGTGCTCTCCCTAACATTGGTAGCATGGTCCTCTAGGAAATGCAAGTCTTACCTTCCTAGGTTGAGGTCTAGCATTGGGGTTTGTGTACATGACATTTGCATACTCTGGCTCCCAACTAGGTTCACTCGTGTCTTCATAATAGTATGACTTGTTATGCTCAAGTGACTGCATGTAGTAAGCCTATGGACTATCAATGTGAGTAGAGTCAAAACTATGATCACTAGGGTCACTTTCTAAAAGCAATGGTGTTACTAGCACTATGAATCTATTCAGATTCTCTTCTGCAGCTGCATACTTCACTAGAATCACATTGGCTGGAGTAGGGGGTTACTGCACTAGAACTGATTGAGGTCTCTGCTACCCTTGATAGGGTGGTTGATAGGGTTACTCAGGCCTACCATACTGTTGTGGTGCGTATTGGTTCTGGTATCTTGCTTGTTGTGGGTACGGCTATGGGTAAGTTTGCCTAACTGCTTGCTTATTGTATGGGCAATCTTGCGCGGTGTGATTAGTGTATCTCTGATCTATGGTGCAGTATTGGCTGCTACGGTTCACCTGGGGTTGAGCCATAATGGGACATACATTTGGCATATGGTCATCTCCACAAGTATAGCATCTTTTCACTGGGGAAAACCTTGGTATCTATTTGCTTGAGACTCCTAACTTCTGAGCTACTTTCTTAGCAAGTTCTTTACTAGAGGTGGATGGATTTGAGCTAAGGCTACTAGAGCTATCTGAATCTTTGTAGATTTTTTAAAGCTCCAATGCCTCAGTTAGGTTATCCTCAATGTCTATGCACATGTATACACACTCTTGTATGGTTCCAGGGTCCTTCAAGTACAAGATCTCAATTTGGTACTCAACAATCGATCTAAGAACAAAGCCACTTGTTTGGTTGGAGGGGGTAACTATGGAACAGGACATCACTCTAGGTATTGCCTAAACCTCCTTCCTGCAAGTCTAACAGTCTCTTGAAGCAGACATCTCAAGAGACTATGTGTCCTAGAAAAGGCCTTGTCTATCTCTCGATTTAAGAACAAATCTATGCTCTTGTTGCCCTAAGGAACCCATTCTGGAGTGATGATTCTAGTCAAGACTGAATTTCCTTAGGGAGTTCTGGGCTCTCTTCCTAAGTTCCCTTGCTCTATGTCACCTATGTCCGTTTTTGGGATCACATTGCCAAATTCGTTTGTTCTATCCGATTGGTTGGTGACTACGTACATTGTCCCTTCTTTGTCTAGATATGCACCATTCTTGAACTTGACCACTGGATGTTCTAGTCCAAGGAGGTGATCAAAGTTTTTAATCTGCACAATGGGTCTTCTTAGGAGCACCTGACCGATTGGTCCTGATATATTCCAATAGAGTTTTGTAAGGGCCTTCAGGTTTCTCTAAGTACGCCACTCCTGAAGTTCCTGTGAGTCTCTCCATACCATAAGACATCTCTGATTCACTAGTCTCAAAGCTAGGGTAGTGTGAATAATTGCTCAACTGTTGGGCCCAAGACCTAGCAGTGTGGTTGACACTAGCCTCTGAAGACCTAAAGCTTTGTCTATCTCTCCCTAGGTGTCATCCTGATCTAAGGTTCATATGCCTTGGTGGTTATCCCAATTTTCCTAGTACCACCTCGTTGTTGAGTCCTTTGGTAATAGTCACTTGTTCTTTTTAATTTTCGTAGGATGTCACTTCTTGTCCAATCAATCTTCGTCACAAGGAACACTTCAGTTTTATCCTATTTGAGTTTGATCGCTTGATTTGAATTCTTTTCCCTTAGGGTGTTACGCAATCGTAATCTATTTATACTTGCACTTGAGTGATTAGAGTTCTTGGACTTGACAATGCTTAATGTTGCCCTAATCAATCAATACCTCTATCCGTACTTAGCCTAAGCTAGGAATTGGCAGAGGGAGTTGAGAATAATCCAACCTCAAGTTGCTTATCCCTTGCCCTTGTAAGCCCAGGAAGTGTGTTCCCAAGCCTACACTCACTCTTGCCTTGAATGCCCTTTGACGCTCTCAGTGGACCTGTAAAAGTCCCAAAATTAGCTCAAGATTTAAATTCAATTGACACAGTAGTCCATTTTCATTCATGTAATTCAGAGATCAATTTTCCCTTTGGCTTTATGGAAAAAAATACTAAAGATCCCTCAGCTTTCTTACCCCAGGGTATGGTCAACTTCAAAATATCCTATCTATAATGAGCTTTCCAATGAGCCGAAGATCACTCCGAACGGATTTCGTGTGAGGAAGTTATGATAGTTCAGGGTTCTGGGGTTAAAAGAGGGTTCAAACAGGCTAACAGACAAACAGGGTTTTTCTTTAATTATTTGCTTATGGCCTCCCTATGTGTCCTATAGCACAATACTCATGCCCAAAATTTTCAAATTAAAAAACCCTAAAAAATGGGCCAAAATGGCTGTCAATCACGATCAAGAGGGTTGTCAATCGTGATGGATAGGGCTGTCCGTCATGGCCTGTCAATCGCGATGGACAAGGGTGTCAGTTGCGATTGATGGGTCAATCGTGATTGATGGTGTCAATCGTGATGGACTGAGTTTTTTGGGGTTTTTTGCATGATCTTGTATCAATGGTGGTCTATGAGTCGTGATGGATAGGTTTCTCGATGAAATGGGGTATCAATCATGATTTTTCTGTCCGCCACAATGGACACATGTCAATCGTGATGGACGGCTATCAATCGTGATGGACAGGCAGTTCCTCGTGGGGTGTCAATCAGGATTGATTGAATTTCTTGGATTTTTGCATGCCTATGTGTCGATCGGGGGCCTATGAGTCGGATGGACAAGATTTTTATCGTTGTTTAGTGTCAATCATGAATTTTATGTCGATCTTGATGGATACCATCTATCACGATTGATAGAGGTGTCTGTCAGGATCTGTCGATCGCGATGGATAGACTGTCCATCACAATGGACACTGTCAATTGCGATGGACATTATCAATCGTGATGGACAGCAAAAATGCAATTTTTTTAGAAATTCTTTTGGATTTGTGATGTGCAAGGTCTCTAGTCTATTGTGGTCCACTTAGTTTTACCCAAAGATCAAAATTTTTGCCAATCACGATTGATAGAGATCAATGCCCCGGAGACTATGCAAAGCTTTTCCGTACCAGGTCCTACGCTGTTGGAGTTAGACGTCTGCGGAAGCACGCGAACAGCACAAGGAAGAAGAAGAAGCTTGGAGCCCAAACACACAATACTGAATTTATTACTAGAGAATGTACAAAGATAAGTAGCCCATTAGAGCAATAGGCGTATATACAAACCAGGGGAAAAAAACCTCCTAAAGAGGGGAAAAAGTGCCCCGGTGGTCCTAGTGTGTTCACACACATCATTACCTAAATATATCAACAAGCCCCCCCTGGGAGTGATGCGGTGAACAAGGAGCTGGCACTCATGTGTAAGGAAGTGCCAAGTTATGTGGAAATCACTCCACAAAAGGAAGTAAGCCCAAAGCTTTGCGGAAAGCTTCAAACTTCTCCCTAGGCAGAGCCTTCGTGAAAAGGTCTGCAATGTTCTCCTGCGTGGGCACATATGCCAAGCTGATCTCCCCAGTAGAGAACCTCTCCCTGACATAGTGATAATGCATCTCAATGTGCTTAGTGCGAGCATGGAACACAGGGTTCCTCGCAACTGCCAATGCGCTCTGACTGTTAGTGAAGATGGTGGTGGTAGAATTGTGACCAACACCCAAATCAGCCATAAGGCGTCTGAGCCACACACACTCAACAGTAGTTGTGAAAGCTAGCCTATACTCAGCCTCACAACTGGAAGTGGCCACAGTAGGCTGCTTCTTGCTCAACCAAGATATACATGAGCTACCAAGCATGAAGCAAAAGCCACTAGTGGACACACGAGCGTCATAGCAACCCGCCCAATCAGAGTTAGAAAAAGCATGCAAATCTGGCGGTAGTGATCCCCCCTTGGGATAAAACAACCCAAGTAGCCGAGTACCACTCAAGTAGCGAAATATGCACTTAACCGCCTGCCAATGCTTAACTCCTGGGCAATGCATAAATTTGCTCATCTTTGAGACAACAAATTGAATATCTGGTGGAGTAATGCATAAGTAAATCAAGCATCCAACAGCCTACTGATAGAGAACAGCATCAAATGCATCTCTAGCATCATGAAGACTCAATCGTAAACCTGTCTCCATAGGAGTGGCAATAGTCTTACAGTCTTCAGGGCCAAAATGTTGCAATAATGTGTCAATATATTTCGTTTGACACAAAGCCATTCCACCATCAACTTGCATAAATTGAATGCCCAAATAGTGATGCAAATGCCCCAAATCAGACATCTCAAATGAGGCATGCAAATCAGCCTTGAAATCAGAAATATGCTTCTCAATAGGACCAGTGAGCAACATGTCATCAACATAGACAACAATGATCAGAAGCACATCATTAGCACGCTTAACATATAAGTTGCTTTCAGTTGGACTGTTCTCAAAACCATGTGCAACTAGATAGGCATGTATCTTCTCATACCAAGCACGTGGTGCTTGCTTTAAATCATATAATGCCTTCTTTAACCTGCACACCTGGTTTTCATGCCCTTTTTGCACAAAGCCACGGGGCTGAAAAACATACACTTCTTCATGCAAGTCACCATTCAGTAATGCTGCTTTAATGTCCAACTGATGTACATTCCAACCATGATGGGCTGCAAGTGCACAAATACGCCGAACAGTAGTCATACGGCATCTAGGTGCAAAGGTCTCATCAAAATTAATGTCTCTTTCCTGCGCATAACCCTTTGCAACAAGCCTAGCCTTATACCTATCAACTGTACCATCAGGTTTACGCTTCAACTTGTATACCCACTTAGTGCCAATAGCCTTCTTGCCAGGAGGCAAGTCACATAAAGACCATGTACCATTCTTCATTATAGCATCATATTCAGATTGCATAGCAGCCATCCAATTTTCTGAATTCTGTGCTTCATCAAAAGAAACAGGCTCATTCTCGTCACAAAGACTAGACGCAGCCATAGCGTAGCAATCTGATGCAAAGGAGGCACTATGAGAGCCTGAACGAGTACGATATGACAAAGGTGCATCTAATTTGCTGTCACGCAAAGTCTGTACCAGCCATTTTGGCATGGTTTTTGCCTGCTCAATATCAGCTCTCTCATCAACAAGTGCATCATGTAAATCTACATCAGAAATGGAATGATCTACATCATCATATGAAACCTGCAAAGGCTGAGAATTTGCCTCATTAGGACCAACACTAGACTGTCCACCTGTAAAAAGAGGCATCAAAGTATCATACATGTCTTTAGAGCTAACAGATGTCTCCTTAGTACATGAAAGCAATGGTTGAATAGCATCTTCCACAAAGACAACATCACGGCTAACCAGAATGCGTTTATTCTGTGGATGATACAGACGATACCCTTTACTTTGAGAACTGTACCCAACAAAAATACATTTTACTGCCTTATCATCCAATTTTCTGTGATGTTGTTCAGGCACTAGTGCATATGCCAAACAACCAAAAACACGCAGATGAGCAACAGATGGCTTGCAGTCATGCCAAGCCTCATATGGAGTGATAGACTGCAGCGCTTTAGTGGGACACCTGTTCAGTACATATGCTACACACATGACAACCTCAAGCCAGAAACTATGAGGTAAAGCCTGACTCTTGACCATACACGTCGCCATCTCCATGAGAGACATGTTCTTTCGTTCAGCAACTCCATTCTGTTGAGGTGTATACAGCACTCTACACTGGTGTTTTATCCCATGTTCAGCCAGAAATGCATTAAAATCAGAAGACATATATTCCCCCCCTCGATCAGAACGGAGGGTGCCCATTTTACATGCTGACAGATTTTCAACCAAAACCAAAACCTGTTTGAAGCACATGAACACTTCAGACTTTGCTTTGAGTGGATATACCCATGCATGCCTAGAAAAATCATCACTGAAAGTCACGAAGTAAAGGTAATTTCCAAAAGAGGGTGTCTGCATAGGACCACAGACATCATTATGTACAAGCTACGATTTCTGTGTAGCCCAAACTGAACCATCTTTTGGAAAGGAGGAACGTTGCATTTTGCCCAAAATACAGCCTTCACAAACATGTTTTCCAAGTGCCTCAAGTTTGGGCAAAGAGGACACCATTTCATATTTTTGCAGGCGTAGCAAACTAGCAAAATTCAGATGACCAAAGCATGCATGCCAAAGATTTGCATCTGACATAGCCTGAGAATCATTTACTACACATGCCAAATCACTTTCAGATCTTTCATAGTCTATGAGCTTATACAACCCACGACATAAATGCAAAAACAACACACACAAATCGCTCTCTCACTCTCACAAGTGAAATGAGGGGAATGGAAGGGGGAAGGTTATATGACCAAAAAAATTGAAAATTTCGCGATGATGGAGTGGGAAATGGTGAGGATGATGATGGTGATGATGATGGTGAAGAAAGAAAGAGAAAAATAAGGAAAAGTAAAGAAATTACCTACAATGCCAATGTCACAACTCTATGTCTTACAATCACACGCTCATTCTCAAAGCTCTCTCCCCAGCAACGATGCCAAATTTGTTGCCACTCTAGCACAATGGAAAGTACCAATGTGAGGAGATCCATCTCATAATTGTCAATCCGTGGAGATGTGAGGACTAGTATGAAGACTATGAGCAAGTGATGGCACAAAGTGCATGAGTGAGAAGCACACTAGCATGCACACACATACGCATGCACGCACACAAGGCAAGAACAAAGAGAGGAACAAAGGAGTAGCTTCCATTACAAAAGAGTTCTCATAAAAAGTTCAAATCTACAACAAGCTAACCTCAAAAATGATCTCTCTAGCTTTATTTATAGGTTTTGACTAGCTTTGGTCCTGTCCAGACCTAGTGTCCAACCTAGTTAAAAATTAGGTTCCTAGGCTATTTTGGAGGCTCAAACGAGCTCTGAAAATTATGAAAATTGGTACATAAATACTACTGATACTCCTCAAGCTTGAAGGCTCCTCGGCTTGCACGAAATGGAGTAGCAATAATCAAAAATGGTATTTACAATGGTGTGAAGTGACTAAAATCACTATGTGGGAAATATTTCTTCATGAAAATTTGTATGGCCTACTTGCTAGATCTGTGTTGGCTGCTTTTCCTACTTGGTCATTATCTTTGCTCTGACTCTTTTCATTGGCTTCCTTTTCGTGTAAGTCCTTGACTGCCCTGAGTGCTACCAACAATGATGTATAACACAAAGCCAAATGCTCTCTCTGCGAAATCCCAAGGAGTACACAATCAAACAACATTACAAAGTACCCAAGGTTCTTTTTGTCACCAACCTTCTTGCACCCAACCCCCACTTTCTCCAAGGGCTTGCACTTGTGCACACCTTGCACTCAAGCTTCCAATAGGGGAGGAGCGATGGACACCTTCTGTCCATGCATGCACATCTTCAATGGGACCTTGTGAACCTTGATTGCCTTGCCACTCCTCTTCACACACCTAAGTCACACTTCTTGCACACTTTGCACTTGCTTCTCTGCGTTGCGCACTGCTTGAATGTCTCTTGCTCCTCTCTCCCTTAGTGTAGACTATGCTCACCTTGCTTAGTCTAACCAAGAATAATGCATGCCTTGAGTTGAGTGTTGGTTCATGTACGTATGCTCCTAATTGATAGAGTACATTGGTGCTCACTTTGATGTCCCAAGATTTTCTCCAAATGGGTGCAGCCAACGAATCCTTGTTTTTTCATGTAGTGACTATAGGACAATAAAAATTTTAAATGGGGGGGCATACTTTCACTTTTTCATACACTTCCTCTTCTCATGACTTCACATTTTTTCCTTCGATTCTTCAATTGTGTACCTAAGAGAGGGGTTCACCTTAACCTTCCAAACACTTTAAAAACCCTTTGAACCTTAAAGAAATTACAGAAAGACAATTTGCAACCTGCATCCAACTTTTTGCAAAACATAACCTTTGTGTACAATTGATTGTGCACTACCTGTGCACCTTGACAACTAAACTTTGAATGCTTTGACTTTGATCATGTTGACTTTGACCTTGGCCATGTTGACTTTAACCACATTGACTTTGACCGATATGACTTTGTTGGGCTCAACAGTTGCCCACCACCTAATGGGCTCTCCTTCCTAGAGAGCTAACAGCCAAAACTCTAAGGAGAGATATCACCATGATTCCTGTTCTGTAAAATCTTCAAAAGGACACTTGAGCAGCTACCAAGTCCACTATGAGTAGTAAAGAACAAGCACCAGAGAATGAACCAAGAGTGGAAATCGTGCATGAAAGAGCAGATGATGGTAAATGGAGGGTAGGAGGAAAGTTTAGGGAGGGCTAAGAGGACTGAGAGGGATAGGGTAAGGAGGGGTAAGGGTGTAGCTGGGTAGAAGGATAAGGGGAGGGCAAAGAGTAGGATTAAGGGCTCTAGAGATGGACAAAATGATAAAACATGAAATCTATAGAGGGTGCATAGTGAAAAATGAAAAACATATGGTAAAATAAGTTGAGAAAAGACCATGTGGACCATGGGAAAAATAAAAGACACATGAAAATGTGCAAAACAAATGTGGGTTTGGACCAAAAAGAGAAGTAATGTCTAGATTTTGGCAAAACTAATGCAAAAACTGAGTCCACCAGGGTCAACATGCAAATGGCCCCAAATTTGAAAAAAATGGCCATCCAAGGTGCAATCTATAGCCAAAAGTAGGTTTCTGAGAAAAATAAAAAAACATTATATCTAACCACCATAGGATAAATTTTATCCTATGGTGGGGGGAGTTTCAAAACCCCTGTTTTTCTATCCAAGCCATTTTAGTGCTTGGGGGTATGCCTTGCAGTGCCTAATTGTGTGCAACTATGAGGGGTACTAGTACTCCTCATTGCCATCCCTTGTAAAAGTGAGTTGCGAACATAATATAAAAATGTGTTCTTTGGCAATCATCTTAGCATCCCGTGTCTAGTTTCATGCATGCGTGGGTTGAGCGTCTCAAGTGGTATTGGAGCAATGATCCTACGGGAAGCCTTTGGACGAGCAGACTGTCACAGTAGTGCTAGCAGCACCATCTAACATCCCCAACCCATTCGTGGGAAGTTCTTTGGTGTCATAGGAGTTCTTTCACCCTCCTTCCCACCCTCTCAGGCAAGGGCCACCCCCTTGCTCCCTCCCTCCCCCCACCCCCCTCACACAAGGCCCCCCCTCCCCCCCCTAGGGCTCTTGGTCCCAATGGCCGAGCAGTATGACTATGCCATGGTTGGTCACACCTTGGACGCTGATTTGTGACCACAACATAACCAAACACAAAAGACGTACCCGGGCTCACAAAAGGCCCTTGAAGAAGAGATCAACTGGCTCCTACTTGACAACGCCGACCTCCATGAACGGCTCCACGAGGTCGAGCTTGCTATTGGACCAAGCCATCAACCGGCATCCACCAACCAAATCGAGGTAACTAACCACATCACTCGCTCAGAGGACTGCTCTCTTGACTAGTTGATCTAGTTGAGTGCCACATATTCTCTTCCAACCAAACCAACCCACAACCCTCCAACCACAACCGACACCAATTAACCCATCCTTGATCAACCAAATCCAATCGCAAGACATGGATGACCTAGATTCCCTCGGCCTCTTCAAACCCAAACCACCCGACAAGTATCAGAGTGGTCAGAATTCCATTGTCATCAATCGGTGGATCGATACGATGGAGAGCTACCTCCAGATGCTCCATGTTGGCAGTAACAACTGGACCTGCATCACCAATCACTTCCTTCAAGACCAACCCTTGGTGTTGTACATGGCAGAACAGAAGAAACAGGCATGGGGCGCTTGGGATTAGTTCAAGGTCGCTCTCATCAACTACTTTGTCCCTCATAAGGATGCCTTCCAAGCACGGGATGAGTGGTAGAACCTCCATTAGGATAGATTCATCGGACCATACATCTCTTAGTATAGAAAACTCATGCTTCGCATCTCTGATATGATAGAACTAAACTACCTACATGGTTTCCTCTATGGGTGCTCACCTTAATAACGCAAGGAGGTCAAGAAGCTAAACCCTCAATCATGGGAAGAAGCAGCAAGCATAGTCGAATGCTTAAACGATGCCTACTCAAACCGGCAATCTAAACCCTCTAACCAAGGGTAAGGAAGCAGATGAGACACCAACAGCTAGTTCAGCCAAAACCAGACACAACAGTGGTAGATCGAATACCCATGAGGCCAAGGCCAAATCTAGAATACAAGATAGCATGCCCTACCCACGCCTCAGGACGACGGAAAGAAATCATCCACCAAAAATGACCAAAACCGAAGGGACCCAAGATCGGTGTGCCGATTTCACCGAGGAAACCACCTGTCTCTCCTTTGTTGTAGACAATCACAAGACACCTGGGTCAATTCCACAAGAGGCACTCCCCACAAGGAATCATCCACGTGGGGACCTAGAATCACAGAGGTCAAAAGGAGCAAATTCGACGAGCCCAAATCACCACAATGCACAGCGTACAAAGGCAAGGCAAAATGCAACCTGATTGTGCTACCGACAATCCGACAAATTTTTGTCATGGGCAAGATTCAAGGCTTGGACATTCCCATGCTAGTCGACATAGGAACAACACACAGCTTTATGACCGCCAATTTAGCCCATTGCCTTGGGCTCAAAAACTTAGCAAACCTCTTCAAATGTCAGTGGTGTTCGCACAGGGTCATGACAGTTATGTTCACCATGCCAAAGGCATTCCCATCTATCTGGGACAATGGTTTGTGCACTTAGACTTCCTCGTTCTACCGATGGAATCCTTCAGAGCTATCATCGAGCTCTCGTTCATGGATGAGCACATGATCACATACCTTGGGAAAGGAGCACAAAAACTTATTCTCGATCAAAATGGCCAATCCATCATGGTCGACTGTCATCGGGCCCAATCCGCCTAGGAGGAATCTTTCATCAAGAGGGTGCCCAAGCACAAGCAGGAACAAATTTGCTCACACCAATGCCATCAGAATCACTCCAAGTGAGAACCTACAGCTCAAGCATGGGCCTTCGCATCCCACCATGCCCCTAACACTTTATCACACAAGTAGTTCAGTAAAGCAATTTACCAAGGTGGGATCGCACACCTTTGCGTCTTGTGCCCAATCAAAGCAGAAACAGATATGGTCCCAATCGATGTCTCCAAGATCGGACACCCAAGCTTCCTTGAAAAGACTCTTATAGCCAGAACATTTGACACATCAGTCACAAAATCCCATCATGGTTGGACAAATATTTCACCTTTTGTAAGCTCAAAAGCGAATACAGAAGTTGGATAAAGGAAGGATAAACTTTATAACATTCCCTTTTACATTCCTAACTAGTATACAATATAGAACTACAAACCATGCAATTCTTGCAATTTACAAACTTAGGTCACTTTGATGCTAAGAGTACACAAAACCTAAAATCATAGGCATGTACTCTTGGATAATTGATACCCTTCTAGAATGGTCAATAAATAGAGGATAAAGGTAAGACTACATGGTACTCACACTCGCTTCGATTTTATATTATGAATTGCATTCTTCAATGTATCTAGCCCGAAGTTTGCATGGTTTGCACCATCATGCATTGTGACTCTGGAACAACTACCAAAGTTTAGACAACCTAAAGAACCTCACAAGTGGAAGAGAGTTCTTTCCTTAATTGACTATTTCTTGGAGGTACCTCCCATTAAGAAGACCAAGAGTGCAAAATCCACCATTCTATGGAGGAAAGGCTTTACTCAGTAATGGAGTTCCTTCAATTTTTGCACCAATCCATTATCAACTACCATCAAGTAGCCTCCTTGCATCATACATCTTCTTTATTGAGTGAAAAATGCACGAGGGAAGACCTCAAAGGCACCACGATCAAAATCACAAAGGCTAGTGGAGCCTACATGGAGGCAACCAATATCACTCCTACATGTACACAACTTACAACAAGAGGTAAAGAAACCCTTGGTCAAATATTGACATCCACCATTGCTCTTCTAGTTTCCCAAAAAGCTATGGTGATATATTTAGGTAATGATGTGTCTGAACACACTAGGACTCATAGGGCACTTTTTTCCCTCTTTAGGAGATTTTTTTTCCCTCGGCTTGTATATATGCCTATTACCCTAATGGGCTAATTATCTTTGTACATTCTCTTGGTAATACATTTCGTATTGTGTGTTCTGCTACAAGCTTCTTCTTCTTCCTTGTGTTGTTTGCATGCTTTCACAGACCTCAAACTCCAACAATTGCTATCAGAGAAGGTCGCCCTTTTATCAAGGGTGTCGTGGAAACCCCTCTAATCACAGTCTCAGAATCGCACAAAATTTGGTGTGCATAATCACGATGATTATGAATTTAAAACCACTTCACTCTATGGTGTCGAAATTGTGATATGAGCTTATTTTGGCCTTCAAACGCACTATCACAACACCTATGCAAGCAATTTTGTTTGTTTGTGCCAAAGATATATACAGGTTTCGGTTCGCCACTATAAGCATCTCAAAGCCTGCTAAAAGTTTAGCAGAACTCAATAGGGTAGTTTTGTTCAATGTTTTGAGATACAATCATTTTTCTGCATCAAGGTATTTTGATCAGTGGCCATGGTTAAAAGCAGTGATGTATTTTGTATGTTGGTTGTTGAGGATAAGTTGGATGGTACCAATTAACCATTATGGGCTTATATGATGCATCATGTATTGGTTGCAAAAGGACTGTGGAATATTGTGTAGGGTGTTGAAAAACCTCCTATTACACTTGCAAATACAATTACTCAAGGTGATGTAGATGGCATTGAAGATGGCGATATTCTTCATGTTCATGTTCGTGTTGTGGTTCTTGTTGCACGTGATATAGAGCAAATACATTGGGATGGCAAACATGCTCAGGCACATGCAGTGATAGCCTTGTTTGCCAAATGTGCCATTTACTGTTCATAGTTACTCTTGCAGAATAGCAAAGGATGCTTGGGATACACTTACTACTTTATACTAGAAAAGGAATGAGGCTCATGTATCTTACCTCCAAAAACAGTTGGAGAGTGAGCACATGAATGAAGGAGATTCCATGGATACTTTTTTGACAAACATCAAAGATTTGAAGGAGCATTCTGCCGATGAACTTTTGCTTGACAGTTCACTTGTGCAGACTATTCTGAATGGTCTTCCATATTCATATCAGTGCTTCTAGTCTTGGATTAATGATGAAAGGCAATCCAAATGCCTTAACATTTAAGGATTAATTCTCTATTTTTTTGCAAGAAGATTAGTCTAGGGAAAACAAGTCCATTATTTGTGTTGTAGATCAAGCTTTCCTGGCTAGTTAGAAGGGCAAAGGTAAATGGAGATCTTCTACTAGTACATAGAAATCTGCTAATTTTGCACATTCAAATAAGGATGATAGAGATGAGAAGAAAACAGAAAAGTAGAAACTATTTTACAAATACTATAAAGGAAATGATCATTTCATGAAGAGTTGTCCAAAATTACTTGCAAAAGAGGCAAAGAAGAAAGAGGTTGGAATGTTCGTTGTAGAGGCCTCTACACCCAAAATAGAGTCTGCTTATCTTATGCAGAATGAAGAATGGGCCTTTAATACTGTTTGTAGTTATGACCCATCCTCACATGAACAGTGTATGTCTACAATATACTCAGATGTACGGGGAAACCAAACATCACATGGTAGTTTCTTCACTTCACTTGAGCCTACCCCTATAAGGAATACTGTCACATGTGGCAACAAATCCTCTTATCTTGTTATGGGAGTTGGTAAGATCATTCTGAATACTAATAATGGTAGTTCTTTTTACATTTTCAGATGGTTTATTTGTGCCAAGGATCAAGAAAAATCTATTATTTGTTTTAGCATTAGCTAAGATTGGCTTGATCGTGAAATTTATTGATGACAAATGTACAGTTCATGATCTAAAACAACATCACTAGTACTTTTGGCATTTTATGTTGTGGGTTGTATAAGCTCATAGATTATGCAAAATCTATGAATGATTTAGCATGTGCAATTCAAGATTCTCACGCTATGTCAGATGCAAAGCTTTGGCATGCAGGCTTTGGTCATCTAAATTTCGCTAGTTTGCTATGCCTATAGAAATCTAAAATGGTGTCCTCTTTGCCAAAACTTGAGACACCTAGTAAACATGTATGTGAAGGTTGTATTTTGGGCAAAAAGCAGTGTTCCTCCTTCCCAAAAGATGGTTCACTTCAAGCTACTCAGAAATTGTAACTTGTTCATTTTTATGTTTCTAGTCCTATGCAGACAGTTTCTTTTGGGAACTATCTTTACTTCGTGAATTTCATTGATGCTTTTTCCAAGCATGCATGGGTATGTCCATTGAAAGAAAAGTCCAAAGTGTTTATGTGCTTCGAATAGTTTTTGGTTTTTGGTAGAAATCTGTGAGCAGGTAAAATGGGCACCCTCCATTCTAATGGATGGGGGAATATATGTCTTTTGATTTTAATACATATCTAGCTGAACCTGGGATAAAACATTAGTGTATAGTGCTATATACACCTCAAAAGAATGGAGTTGCTAAAAGGAAGAACAGGGCACTTATGGAGATGGCAAGGTGTATGGTCAAGAATCAGGCTTTACCACATAGTTTTGTAGCTTGAGGCTGTAATGTGTGCAACATATGTACTTAACAGATGTCTCACTAAAGCATTGTAGTCTATCACTCTATATGAGGCTTGGCATGGTCATAATCCATTTGTTGCTCACTTGCATGTTTTGGTTGTTTTGCATATGCATTAAAGTTTGAACAACAACACAAGAAATTGGATGATAATGCAATGAGATGTACTTTTGTTGGGTATAGTTCTGAAAGCAAAGCATATTGTTTGTATCATCCATATACTAAATGCACTTTGGTTAGTTGTGATGTTGTTTTTTGTGGAAGATGCTATTCAACCATTATTTTTATGTACTACAGAGACATCGATTAGCTCCAAAGATATGTATCACACCTTGCTACCTCTTTTACAGGTGGAAAGTCTAGTGCTATTCCTAATGACGAAACTTCTCAACCTTTACAAGTCTCACGTGAAGATGCAGATCATTTCATTTCTGATGCAGATTTACATGATGCACTTGTTGATGAGAGAGCTGATATTGAAGAGGCAAAAGCTATTCCAAAATGGCTAGTGCAGACTTTGCATGATAGCAAATTCTATGCACCTATGTCATATCGTACTTGTTCACGCTCTCGTGGTGCTTCTTTTGCATCAGATTGCTATGCTATGGATGCCTCGAGTCTTTGTGATGCGAATGAGCGCATTTTGTTTGATGAAGCACAAAATTCAGAAAATTGGATGGCTGCTATGCAATTAGAATCTGATGTTATCATGAAAAATGGTACCTGATCTTTATGTGACTTTCCTCCTGGCAAGAAGGCCATTGGCACTAAGTGGGCATACAAAGTGAAGCGTAAGCGTGATGGAAGAGTTGACAAATATAAGGCTAAACTTTTTGCAAAGGGTTATGCTTGCGAAAGAGGCATTGATTTTGATGAGACCTTTGCTCCTACCTGTCAAATGACTATTGTTCATAGCATCTGTGCACTTGTAGCTCATTATGGTTGGAATATACATTAGTTGGGCATTAAAACTGTATATTTGAATCGTGACTTGCATGAAGAAGTGTATGTTTTTGAGCCCCATGGCTTTGTGCAGAAATGGCATGAAAACCAAGTGTCTACGTTGAAAAATGCATTATATGGTTTGAAGCAAGCACCACATGCTTGGTATGAAAAATACATGCCTACCTGATTGCACATGGTTTTGAGAACAGTCCAACTGAGAGCCCCTTATATGTTAAGCATGCAAACGATGTGCTTCTATGTTGATGACATGTTGCTCATTGATCCTCATGAGAAGCATATTTTTATTTTTAAGGCTGATTTGCATGCCTCATTTGAGATGTCAAATTCGGGGCATTTGCATCATTATTTGGGCATTCAATTTATGCAATTTGATGCTGGAATAGCTTTGTTTCAAATAAAATATATTGACACATTATTGCAACATTTTTTCCTTGAAGACTGCAAATCTATTGCCACTCCTATGGAGACATGTTTATGGTTAAGTCTTCATGATGCTGGAGATGCGTTTGATGTTGTTCTCTATCAATAGGCTATTGGATGCTTGATTTACTTATGCATTACTCTGCTAGATATTTAGTTTGCTATCTCATAGATGAGCAGGTTTATGTATTGCCCAAGTTTCAAGCATTGGCAGGTGGTTAAGGCATCTTTTGCTACTTGAGGGGTACCCGGCTACTTGGATTGTTTTATCCTAAGGGGGGATCACTATTGCTAGATTTACATGTTTTTTCTTGAATCTGACTGAGCTGGTTTCAATGAAACTCATGTGTCCACCAATGGCTTTTGCTTCATGCTTGGTAGCTCATGTATATCTTGGTTGAGCAAGAAGCAGCCTACTGTGGCCACTTCTAGTTGTGAGGCTGAGTATATGGAAGCTTTCACAGTGAATGTTGAGTGTGTGTGGCTCATATGCCTTATGGTTGATTTGGGTGTTGGTCAATCCTCTACCATCATCATCTTCACTGATAGTTAGAGTGCATTGGCAGTTACGAGGAACCCTGTGTTCCATGCTCGCACTAAACATATTGAGGTGGCCTATCATTATGTCAAGGAGAGCTTCTGTGCTGGAGAGATCAGTTTGGCATATGTGTCCACACAAGAGAACATTGGAGAACTTTTCACAAAGGCTCTACTAAGGGAGACGTTTGAAGCTTTTTGCAAAGATTTGGGCTTACTTCCTTTTGTGGATTGATTCCACATAGCTTGGAACTTCCTTATACATGAGTGCCAGCTCCTTGTTCATCACATAACTCCCAAGGGGGATTTGTTGATATATTTAGGTAATGATGTGTGTGAACACACTAGAATCGTCGAGGCACTTTTTTCCCTCTTTAGGAGGTTTTTCCCCGGCTTGTATACATGCCTATTACCCTAATGGGCTACTTATCTTTGTACATTCTCTTGGTAATACATTCAGTATTGTGTGTTGTGATCCAAGCTTCTTCTTGTTCCTTGTGTTGTTCGTGTGCTTCCACAGACCTCAAACTCCAACAAGCTACACTAAGATTATAAGAAAGCACAAAAAAGATGCCTACATAAGAAGAACTTCTACCTACCTCCAATGCACTCAAGACATGATGATAGAGTTTAGTCAATACAAAAAGAAAAGGTCAAATAAACTATTCTTGGCTACCATTCCACATTGCATCTACCATAAACATATCAATTAAGCACAATATTGGATGCTAAATGCCTACCATTGATTTTTTGCCTACTACATTTGTTCTCATGTCACTCATTAAAACTAAACCTCTTCTCATGTCACTCATCCAAACTAAACTCCACTAAAAAGCATTGTACCACCTACAATAATGGGCACTCATACCACTTCTATAATGGCCATCCTGATCATAAAAGTTAATAGTGAGGATATCATTGTATCCCTTGCTCATTCCATATACAACAATCCAGTTGTAGTTAGCCATGATGGCCAAGGTGTGGAAAACAAGTCACATACACATTTTGAATCACACACTCAATCTAAGACTTGTATAGATGATAGGGTACTTGAGGTGAAATTCGAATATACAATTGTGATCTGTGACTCATTTAACCATCAATTTCCAGACTAAAAAACTCTAGATTTTCTTTTATAGTCACCAAAGATCCCACCAGTCACCATAAAGCACGTCAAAGTACAAGCACCTACACCCTTTTGTTACCTTGGGATGACCTCTCTACACATTGCTAGCACCCATGTTTTGGCCCCTATGCATATGGAAACCCAACATTTACAAGGAACCTCATCCCATCTACCTGTGTTTACAACATGAATAATGAACGAAATAAGTAGTGTACCTATAGCATGCAACATAGAAGAGGTGATTAGGCACCATTTGCAAGCCCTTTGATGCCAATGAGCAACCACACAAACAAATCTTACCACTTGCAAAGAGGAACATCCCCACTTTTACAAATGCATCGATGTGATGGAAGGTCACACAAATATAGATGGAGAATGCCCACTAGGATACACACATCAAAAAGTTTCATGATTTCTCAATCAAGAACATCGAACAACTCAAGAAAGTGGAACACAAAGACTCGATCATGTAAAATATGTTATATCAGGACCCATGTCATTGCAAAAAACTCGAGGCTTCCTAACACTAATGAGGTGTTGATCCAATAAATAAGGGCTGATTAGGATATAAACTGTAAGGATAAATTAATCACAGAACAATTTTTCATAATCAACGAACTTTCAAAGGCTATGCAATATCAACTCCTACAATATGCACCTTAAAAGACATGTACCAAAACAACTTAAACATCCCATGGTACATGGAAATTTTCCTCAAGGATGAAAAAAAAGAGGGGAGTTTCTTGTGAAAATTGATACACAATTGGTGCAAGGAATAGAGGCTCATAAAAATCTTTTAAGTGTTCCTCATCTAGAATAGGAAGCATACCAGTTCTATATACATATCCATGAAAGCCCTATTTTTGTATTTTTGATAAGGGCTGAGTTTTGTTTTACAAATGCCAAAGAGTCTTCAACCCTTCGAAGCATATAGATAATCCCCAAGACTTTTAATAGATTTTTTGAAGCTCATTTTGCTTATTCTTGGAGCGTAGAGGACTAATATTAGAGCTACGGCGGTCATTAGAGCTTAAAATGGGACATCTCAAAAGGTATATATGACAATGGGCTCATTTGCAAGGCATTTGGTCATTTGAAAAGTTCATTTTTTTTGCCAAAAAATGTATGCATGGCTTTTGGAGTGTAATTCTTTTTCTCTTGTTTCTTGCATTTGGTGCATGTGTTGGTGGATTTGGGTATGTCGTACCATACCTACCAACTATGAATTATTTCTTGCTCTTTTCATGCTCATTTGCTTGCTAGATGAGACCGAAGTACCATGGGCTTATGGAAACATATACGCAGTTAGTTGAGCAATACACATTTGGTATTCGATTATAGTCTTCACGTATTGCTTCTAGAAGAAAACACATGGGGCTTACATAACATGATGTTGTTTTCTACTAGTGCCAACAAAAACGATAGCCATATTGACAACCATAGCAATGCCTATGATTATAGTACTTCGGACTGATTTTTTCAGGTGTATGGTAAAGGACACCATATCTACAACGTATTTTGATAAGTTTTCCAACGTATTCTATGATTGCATCTGTAATGGTGACTTCAACACCTATACATAAATGAACATCTTAATGATGCACTCAATAGGCAACAAAAAACACCCATCGATATACACTCGGTCTGTACTAGGGAACCTTGAGCACCATGGCCCATTAGCGGACCTTATCTAATGTGTTGTGTAATAGATTGGTCCAGAAGTGTTCCTCTTAGTTTAGTGACATTTGGTGAATGGCCATGTGGTTTGGCTTATCAACAAAAGGTTGGAATTTCGATCTCCTTCTCATTGGGGGAGGGGGGTTTGACATGTGACCCCCTATACTTGGGCGGGATCTATTATAAAGTGTCTTGGTACTTGATCTCGAGGTCACCCTAAAATCATTTAGTTCTATGCCCTTTCTCTATGGGACCCCTACATTGTGAGATACAAGGGTTTTTATAGGTATTCTGCCTACCTCATTGAACATATATGTGCACAAGCAATAGTGTCAAGTATGAAGAGATTATGTTCGATCTTAAATTTCAGAAAAAAACAAATAGTTGTTCTTCTTTGTCACTATTACATACGTGCCTTCACTCTAATATAACGAGGTCTCACATTGAGGAGAACTGTACAACTCGGATATGCCCCTGAAGGTGTGTGTGTGTGTGGAGAGAGAGAGAGAGAGAGAGAGAGAGAGAGTCTCAAATTCTCAATACGACTAGGATATGATAAAACAACCGACAAGTGTATGCTGAGAGGGGGACATGAAGTTCCTTGGCCAGCCCTCCAAAATGGTGCACAATCGAACGGCGATAGGGATCCCAAAACGTTTATATAGAGGGCCGGAAGATGAGCTTGGGAATTGGGATCACTCTGTGTCGTGGTTTAGAGTCACATCGTGATGGCCATTCACTCTGAAGATTACTTTTTGGTACTTCTTATTGTTGGCTTCGTGATACATGAAGCAGGTGAGCGCGCATTCTCGCTCTAGCGCTGCCAGAGAGAGAGAGAGAGAGAGAGAGAGAGAGAGAGAGAGAGAGAGAGAGAGGTCTGTGTTGTGATGTAGGTGCAATGCAAGGTCGTACGACGGAGCTGGAAGGAAAGGCGACAGTCATGACCTGTGGGGAAGAAGACATCGTTGTGGAGCAGCGGAAACTCTCCGGTGGCCTACATCCCAGATGGGAAGTGGTGGTGCGCTCTAAGTGCGCAGCTTGTAAGACGTCGATGGTGGAGCTTTGGTGCCCCGGGTGGAAGCCAACCAGGGAGAAAGAGGGCTTCATGGCGCCGGTGGAGATGGTCCAACCGGGGCTTTGCCTGCTGGGTGCACCCATCAGCGCCAACCGCCCTTTCTCTATTTTCTACCGCCAGCGCGCCGCCCCCGTCAACTTCTCCGTCGCTTCTGTTCGTTTCTCATGCGGGCAATAGAGAGCAGCGCCCGCTGCTTCATCCCGTCTGTATTTCTCACCTTTCATGAGCATACTTTCTCTCCCGAGGGACCATGACTCATCTGCAAGAAGACCCTCTGTAGTAGACACAGAGAGGTGCTTCATAGCTGGTTTTCTGGCTACACCGCCAATACACCGTGCATTTTGTCGTTCTACAATCTTCCCACATCTGATGTATGCCACATATTTTTTCCTATGTAATATCGCTTCCCTATTCCCACATGATATATCAACTATTTTCTTGACCAACCATCAACTTGAACCAGCCTCTCTCTTTCATCTCCTAGTAGTAATACCTCACCTTGTAAGCTTTTCATCAGCCATGGAGTCATAAGTCAGAAACATTGTCTCTCTTTCATCTCCTAGTAGTAATACCTCACCTTGTAAGCTTTTCATCAGCCATGGAGTCATAAGTCAGAAACATTGTTAGACATCAACCCTTTTGTGTCTTATGCTTTTCAACACATACTTACGATCTTCCCCTATTTCTTCATATTTCAGGAATAAACATGATGATGACTTTGTTTAACAACAGTCATGCATGGATTTACTCAATTTGCTGATAAATACGTAGAAAAGCATTAGATCCACTTTGGAAAGTTCTCATATTATAATCCAATTCACAAAATCATAGGAATTCCAACATTGTTCCTAGTGTTGCCAACTATATCTACAATATTTAGCTATATTTAAAAGAAAACATAGTTTTTCATATCTACTGTTACCGTCATTCTTGTATGATTGATCTATGTGTATATATGTAATGTAAGTAGGAATGTTGTGTGTATGTACAAAACACATAATACATACATGCATGCATACATACATATGTGCATCTACTATGGGAGAATATATATTCTCCACATAGCTTCTGAATGTAGTGGCTTCCATGGAGCTCAATGGAGGTTCAAATAAGCTCATTAATATGGGCTTTACTTTGAACTCTTATAGATTCAATTTCATATAATCTAGTTAAACCATAATTTCCACCAATCTTGATCAGAAACACGTTTGAAATGAAACACTAACAATGCTTATGCCTTGTTTGTCTGTACGCAGAGATTTGTGTTCACAAACGTTTGAATGAAGCATGCATAGGAGCCTGCTTACGTAGCATGTAAGAAAAATTTCTAAGAAAAGTTACTGGGCGTTGATATTCTAAGAAAAATTTCCAATAAAAGTTAATAAACCCCATGTAACGTACTCCACTGATTCAATCAGTTATTTTGTTCCTAGTTAGAAAGTATATCTACAATATAAATCTTGTTTGATCGATGAATATCCACCCAACAGTGGTGATAAGATTTAACTCATACTAGTTAATTCAGAAATCTTGGGAAATTTGGTTCAGAGAACTCACATCTTGTCTAAAATAAGGACTTCAATTGACCTCCATTTCCAAAGCTTAGAGCTTGATCTTGCAACAATTCCTCTCAAGCTTCAACTTATTCACCAAAATCCAACATATCGAGACTTGTAAAACTTGTGAAGCTTGTTGCAATCCAAGGGCTTTTTAAATATGTCATCCAACTGACGTTTTTTATCTTCAAATTATCTTAATTATACTTCCTTGGAAAAAAGATTACTTTTGCAAAGCGATAATATGTAACCTCAACTTGCTTGATTTTTGCTTGAAATATGGGATTGGATGCAAAGGATAAATATTTCTCATACTATCATAGTTACTTCGTGCTTGTTCAATCCACATTGGTCTTAGAAAAGCTCTTAATTCATCCAAATTAATTTACATATATCTTAATTCAAAGATCTATATTTAGCCTCAATAGAGTTAAATAAAGCTCTAAATGAATTCTTTGAGGAATGTGACATGAATCCTTCTCCTACCATTAGTGCATGATCACCTTCGTTCCCATCGTCTTTGGAGCCAACCTAATTGACATCAAAGTAGGATATATTGGAGTTAGACATCTACGAAAGCACGCGAACAACACAAGGAAGAAGAAGAAGCTTGGAGCACAACACAAGATACTTAATGTATTACTAGAGAATGTACAAAGATAAGTAGCCCATTAGGGCAATAGGCATATATATAAGCCAGGGGAAAAAACCTCCTAAAGAGGGAAAAAAGTGCCCCGACAATCCTAGTGTGTTCACACACATCACTACCTAAATATATCAACAAACCCCCCCTCGGAGTGATGCGGTGAACAAGGGGCTAGCACTCATGTATAAGGAAGTGCCAAGCTATGTGGAATCAATCCACAAAAGGAAGTAAGCCCAAAGCTTTGCAGAAAGCTTCAAACTTCTCCTTAGGCAGAGCCTTCATGAAAAGGTCTGCAATGTTCTCTTGTGTGGGCACATATGCCAAGCTTATCTCCCCTGCAGAGAACCTCTAACTGACATAATGGTAATGCACCTCAATGTTCTTAGTGCGAGCATGGAACAGAGGGTTCCTCGCAACCGCCAATGCGCTCTGACTGTCAGTGAAGATGGTGGCAGCAAAAGAGTGACCAACACCCAAATCAACCATAAGGCATCTGAGCCACACACACTCAACAGTTGCTGTGAAAATTGCCCTATACTGAGCCTCACAATTGGAAGTGGCCACAGTAGGCTACTTCTTGCTCAACCAAGATATGCATGAGGTACCAAGCATGAAGCAAAAACCACTAGTGGACACACGAGTGTTATAGCAACTAGCCCAATTAGAGTAAAAAATAGCATGCAAATCTAGCGGTAGTGATCCCCCCTTGGGATAAAACAAACCAAGTAGTCAAGTACCACTCAAGAAGCAAAAGATGTGCTTAACCGCTTGGCAATGCACAAAGCCACGTGGCTGAAAAACATACACTTCTTCATGCAAGTCACCATTCAAAAATTTTGTTTTGATATCCAACTGATGTGCATTCCAACCATGATGAGCTGCAAGTGTACAGATGCTAGGAACAGTAGTCATCGTCAAGTAGGTGCAAAGGTCTCATCAAAATCAATGCCTCTTTCCTGCACATAACCCTTTGCAACAAGCCTAGCCTTATACATGTCAAACATTCCATCAGGTTTACGCTTCAGCTTGTATACCCACTTTGTGCCAATGGCGTTCTTGCCAGAGGCAAGTCACATAAAGAACAAGTACCATTCTTCATTATAGGATCATATTCAGATTGCATTGCAGCCATCCAATGTTTAGAATTTTGTGCTTCATCAAACGAAACATATTCAATCTCATCACAGGGACTAGAGGCATAGCAATATGATGCAAAAGAGGCACTATGAGAGCTTGATCGAGTACGATATGATAGAGTTGCATCTGATTTGTTGTCATGCAAAGTCTGCACCAGCCATTTTGCTATTGTTTTTGCCTGCTCAATATCAGCTCTCTCATCAACAAGTCATGTATCATGTAAATCTACATCAGAAATGGAATGATCTGCGTCATCACATGAAACCTCCAAAGGCTGAGAAGTTGCCTCATTAGGACCAACACTAGACTGTCCACCTGTAAAAAGAGGTAGCAAAGTATCATACATGTCTTTGGAGCTAACAGATGTCTCCTTAGTACATGAAAGCAATGGCTGAATAGCATCTTCCACAAAAAAACATCACGGCTAACCAAAATGCATTTAGTCTATGGATGATATAGATGATAGCCTTTACTTTCAGAACTGTACCCAACAAAAATACATTTTACTGCTTCATCATCCAATTTTCTGTGATGTTATTCAGGCACTAATGCATATGCTAGACAACCAAAAACACGGAGATGAGCAACAGATGGCTTGCAATCATGCCAAGCCTCATATGGAGTGATAGATTGCAGTGCTTTAGTGGGACACCCGTTAAGTACATATGCTGCACACATAACAACCTCAAGCTAGAAACTATGTGGTAAGGTATGACTCTTGACCATACACCTCGCCATCTCCATGAGTGACCTGTTCTTCCGTTCAACAACTCCATTTTGTTGAGGTGTGTACGACACTGTACACTAGTGTTTTATCCCACGTTCAACCCAAAATGCATTAAAATCAGAAGACATATATCCCCCCCCCCCCCCCCCCCCCCGATCAGAACGGAGGGTGCCCATTTGACATGCTGACATATTTTCAGCCAAACCGAGAAATTGTTTGAAGCACATAAAGACTTCGGACTTTTCTTTGAGTGGATATACCCATGCATGCCTGGAAAAATCATCAATCAAAATCACGAAGTAAAGATAATTTCCAAAAGAGGGTGTCTGCATAGGACCACAGACATCACTATGAACAAGCTACAATTTTTGAGTAGCCCGAACTGAACCATCTTTTGGAAATGAGGAACGCTGCATTTTGCCCAAAATATAGCCTTCACATACATGTTTACTATGTGCCTCAAGTTTGGGCAAAGAGGACACCATTTCAGATTTCTACATGCATAGCAAACTAGCAAAGTTCAGATAACCAAAGCCTGCATGCCAAAGCTTTGCATCTGACATAGCCTGAGAATCATGTACTGCACATGCCAAATCATTCACCGATTTTTCATAGTCTATGAACTTATACAACCCATGACATAAAATGCCAAAAGCAATAATAACGTCACCATTTGACAGATCATGAATTGTACATCTGTCATCAACAAATTTCACAACCAAGCCAATTTTGGCCAATGCAAAAACTGATAACAGGTTCTTCTTGATCCATGGCACAAATAAAGCATCTAACAAAGTGAAAGAACTACCATCAACAGTAGTCAGAATGATCTTACCAACTCCCATGATAGGATAAGAGGAGTTGTTGGTGCATGTGACAGTATTCCTTGTAGGGACAGGCTCGAGTGAAGAGGAGAAACCGTGCTGTGAGGTAATATGTTTGGTCGCCCCACTATCAAAGTACAAAACATCTAAGTCTACTACAGACATGCACTGCTCATGAGAAGATGGGTCAAAACTGCAAATAGTAGTAAACGCCCATTCTTCATCTTGCACAAGATTAGCAGACTCTATTTTTGGAATACAGGCCTCTGCAACAACCATTCCAGCCTCTTTTTTCTTTGCCTCTTTTGTAGCGAGTCTAGGATAGTTCTTTATGATATGATCATTTCCTTTACAGTACTTGCAAAACAATTTCTACTTTCTGATTTGTTATCGTCTTTGTCTTCCTTCTTCGAATGTGCAAAATTAGCAGATTTTTGCTTACTAGTTGAAGAGCTCCATTTTCCTTTGCCCTTCTCACTAGCCAGGAAAGCTTGATCTGCAACACACATAATGGACTTGTCCTGCCTCCACTGATCTTCCTGCAACATAACAGAGACTAACTCCTCAAGTGGGAAGGCATTTGGATTGCCTTTCATCATCAACCCAAGAGTAGAAGCAAAACTCTTATACGAATCAGGAAGACCATTCAGAACGGTTTGCACAAGTGAGCTATTTGGTATAACTTCATCAGCAGAAATCAATTGTTCCTTCAAGACTTTGATCTTTATTAGAAAACTATCCATAGAATCGTCTTCATTCATGTGCTCACTCTCCAACTTTTGGAGGTAAGCAACATGAGCCTCATTCCTAGCTTGGTACAATGTGGTAGCTTGGTACAATGTGGTAAGTGTATCCCAAGCATCCTTAGCTATTCTGCAAGAGCGAATGTGAGGAATAATGGCATGTTTGATAGACAAAGCTATCAATGCATGTGCCTGAGCATCTCTGCTATCCCAACGAATCCGCTTTGCAATAGGTGCAACAAAAACCATAGCACGAACAGGAATCTGCAAAATATCATCATCTTTGACACTATCTCCATGAACTCTAGCACCTATATTTGCAGTACCTGTATTTGCAGGTGTAACAGGACATCTTTCAACACCCTACACAATATTATGTTGTCCTTTTGCAACCAATACATGTAGCATCATATAATCCCATAATGGGTAGTTTCTACCACCCAACTTATCCTCAACAACCAACATACGGAATACATCACTACTTTCAGCCATGGTCGGTGACTAAAATACCTTGATGCAAAAAATTGACTATATCTCAAAACGTTGAATATAACTGCCTAGACGAATTCTGCTAAACCTGTAATAGACTTTGAGATGCTTATATTGGCGAACCGAAACTGGTATATACCTTTGGTAGAAAAAGACGAAATAGCTTGCACAAGCACTATGATAGTGTGTTTGGAGGTCGAAACAAGCTCAGATCGTGATTTCGACACCACATAGTGAAGCTGTTTTGATCTCTAAGACACCTTGAGTATGCTCACCAAAATTCGTGCGATTTTGAGACTGCAACCGAAGGAATGTCGACGATGCCCTAGATGAAGCAGTGACCTGCTCTGATACCAATTGTTGGATTTAGACGTCTACGGAAGCATGTGAACAACACAAGAAAGAAGAAAAAGAAGCTTGGAGCACAACACACAATACTGAATGTATCGTTAGAGAATGTACAAAGATAAGTAGCCCATTAGGGCAATAGGCATATGTACAAGCTGGGGAAAAAAGCCTCCTAAATAGGGAAAAAAGTGCACAGGTGGTCCTAGTGCATTTTAACTTATCGAAGTCGAGTATCTTAGTTTTATTCGACATATTTTAGCTCCTCCTCTTCTAACCGTAGGACTTTCTAATATGTATTAGTGATCAGAATTCACCATATAATCTGTATACTTTGGTACTATTTTACTCATACACTTAGTGAGGTAGTTCTCCTTGATCTCTGCATAGTCCCTTGTTAATAGGAGTAATCTAGGTTCTTGACGGGCAAGATTGCAGGTTTAATACCAAATCCCTTTGTTTTCCTATATCACTCGAATTCTTCAAACTATACTTCCTTATTTACTGTCATTCAAAATTCAATAACTACTAGCTACACAATACTCCGCTATTTTCCAAAAGAAAATTACTTGCGTAAAATCATTGAGAACACATTCAACTACTCAGGATCTCAACATCTCTAATACATGTGTCCCAATTCTATTGTTTGGGCCCAACATCTCTAATACATGTGGCCCAATTCTGATGTTTGGGCCCCTGATGGTTATTGATCTGGGGTGTGCCTGCCCTTTGCACTTATTTACATTCCATCATTAATCTCATTTTTCTTGTTTGTCCAAAAGAAAAACGTCTCTAATACACTTCACACAAACAAAACTTCAACAAAAATCGGTAATGACACTTCCGTACACCAAATTTCCTGAAAATCATCAGACAAGAAAGGTGCCACGACCCTCTACGCTCTTCTCATTTTCCATTGAAGTCATCCTTTCTTCATACAATACCAAAAATTGAAATAGTGATTACAAAACGTAGGATCAACTAGCGGCTAAGACTTGGCTTGCATCGAAGACTTGGACCCAAAGCTACTATTCCTACATTTCTTCACCTTCACCTTCTTCAGGCTTCTCGAACTCAACAAGGCCTTCTGCCTTCCACACATCCATATGTTATTTAAAGACTATGGTTCTCTTCTTTTGGACTACATTCGTGACTATCAACATGGTTAGATAGTCTAACAACTAAACCTACTAGACTAGACTATGCTACTAAATTCACATCATAAAAGCGGCCTTTGCTTGAGTAGTAGGCAAAACTTGAGTGTGTTCTTCTTATGTATTGAGATCTTGCATGTGTACTAAATTTATCTTCCCGTGCACTGCTTTAACCTCTTTCTGCAACTCCCTGATTCTAGCTATGACATCAGAATGGAGATTTGCAACCTATTCCCTTAGCAGTATCTAGTTCTTTAACTCTTGTGCTGCTTGTACATTCACTACTTGGAAGTGCACATGTTCTTGTATTTGAGTCAACTGCTCTTTTGAAGAATCAATTGTATAAGTGGCTTTTTCATATTGCTCTTGAAAATTGGGATTGTGTTGTTGTATGGTTTTCGATTCATCACAAATTATGGTGTATGTATCCTTCAAAGAGTTATAATCATGGTATAATTCTTGATCGCGAATCTAGAGACATCAAAAATCATTGCATACTTTATGAGAATCTTCTTGTAAAACACCGTGGGATAATGATATTCATTTTTGTTTTCAAGTCCCATTTGAACTTCTCCTCAATATTGGGTAGGCTCCCTATTTTCTTTGGATAGACTCTCTGCAATAACTTTACTATCCGGATGGAACTCATGGTTAATGCCAATAGTAAAGTTGGAATCATCTGCTTTAACAAATTCATCACTCTAGTAGGGATTCGAGAGTTTTGAGCAAAATTATTTAGTTTTATTCTAGATATGCTCAATAATCCAAACTTAAGTGACCACAAATAATCCATGGTGCTCTAAGTTGTAAGGCCCCCATTATGAGGAGAAGCCATTGTGAGAGCCCGTACATTTCTAGAACCCTAACTTCTAACTTAGATGAGGTCTATGTGTCAGCATTGATGGTTATAGATGATCTTTGTAGCCATTAGGTTAGGTAGGGCATAAACTTCAGGGCCATTGGATTGCCATTGAAGGCAAAAATAAAGGTCATGTGGCATCTTGTAGTTTCCCCATAGAACCTTAATGGGGGGAGTGTAGAGGGGGGCTTGTCCCCTTTCGCAGGGTCTCGATGGCCTATTCCCCCAGCCTGTAGGGTCGAGACGATAGGAATTCTAGTAATGGAGATATTGATGGATTGTATATTTTGCCAACTATTTTGTATCTCCTAAATATGTTTATCTATACTGACTCCCCTTGTAAAAGCTATACAAGCATGGCCCAGGTTGAGCTTCACATAGCATTGCACACTAGTAAGCCCTTCATCTAGAGTCTATCTAGATTGCCATCTAAGCTCCACATTCCGAGCACAAGGGTGGACAAAACCATCATTGTAACTGCATTACACTTGGTAGTATGAGAATTTGAGTTCTCTATCTCTCAGTTTGCATCTATGTCTATGTTTTTCTCTCAACTCTATCCACTAGTGTATTCTATTGTGTTGTTATTTTCTTACATGGTATCATAGCTCAGGAGGTTGTTAGTGGTGTAGAAGAAAAAAATGCAAGGGCGGCAGAGCTTTTAATGACAAAAGAGAGAAGATGTCATGGTACATCATCATCTACAATTGGGAATCAAGGTGGTTCATCAACTAGAGTAGGTCACTACAACATATCAAGGGCATACCAACGTTGCTCATATCGACGGTCACGCCTCGGCATCGGTATGACCGTTGAAAATGCTTGAAAAACCACGGATGCAATACCGACGGTCATTTAATCGTCGGTATACAGGCATCGGTATGAGCGCCGGTATAGGCGTCGGTACTTTACTGTAAATTACCGACGCTTATACCAACGCTTATACCGACGCTTATACCGACACTCATACCAACGCTTATACCGAGGCAATGTTTTAACCAGGCCCGAGATAAAAAATTCAACATTTGCTTGCATTTTGAACCAAAGTTTGCTACTGTCGAGTTTGCGCACGCGAACTACATTCTGCGCCTATTGTGTACAGACATCTCTCTCTTTCTCACTCTTTCTCTCTCTTTCTCTCTCTCTCTCTCTCTCTCTCTCTCTCTCTTTCTCTACATCTCTGTTTCTCTAGATCTGAAATTTTTGTAAGAGTAGCACCCTTTCTCTTTTTTTGTGTTTTCCCTTTTCTAATTTCTCTTCTCTTTCATTTTGTAGGAGCTTTTTGGCATCAAATCTTTGGAATTCGATGAAGGGCAACATTAAGTGGACCTTGAGGACAGCGATCCAAACAATTACATCGATGTAAGTGATTGTTTTGTTTTCGATTGATATAGAGTGAGATAGAGAGAGAGATGAAAGAAAGAGAGAGATCTAGAGAAACATAAAGAGAGAGAGAGAGAGATAGAAAGAAAGAGAGAGAGCTGAAAGAGAAAGATGGAGAGAGAGTGAAAGAGAGAGAGATGAAAGAGAGAGAGAGAGAGATGAAATAGAAAGAGAATGAGATAGAGAGACAGATGCATACATACGTACACACACATATGCATACACATACTCACAT